>JAPDOI010001029.1:0-234049 GCA_029168955.1 Aplectana chamaeleonis | reverse complement strand
CGTTGCTATTTCTCATGTAGTCAGAAACAAGCCAGGATTTCAACTTCTGGAAGGGCTGCGATGATTTCTTCGTTCGGCATTAGGGGGTCTGATGTTGGCTTTTTCACCCTGAACAGGTGAGAAAAAACAAGCAAGTATTGACAAAGAAGTATTAGTCAATTCTGACCTTGACCTGTAGTTTGACAAATAAGGGGAAGTGTTTAAGTCGGTGTTTAGTCAGAATGTTCATAAACAATGGAATGGTCAAAAGTCATATAAAGCATTATAAGGAAGAGTTCTCCAGTAAGATGAAATTCCAGAACCATAGATATACGGAGTTTTCCAACACTCTGAATACGCTAGTAGCACTGAAAGCCATAGCATTACGCCGGAAAGCGGTATCGTTAAAAACTGAGGTGCTCTCAAAAATGAAACACACTGTATAGCCAACCGGTTCTTGAATAGATTGCTCGCTTCCCTATTCGACAGTTTAGTTCAATCCCAAAGAAAGATAGAATACGGTAGCTGAAGTGATGCAGCCTTTTTCTCGAAAGTAAGTGACTTACTCGAAAGAGTCAGATGGAAAAATTCGAAAAATTATTCGACAGTCGATTGAAAAAATCGACTTTTTATTCGAAAAGTCGACTATTCCAGCGGATTCAAAATCCCGAATTATTCGAAAAGTCGAATATTCGAAAAAGTTCAAAATTCCGAATTATTCGAAAAGTCGAATATTCGAAAAGCTCAAAATCACGAATTATTCGAAAATTCGAATATTCGAAAAGTTCAAAATCCCGACCTAGTCAGAAAGAGTCGAATATCCGAAAAGTCAAAATTCAGGTTATTCGAAAAGTCGAATATTCGAGCACAAAAATTCGAATTATTCGAAAAGTCGAATATTCGAAAAAAATCTGAAAATATGTAAAAGTACAGTAGACAACACGTAATGAGCTGATTGGCGAAAAAAAAACCATGCCATAATAGCCTTCTCATTGCGTATGTTATCATACTCCCCTTATTTATCTCCAGCTATTTTTTTGACTTCAAAAACACTGGTTTTGAATCTTTTAAACAGGACTTGAATAATATAGATTGGGAGCAATTGTTTGCAAATTTCGTTGACATCATTGATTTATACAAGAGATTTCGTGATATGCTTGTTTATCTAATATGCAAATATGTGCCTGTCTCTTCTAGACAACCAAACAGTAAAAGTTCTCCGAGTATATTACAAGGTTGATGCGTCATAAGGATTTTCTGTTTCACCGCATTCATGGTGTTGGTGATAAAAAAAAATATTATTCTATTTCCGCGAAGTTGACTAAACAGCCTAAAGTACACCAAGAATAGAAGAAGAAATTCTAATATCGTCACGCCATTCCAGAAAGCTCTACCAATATATAAATGCGAGGATAAGAAATCACCAATTTTTCCTGTATTTAGAAACAGTAGTGTGGAGCTGTGTTTAATGATCTAGAGAAATCTGAACTACACCAATTACTTTAGCTCGTTTTTCACTGTTGACCATTGGCACCCTACCAAGTTACCAGACAGATCGTATCGCGTGGTATCACTCAGACACTCTCGTGGCGTCAACGGGTGGTTGACACGTCACCCTTGTAAACTTACCGGTCGCTGGGTGGTTTTTTTGACTGCAAGGGGCAGATCGACTGTCTGTCGACTGTTATGTGTCCGATCGGCTGTCTGTCGACCGAGGTCCTCAGACACTCGTAGCGTCCAACGGGTGGTTGACACGTCACCCTTGTGGCTTACCGGTCGCTGGGTGGTTTGACTGCAAGAGGGCGGATCGACTGTCTGTCGACCGTTATGTGTCCGATCGACTGTCTGTCGACCGAGGTCCACAGACAGTCGACCACCCATCGACCAGTAGCATGGGATGACGTCACTTTGTCGTTTTACTCGCAGCTTTATTGTGCGCGTATTGACGTGCAAAACTTCCTGACCCATGACCAGCTGCACCGCCAACTGTTCGGCGCCGAATTTTTCGTTTCGGTTGTCCTCGTGATTCTGAGGATTAATTTCCCATTTCTTCCACGTCCGTTTGGAAATTTTTTAGGTTTTAATTCCTTTCTATATCCTGACTAGTTATTTAAACATGAAGCTTTTCTTTCATTTATTAATTCGGTGGAGAATTTCTCCACTTTCGTTAATTTGTTGTTTGGAAGAAATTTCCGATCAACTCCATGACCTTTTTGAATTTTTGGAGTTTCCGAATCTTGCCTTATACTGACTCGAATTCCGAAACGGTAAGTTTTTCATTTCTTGATTCAGAGTCTGAAATTTAATTTTGGTTGATTTTTGATGGAAAATTTCCGATTTCCGATTTTTGCACGTCCTCTTTGAATTTCGAGTTTCCTATTCTTTCCATATCCCAGCTCGATATCGGAACGGGAATTTTTTCATTTCTTGATTCGTCTTTCCAATATTCACATTTTGGTTGATTTCTTGAGAGTAAAAGGAAAATTCCCGATTCCTTCCGCGTCACTTTTGAAATTTTCAAGTTTTCGATTGCTTTCTATATCCTGACTCGCTCTTAAAACATGACGTTTTTTCATTTTCTTGATTCAGCGTTGAATTTCTCATTTTTGTTGATTTGTTGTTTTGGAAAAATTTTCAGATGTCAGATTCTTTTTTATGATCATTTACAAGTTCAGGAGTTTCCCATTCTTTCCTTATACTGACTCGAAATCACGGCAGAAGGTTCTTTTCAACCTTTTCTTGATTCCCGTCTTCCCAATCATAACAGTTTGGTTGATTTCTTGCTCATGAAGAAGAGTTTCCAATACCTTCCATATCCTTTTGAATTTCTGAGTTTCAAATTCTTTCCATATCCTGACTCGATATCGAAACAAAGAATTTTTCGCTTCTTGATTTGGCGTCGAAATTCTAATTTTTGGTTGATTTCTGGATCTTGAAATAAACACCGATTTCTTCCATGTCCTCTCCTGATTGCTGGTATTTTCTATTTCCTTTCTACATCCCCTGACTCGATACGAAATCAGAAAATTTTCCTTTTTACTCGGCGTCAGATTCTTCTTTTGGTTTGATTTCCAGAAGGAAAAAATCGATTTTTATCTTTTTTTACACAATTCTGGAGTTTTGTTTTGTGCGTGGAGAAATAGGCAGTTACCCCATGGCTTTTATTTCTGATTTTTTTCATTTTTGCGTTACATTCTCATTTTTCCTCAGATACTTTTCATTACAAATTATGAGACCCATTTGGAAATGTAGCAAATAAAATAAACTGATTGAAAACTATTCAAAAACATAAGGGATCTAATTCAGACCTCTTGCTGGGACAGGTCTTGTGCGCTCGCCTTCTCGCCGTTTGCCAATCATGGCTTCCCTCGGCATCAGGGTGTGCGGCAAGGGAATTTGAAATTTCGGCAAACGGCAGCAACAGCAACGGCAAACCCCGAAAATGGCCGGCAAACGGCAAAAGAACAAAAACTGTTCTGTGCTATGTATAATGCACCACCCACATTTGATTACTAATGCGGTGAGGACCGTGCAATATCTGCCAGTTACTATGTATCTGGCGTTTAACTAACCTTTATAGGAAGGGGAAAATCCCATATATCAAAAGCTGTAGGCAAAGGCAGCGTACACGTACGCTCATAAGCACAGTCGAGATAACAGCATGGAGAATGGGTCCGCACGGCCCGTACTATGTCGTCAACATTACGTTTGAAGCGCTGAAAACTGTCAGGATGACAATATTTGACGTGCTTGAGCAATCTCGCCTTCCACGCCCGTATTTTCACGCACCCTTTCGAGTAACAGAATGAGAGTCGATACTTGAGAAAACATGCTTGATAACTTAGAATGATAGCACTATAAAAGAGTGCAGTAAGAAAAAGCTCAAGTTACCTCAATATTACATGTTTTGTGCACTGATAAAATCCTCCATTTCAAGAGGTCAGCCAAAGTAGACGCGGCATTCTCGAAGGTGGACGAGAGTCAATAGGTATGCAGACGCATGTTATACTCGGAGGTGCCAAGCTGTTTCTCTCGTGCACTCCCATTTTACGATAGTGCTGTCACTCTCAGTATCACACGTTTTCACTGAAGTATCGATTCTCATTCTGACCACTTGCAGGGTATGGAAAATACGACGTGGAAGCTGAGGTATGCTCAAACGGCTATCAAATATTGTCATCCTGAAACAGTTTTCAACGCTTCAAACATCCGATGGTAACGCCTCAATACGAGTCGTGCCAGACCTATCTATGCTGTTATCTCGACTATGCTTTACTGAGCGTGTATACTGCAGACACAAGAGCCTCCCAGGTGATGAGAGAATTACAGAAAGCGCTGTTTTGTGTGTGATAGTATAGGAGCCTGTGGAATTCCAAAGGAGGCCGTTTGAGTTGCGCGACCCAGCCTATGCGATCGGGCACATGCACGGCGAAAGCGTAAGCAAGCTTGGTGCGGTGAAAGCGTGCGCCGTCTCAAAGACTGTGGCCGATAACGGCACCTGCAATCAGGTGAGAATGGATGGATAGATACGCGTTGATTGGTCGACATTTTCTGGAGGAAGACCAGTCCATACCGCGATCACCAGCGCGCGGTTTGAGATTGTAATAAGAGCCCTCCCAATATTTCACTGTTATTAACAAGTAGTAGGTTCAGGGTTCCTTATTTCGCTCATCTAAAAAATACGCTCAAAGTGTTTCCCTTTAGAAGCTACAGAGGTAGAAGTGAGACTACCCTGAATGAGTACAGTGCACACGACAAAAGCAGCCTTAGGAATTTTCACCGGGAATCAAAGGCTGAGGTGGCATTTCCGATCGAATACACAGGATGGGGAGGAACCCAGTGACAATTCGGCTGGTACATGCGACGCGGGCGACGGAAAATCTGTGTGCGCCCACGTCGTCGCTAGAAGCGCCGCGCCCAGTGCGGCATGGCCAGCCGACTGCTCTTGGGCGTTTCCCATGCTGTAATATTCGACCAACTCTTCGGCACGAGGCCATAATACAGCAATAATGTCGGCTAAAAACAAACAATAAATCACTCTTATACGGCCCCAGAAACATGAATGCGGTGTGCTCCTGCCCACCCACTTTCCCTGTGGCTACCGAGGAAGTGGGTGGGCGAGGTAAACCACATTCAAGTTTCTTGGCAAACGTATGTTGCCAATCGATTGCTCGTTTTGAGGCCCGGTTTTTGACACTGTTGTTGCAATGGGCCTTGAGACACTTTAATTTCAGGTGAAAATTTCGAAGACGCTCCCACCCAGAGGATTCAACCCCTTGAAAAAAATCAAAGAGATTTTCTCACACCCGTGTCAGAAATGCTACTTTAAAATCATCAGGTTATCCTTGTTGAAAATTGGTGGAGGCGCTCCCGGAGCCCATGATCGAATGGAGATTCAAAGACGATGGTTGGAACGGATTACATCGTGAATAAGCTCTAACAACGATAAATATCCATGTCAAGATCATTTCTAACATCGGCATGGATCAAGAAGCAGCTTTGGGTCTGAGTGTGCCCTGCACAAATAACAAAGCACCTTCATTTCGATATGTGTGAAGGCATTTACAAAAGTTTCCCAGGTGTTTTTTGCTCAAAACGGAGTTTAGATGTATGTGTCAGGAAGCAGGCATGTGCGAAAAACTTTGAAACCAGAAAAAAACGAAAAACGAAAATCCGTAAAAACCGAAAAAAATTGTCTTTTGAAGCGTCTTGTTTCGTACAATTTTTATGTCTTTGATTGAAAAAAACAAGGCAGCAACGTAATCAGAAAAGCTTCGAATAATGGCAGAATCATGTTTTCTTAGTGAAACAAAAGCATACTCAATCAACGTATCAATGTGAAGGCAATTTTACCCTTATTTGCAGTGTTGAATCCTGACAAAATCGCAGCGCTGAACACCCTCTAAAGTCTCATTGTGAACTTTTGTTCAAAACTGTGGTAGTTCTCTGAACAATCAGCTGTCTACGTTTTTCGAGTTTTCATCAAAACTCTGGGCTCAAATATCGTCCTTAACTTTACTGAAAAAAAACCGAATTCGTAGAAGTTGAAAATCGTGGGCAAGTCACAGATCAAAACGTAACAAACGTTGCTGAGAAGCGAACATCAAGTGATCTCGTCGAGGTCAGCACGCTGACCAGTAGCTCAGTCTCTCGGCGCTATTGGACGTTAATGGCCGCGACGCAACCACACGCCAATTGAGTCGTGATGTCACCACGGGGTTAGGTTCAGCCAATTTTGCTGGACGGAACTATACATGATGCCGCTCGCCCAAGAATGTTTTCATTCGCGGTTTTTGGTATGGATCGATAGAGGAGCAGAAAAAAACGGCTCAAAAACTATGGGCCTTCAAAGAGCAATTCTCGACGTCTTTTCATAGAAAATTTTAAAACAAAACGAAATTCCTGACCTTGAAGCAGTGTTCGCATTATATTTCACTTTTGATGTCTCAACCGTTTAAGGAAGGTCTGGTGCTGCCTATACAGCAAGGCATGCTTGAAGAGAACGTGAAAACCGTGTTTTTGTGCTAAAGAGAGGGCCACTTTAGCTTGCGTTGACTTTTGAGGCGTGGAGGGAATCGGCCGCTTTCAAGGATATTACCTAAGGGGACATTAGGCGTTTCGGTGACCTCAGAACGCCTGTTTGCATCCGTTATTTTGCCGTTCCTGGCTTTCTACGGTTCTTTCGACACTGGGGCCTAGAATCCTTCTCGCGCCTATCATTTCACTGTGGAAAGTCAACGAGGATGATCATCGTGAACGCTGCCTTTAAGGCAGTGTTCACGATGATTTTCATTCGAATTTTCCACGATAAAACAAAGCGTTGGCCTCCAAGTAATACCAAAATTACGAAGGCTTGGCTTGAGAAACGCATTAAAACATCGTATTTCAGTGACATTATTTTCTGGCCTGGACTAGTTGTCAACTGGATGATCATGTTCGATGGTTGGGACCGGTGAAAAATGGGGTCAGTCGAAAATTCAAAATATTATATGCAAAACAGTATTATTAAAGAGGTCAGAGGAAGGGACGGAGCAACAGAAGCAGAAAATGACGAAGGACGGGTCCACAAAATATTTCATCGTCACCATCAACAGTTCGTGTGAGAGTAAAGTGACGAGGGTGGAGTGAAGGATTTGGTTCCCTTCTGGTCGGTTTTATCAGTTTCTCCGTCATTTCAGTTTCTACCCGGGGTCAATTAATCCCGATTTTGCGAATAATCTCAAAATTGAAGATTATCGTGAACACTGCCTTTAAGGGTCATTTTCAAGCAGGAGGTGTCGGCTTGAAAACGTCTTTACCAAGTCTTGAGACCCTCTACCATAAGAACGTGAGGAGCAAGTTGCTGAGTTCCATATATGGGCTCTATCAACTTCAGCGCACCCACATTATCGTCATTTTGCATTGCCTGAAGACATACAGGCGGCTTACTTTGTAGTCGTGTGCGGAAGAAATTTCTTAATCAGATTCTCTACTTTTCATTAATTTTGGAAGAAAATCAATAATCGATCGATTTTTGAGAAACGTTGGTAAAATGTAGCACAGATCGATGGTAAACCTCCCGACGCATTTATGCTTCAAGTTTTACGCCTGTATGCGTTATCAGGTAAACGAAAAAAGTGGCGCCAATTCAGCTATCTTGGACTTCGACCAGAGCAAAATGGATTTCGGCAATTTGTCTTCGCGTTTTTCAATAATGGGTCCAAGGACTTCAGCTATGACACGTTTTCAAGCTAGACACCCTCTGCTTCAAAATGACCTCCATTGGCGCAGTTCTTAACGGTCACATGGGGAGACGAAACATTTACCGAAGCCGACTCAATGACGAGCTCTGCTGCGAAAAATCGCGGACCCTATAGGCTTCCGCTCACTATTTCTTTCAAAAACCATTCTGCGCTCCAAAAACTTCGTGCAGTACGAGACGAGAGGTCTGAGTGAAAGAGCAGACCACTCAAGAGGATTAGTGACGGGCATATGTGGGCTTGGCAAGGCTAGAAATTTTGTCACCATATCTAAAAGCGCACCCTGTAGTAGTAAGTGAATGAAGTGTATGTGAATAGAGGGTGTAATTGCTTTTCCCCTTTCTTTGTTTGATTGCTTTTCATTCATATTTTTCTCGTTAGTGGTCACAGTATACTGACAGTCAACTCGAAACATCAAATAATCAGAAGAAATATTCAAAAATTAAAAAAATCATTTTGAAAATTTGAAAATTTTCGCTCTTTGAGTATATTCGAAAAAGCGAAGTTCGAGAATTCAGGCCGTACTGATCAAGTACACTTGATCTGCCACAAGTTTCAGGGATATTTAAATGATCAACAGATTCATGGAGTCTCCGGCCATTTTCACATTTGGCGATTGTGTATTCTCCGCGCTTGCCCCAGTCTTTCATATCATTACCATGGAAGTGGTGCGCTTATTGAAGCTAAATCATGAATTTCAAGAGTAGTATGTACTTTACAGAAAACAGTCGCTTCGCGTCTATGATTGGTTTCTATGGTATGTGTCTACAAAAAATCAGGCACTGGGCGACCAACAGGACAAGCTAGTCTACTAGACATCGCTGCTGAAAGAAGGAACGTCAATCGGGTGAGCCTTGTAAGCCAAATGCATTTCATTCAGTCTAGACTGACATTTTGCAATAATTTCTGAAATTTGCAGGGAAAAGACGTTTCCCGGATACAGTTTCGAAGACGACTACGCTTCTCTGATAATGGCTTCATACGAACGCTCTTCTGAGATCTCGTCTTCCTTCGAGAGCTTGTATATTTTCATTCACGAAATATATCTCAGAAAGCGGCGTTTTCCCTCGAAATTTCTTCCGGTTGGGAAGCTTTGAATGAAATTAGCCGAAAACTTTGGAAAATCGACTAATAAACCACAGATTCGTGATCAACGCCTCAAAAGAAAAACCCTTGGGAGTATTTTTAAGTCAAATCTGGAACATTTTCTAGAACGCTTCCAGAGCCCTCTAATCAGTATCAATATTCGCCCAACCGAAGGAGTCCTAAACGCTGTAAGCCTGGACAAAGTATGGAAAATGCGCCTTCACCTGAATTTTGATCAAGGGGGTAGCTTTGGACGCTGAACACATTTATGAGGCCGTTTCCAAATTTTCGAAAGAATAATTCCCTTTTTGGAGGAGTACAAAAGCACAAAAAACGACCCTTTTTAGGCTTATAACTTCTTGGAACCGGCAGCTCGGGCGGAATACTGCGCAGCTTTACTATTGACCCACTAGATATACTAACGATGACTAGTCGTTTTTGGCAGATGTGTTTACCACTCTAAACACTTCCCTTGGTAGCAAATTTTAAAATCATGTGTGCTGCGTGTGGGTGGGTGTGGGTGTGGGTAGACATAGATTGGCCAATGGTGTGGGTGGTGTGGGTGTGGGTGGTGTGGGTGTGGGTGGTGTGGGTGTGGGTGGTGTGGGTGTGGGTGGTGTGGGTGTGGAGTGTGGGTGTGGGTGGTGTGGGTGTGGGTGGTGTGGGTGTGGAGTGGTGTGGGTGGCGGTGGGTGTGGGTGTGGAGTGGTGTGGGTGTGGGTGGTGTGGGTGTGGGTGGTGTGGGTGTGGGTGGTGTGGGTGTGGGTGGTGTGGGTGTGGGTGGTGTGGGTGTGTGGGTGGTGTGGGTGTGGGTGGTGTGGGTGTGTTAAGTGTGGGTGAGGTGTGGGTGTGGGTGGGTGTGGGTGTGGGTGGTGTGGGTGTGGGTGGTGTGGGTGTGGGTGGTGTGGGTGTGGAGTGGTGTGGGTGTGGGTGGTGTGGGTGTGGGTGTGGTGTGGGTGTGGGTGGGTGTGGGTGTGTGGTGGTGTGGGTGTGGGTGGTGTGGAGTGTGGGTGGTGTGGGTGTAGGGTGGGTGTGGGTGTGTGGGTGGTGTGGGTGTGGGTGGTGTGGGTGTGGGTGGTGTGGGTGTGGAGTGTGGTGTGGGTGTGGGTGGTGTGGGTGTGGGTGGTGTGGGTGTGGGTGGGTGTGGGTGTGGGTGGTGTGTGGGTGTGGGTGGTGTGGGTGTGGAGTGGTGTGGGTGTGGGTGGTGTGTGGGTGCTGGGTGGTGTGGGTGTGGGTGGTGTGGGTGTGGGTGGTGTGGGTGTGGGTGAGGTGTGGGTGTGGGTGGTGTGGGGTGTGGGTGGTGTGGGTGTGGGTGGTGTGGGTGTGGGTGGTGTGGGTGTGGGTGGGTGTGGGTGTGGGTGGTGTGGGTGTGGGTGGTGTGGGTGTGGGTGGTGTGGGTGTGGGTGTGGTGTGGGTGTGGGTGGTGTGGGTGTGGGTGGTGTGGGTGGCATGGGTGGTGTCATGGGTGTGGGTGGTGTGGGTGTGGGTGGTGTGTGGGTGTGGGTGGTGTGGAGTGTGTGGGTGGTGTGGGTGTGGGTGGTGTGGGTGTGGGTGGGTGTGGGTGTGGGTGGTGTGGGTGTGGAGTGGAGTGTGGAGTGTGGGTGGTGTGGAGTGTGGGTGGTGTGCGGGTGTGGGTGGTGTGTGGGTGTGGGTGGTGTGGGTGTGGGTGGTGTGGGTGTGGGTGGTGTGGGTGTGGGTGGTGGAGTGTGGGTGTGGGTGGTGTGGGTGTGGGTGGTGTGTGGGTGTGGAGTGGTGTGGGTGTGGGTGGTGTGGGTGTGGGTGGTGTGGGTGTGGGTGGTGTGGGGTGTGGGTGGTGTGGGTGTGGGTGGTGTGGGTGTGGGTGGTGTGGGTGTGGGTGGTGTGGGTGTGGGTGTGGTGTGGGTGTGGGTGGTGTGGGTGTGGGTGGTGTGGGTGTGGGTGGTGCAGGTGTGGGTGGTGTGGGTGTGGGTGGGTGTGTGGAGTGTGGGTGGTGTGGGTGTGGGTGGTGTGGAGTGTGGGTGGTGTGGGTGTGGGTGGGTGTGGGTGTGGGTGGTGTGGGTGTGGGTGGTGTGGGTGTGGGTGGTGTGGGTGTGGGTGGTGTGGGTGTGGGTGGTGTGGGTGTGGGTGGTGTGGAGTGTGGGTGGTGTGGGTGTGGGTGTGGTGTGGGTGTGGAGTGGTGTGGGTGTGGGTGGTGTGGGTGTGGGTGGTGTGGGTGTGGGTGGGTGTGGGTGTGGGTGGTGTGGGTGTGGGTGGTGTGGGTGTGGGTGGTGTGGAGTGTGGGTGGTGTGGGTGTGTGGGTGGTGTGTGGGTGTGGGTGGTGTGGGTGTGGGTGTGGTGTGGGTGTGGGTGGTGTGGAGTGTGGGTGGTGTGGGTGTGGGTGGTGTGGGTGTGGGTGGTGTGGGTGTGGGTGGGTGTGGGTGTGGGTGTGGTGTGGGTGTGGGTGGTGTGGGTGTGGGTGGTGTGGGTGTGTGGTGAGGTGTGGAGGTGTGGGTGGTGTGGAGTGTGGTGTGGGTGTGGGTGTGGGTGTGGGTGGGTGTGGGTGGTGTGGGTGTGTGGAGTGGTGTGGGTGTGGGTGGTGTGGGTGTGGGTGGTGTGGGTGTGGGTGGGTGTGGGGTGTGGGTGTGGGTGTGTGGTGCTGGAGTGGTGTGGGTGTGGGTGGGTGTGGGTGTGGAGTGGTGTGGGTGTGGGTGGTGTGGGTGTGGGTGGTGTGGGTGTGGGTGGTGTGGGTGTGGGTGGTGTGGGTGTGGGTGGTGTGGGTGTGGGTGGTGTGGGTGTGGGTGGTGTGGGTGTGGAGTGGTGTGGGTGTGGGTGGTGTGGGTGTGTGGGTGGTGTGTGGGTGTGGGTGGTGTGGGTGTGGGTGGTGTGGGTGTGTGGTGTGGGTGGTGTGGGTGTGGGTGGGTGTGGGTGTGGTGTGGTGTGGAGTGTGGGTGGTGTGGGTGTGGGTGGTGTGGGTGTGGGTGGTGTGGGTGTGGGTGGTGTGGGTGTGGGTGGTGTGGGTGTGGGTGGTGTGGGTGTGGGTGGTGTGGGTGTGGGTGGTGTGGGTGTGGGTGGTGTGGGTGTGGAGTGGTGTGGGTGTGGGTGGGTGTGGGTGTGGGTGGTGTGGGTGTGGGTGGTGTGGAGTGTGGGTGGTGTGGGTGTGGGTGGTGTGTGGGTGTGGGTGGGTGTGGGTGTGGGTGGTGTGGGTGTGGGTGGTGTGGGTGTGGGTGGGTGTGGGTGTGGGTGGTGTGGGTGTGGGTGGTGTGGAGTGTGGAGTGGTGTGGGTGTGGGTGGTGTGGGTGTGGGTGGTGTGGGTGTGGGTGGTGTGGGTGTGGGTGGTGTGGGTGTGTGGGTGGTGTGGGTGTGGGTGGTGTGGGTGTGGGTGGTGTGGGTGTGGGTGGTGTGGGTGTGGGTGGTGTGGGTGTGGGTGGTGTGGGTGTGGGTGGTGTGGGTGTGGGTGGTGTGGGTGTGGGTGGTGTGGGTGTGGGTGGTGTGGAGTGTGGGTGGTGTGGGTGTGTGGGTGGTGTGGAGTGTGTGGGTGGTGTGGGTGTGGGTGGTGTGGGTGTGGGTGGTGTGGGTGTGGGTGTGGTGTGGGTGTGGGTGGTGTGGGTGTGGGTGGGTGTGGGTGTGGGTGTGGTGTGGGTGTGGGTGTGGTGTGGGTGTGGGTGGTGTGTGGGTGTGGGTGGTGTGGGTGTGGAGTGGTGTGGGTGTGGGTGGTGTGGGTGTGGGTGGTGTGGGTGTGGGTGGTGTGGGTGTGGGTGGTGTGGGTGTGGAGTGGTGTGGGTGTGGAGTGGTGTGGGTGTGGGTGGTGTGGGTGTGGGTGGTGTGGGTGTGGGTGGTGTGGGTGTGGGTGGTGTGGAGTGTGGGTGGTGTGGGTGTGGGTGGTGTGGGTGTGGAGTGGTGTGGGTGTGGGTGGTGTGGGTGTGGGTGGTGTGGGTGTGGGTGGTGTGGGTGTGGGTGGTGTGGGTGTGGGTGGTGTGGGTGTGGGTGGTGTGGGTGTGGGTGGGTGTGGAGTGTGGGTGGTGGTGTGGGTGTGGGTGGTGTGGGTGTGGGTGGTGTGGAGTGTGGGTGGTGTGGGTGTGGGTGGTGTGGGTGTGGGTGGTGTGTGGGTGTGGGTGGTGTGGGTGTGGGTGGTGTGGGTGTGGTGTGGTGTGGGTGTGGGTGGTGTGGGTGTGGGTGGTGTGGGTGTGGGTGGTGTGGGTGGTGTGGAGTGTGGGTGGTGTGGGTGTGGGTGGTGTGGGTGTGGGTGGTGTGGGTGTGGGTGGTGTGGGTGTGGGTGGTGTGGAGTGTGGGTGGTGTGGGTGTGGGTGGTGTGGGTGTGGGTGGTGTGGGTGTGGGTGGTGTGGGTGTGGGTGGGTGTGGGTGTGGGTGGTGTGGGTGTGTGGGTGTGGTGTGGGTGTGGGTGGTGTGGGTGTGGGTGGTGTGGGTGTGGGTGGTGTGGGTGTGGGTGGTGTGGGTGTGGAGTGGTGTGGGTGTGGGGTGGTGTGGAGGTGTGGGTGGTGTGGGTGTGGGTGGTGTGTGGGTGTGGGTGGTGTGGGTGTGGGTGGTGTGGGTGTGGGTGGTGTGGGTGTGGGTGGTGTGGGTGTGGGTGGTGTGGGTGTGGGTGGTGTGTGGGTGTGGGTGGTGTGGGTGTGGGTGGTGTGGAGTGTGGGTGGTGTGGAGTGTGGAGTGGTGTGGGTGTGGGTGGGTGTGGGTGTGGGTGGTGTGGGTGTGGGTGGGTGTGGAGTGTGGGTGGTGTGGGTGTGGGTGGTGTGGGTGTGGGTGGTGTGGGTGTGGGTGGTGTGGGTGTGGGTGGTGTGGGTGTGGGTGGTGTGGGTGTGGGTGGTGTGGGTGTGGGTGGTGTGGGTGTGGAGTGGTGTGGGTGTGGGTGGTGTGGGTGTGGGTGGTGTGTGGGTGTGGGTGGTGTGGGTGTGGAGTGGTGTGGGTGTGGGTGGTGTGGGTGTGGGTGGTGTGGGTGTGGGTGGTGTGGGTGTGGAGTGGTGTGGGTGTGGGTGGTGTGGGTGTGGGTGGTGTGGGTGTGTGGGTGGTGTGGGTGTGGGTGGTGTGGGTGTGGAGTGGGTGTGGGTGTGGGTGGTGTGGGTGTGGGTGGTGTGGGTGTGGGTGTGGTGTGGGTGTGGAGTGTGGGTGGTGTGGGTGTGGGTGGTGTGGGTGTGGGTGGTGTGGGTGTGGGTGGGTGTGTGGGTGTGGGTGGTGTGGGTGTGGGTGGTGTGGGTGTGGGTGGTGTGGGTGTGGGTGGTGTGGGTGTGGGTGGTGTGGGTGTGGGTGGTGTGGGTGTGGGTGGTGTGGGTGTGGGTGGTGTGGGTGTGGAGTGGTGTGGGTGTGGAGTGGTGTGGGTGTGGGTGGTGTGGGTGTGGGTGGGTGTGGGTGTGGGTGGTGTGGGTGTGGGTGGTGTGGGTGTGGGTGGTGTGGGTGTGGGTGGTGTGTGGGGTGTGGGTGGTGTGGGTGTGGAGTGGTGTGGGTGTGGGTGGTGTGGGTGTGGGTGGTGTGGGTGTGGGTGGGTGTGGGTGTGGGTGGTGTGGGTGTGTGGGTGGTGTGGAGTGTGGGTGGTGTGGGTGTGGGTGGTGTGGGTGTGGGTGGTGTGGGTGTGGGTGGTGTGGGTGTGGGTGGTGTGGGTGTGGGTGGTGTGGGTGTGGGTGGTGTGGGTGTGGGTGGTGTGTGGGTGTGGGTGGTGTGGGTGTGGGTGGGTGTGGGTGTGGGTGGTGTGTGGGTGTGGGTGTGGTGTGGGTGTGGGTGGTGTGGGTGTGGGTGGTGTGGGTGTGGGTGGTGTGGGTGTGGGTGGTGTGGGTGTGGGTGGTGTGGGTGTGGGTGGTGTGGGTGTGGGTGGTGTGGGTGTGGGTGGTGTGGGTGTGGGTGGTGTGGGTGTGGGTGTGGGTGGTGTGGGTGTGGGTGGTGTGGGTGTGGGTGGTGTGGGTGTGGGTGGTGTGGGTGTGGGTGGTGTGGGTGTGGGTGGTGTGGGTGTGGGTGGTGTGGGTGTGGGTGGTGTGGGTGTGGGTGGTGTGGAGTGTGGGTGGTGTGGGTGTGGGTGGTGTGGGTGTGGGTGGTGTGGGTGTGGGTGGTGTGGGTGTGGGTGGTGTGGGTGGTGTGGGTGGTGTGGGTGTGGGTGGGTGTGGGTGTGGAGTGGGTGTGGGTGTGGGTGGTGTGGGTGTGGGTGGTGTGGGTGCAGGTGTGGAGTGTGGAGGTGGTGTGGAGTGTGGGTGGTGTGGGTGTGGGTGGTGTGGGTGTGGGTGGGTGTGGGTGTGGGTGGTGTGGGTGTGGGTGGTGTGGGTGTGGGTGGTGTGGGTGTGGGTGGTGTGGGTGTGGGTGGTGTGGGTGTGGGTGGGTGTGGGTGTGGGTGGTGTGGGTGTGGGTGGGTGTGTGGGTGTGTGGGTGGTGTGGAGTGTGGGTGGGTGTGGGTGTGTGGGTGGTGTGGGTGTGGGTGGTGTGGGTGTGGGTGGTGTGGGTGTGGGTGGTGTGGGTGTGGGTGGTGTGTGTGTGGGTGTGGGTGGTGTGGGTGTGGGTGGTGTGGGTGTGGGTGGTGTGGGTGTGGGTGGTGTGGGTGTGGGTGGTGTGTGGTGTGGGTGTGGGTGGGTGTGGGTGGTGTGGGTGTGGGTGGTGTGGGTGTGGGTGGTGTGGGTGTGGGTGGTGTGGGGTGTGGGTGAGGTGTGGAGTGTGGGTGGTGTGGGTGTGGGTGGTGTGGGTGTGGGTGGTGTGGGTGTGGGTGGTGTGGGTGTGGGTGGTGTGGGTGTGGGTGGTGTGGGTGGTGTGGGTGTGGGTGGTGGGTGTGGGTGGTGTGGGTGTGGGTGGTGTGGGTGTGGGTGGTGTGGGTGTGGTGGTGTGGGTGTGGGTGGTGTGGGTGGGTGTGTGGGTGGGTGTGGGTGTGGGTGGGTGTGGGTGTGGGTGGTGTGGGTGTGGGTGGTGTGGGTGTGGGTGGTGTGGGTGTGGGTGGTGTGGGTGTGGGTGGTGTGTGGGTGTGGGTGGTGTGGGTGTGGGTGGTGTGGGTGTGGGTGGTGTGGGTGTGGGGTGTGGGTGGTGTGGGTGTGGGTGGTGTGGGTGTGGGTGGTGTGGGTGTGGGTGGGTGTGGGTGTGGGTGGTGTGGGTGTGGGTGGGTGTGGGTGTGGGTGGTGTGGGTGTGGGTGGTGTGGGTGTGGGTGGTGTGGGTGTGGGTGGTGTGGGTGTGGAGTGGTGTGGGTGTGGGTGGTGTGGGTGTGGGTGGGTGTGGGTGTGGGTGGTGTGGGTGTGGGTGGTGTGGGTGTGGGTGGTGTGGAGTGTGGGTGGTGTGGGTGTGGGTGGGTGTGGGTGTGGGTGGTGTGGGTGTGGGTGGTGTGGGTGGTGTGGGTGGTGTGGGTGTGGAGTGGTGTGGGTGTGTGGGTGGTGTGGGTGTGGGTGGTGTGGGTGTGGGTGGTGTGGGTGTGGGTGGTGTGGGTGTGGAGTGTGGAGTGTGGGTGGTGTGGGTGTGGAGTGGTGTGGGTGTGGGTGGTGTGTGGGTGTGGAGTGGTGTGGGTGTGGGTGGTGTGGGTGTGGGGTGTGGAGTGGGTGGGTGGTGTGGGTGTGGGTGGTGTGGGTGTGGGTGGTGTGGGTGTGGGTGGTGTGGGTGTGGGTGGTGTGGGTGTAGTGGTGGAGTGTGGGTGGTGTGGGTGTGGGTGGTGTGGGTGTGGGTGGTGTGGGTGGTGTGGAGTGGTGTGGGTGTGGGTGGTGTGTGGGTGTGTGGGTGGTGTGTGGGTGGTGTGGAGTGGGTGTGGGTGTGGAGTGGTGTGGGTGTGGGTGGTGTGGAGTGTGGGTGGTGTGGGTGTGGGTGGGTGTGGGTGTGGGTGGTGTGGGTGGTGTGGTGTGGGTGTGTGGGTGGTGTGGGTGTGGAGTGGTGTGGGTGTGGGTGGTGTGGGTGTGGGTGGTGTGGGTGTGGGTGGTGTGGGTGTGGGTGGAGTGTGGGTGTGGAGTGGTGTGGGTGTGGGTGGTGTGGGTGTGGGTGGTGTGGGTGTGGAGTGGTGTGGAGTGTGGAGTGGTGTGGGTGTGGGTGTGGTGTGGGTGTGGGTGGTGTGGAGTGTGGGTGTGGGTGGGTGTGGGTGTGGAGTGGTGTGGGTGTGGGTGGTGTGTGGGTGCTGGGTGGTGTGGGTGTGGGTGGTGTGGGTGTGGGTGGTGTGGGTGTGTGGGTGGTGTGGGTGTGGGTGGTGTGGAGTGTGGGTGGTGTGGGTGTGGGTGTGTGGGTGGTGTGGGTGTGGGTGGTGTGGAGTGTGGGTGGTGTGTGGAGTGTGTGGGTGGGTGTGGGTGTGGGTGGTGTGGGTGTGGGTGGTGTGGGTGTGGGTGGTGTGGGTGTGGAGTGGTGTGGAGTGTGGGTGGGTGTGGAGTGTGGGTGGTGTGGGTGTGGGTGGTGTGGGTGTGGGTGGTGTGGGTGTGTGTGGGTGTGGGTGGTGTGGGTGTGGGTGGTGTGGGTGTGGGTGGTGTGGAGTGTGGGTGGTGTGGGTGTGGAGTGGTGTGGGTGTGGAGTGGTGTGGGTGTGGAGTGGGTGTGGTGTGTGGAGTGGGTGTGGGTGTGGGTGGGTGTGGGTGTGTGGTGTGGGTGTGGGTGTAAGGGTGGGTGTGGGTGTGGGTGGTGTGGGTGTGGGTGGTGTGGGTGTGGGTGGGTGTGGGTGTGGGTGGTGTGGAGTGTGGGTGGTGTGGGTGTGGGTGGTGTGGGTGTGGAGTGGGTGTGGGTGTGGGTGGTGTGGGTGTGGAGTGGTGTGGGTGTGGGTGTGGTGTGGGTGTGGGTGGTGTGGGTGGTGTGGGTGTGGGTGGTGTGGGTGTGGGTGGGTGGTGTGGGTGTGGGTGGTGTGGGTGTGGGTGGGTGTGGGTGTGTGGGTGGTGTGGGTGTGGGTGGTGTGGGTGTGGGTGGTGTGGGTGTGGGTGGTGTGGGTGTGGGTGGGTGTGGGTGTGGGTGGGTGTGGGTGTGGGTGGTGTGGGTGTGGGTGGTGTGGTGTGGGTGTGGGTGGTGTGGAGTGTGGGTGGTGTGGGTGTGGGTGGTGTGGGTGTGGGTGGTGTGGGTGTGGGTGGTGTGGGTGTGGGTGGTGTGGGTGTGGGTGTGGTGTGGGTGTGGGTGTGGAGTGTGGGTGTGGGTGGTGTGGGTGTGGGTGGTGTGGGTGTGGGTGGTGTGGGTGTGGGTGGTGTGGGTGTGGGTGGTGTGGGTGTGGGTGGTGTGGGTGTGTGGTGGTGTGGGTGTGGGTGGTGTGGGTGTGGGTGGGTGTAGGTGTGGGTGGTGTGGGTGTGGGTGGGTGTGGGTGGGTGTGGGTGTGGGTGGTGTGGGTGTGGGTATGTGGAGTGTGGTGGTGTGAGTGTGGGTGGCAGGTGTGGGTGTGGGTGTGGGTGTGGTGGGTGTGGAGGTGGGTGTGGGTGCTGTGGGTGTGGGTGGTGTGGGTGTGGAGTGCAGGTGTGGGTGTGGGTGTGGGTGTGGGGTGTGGAGGTGTGGGTGTGGGTGTGGGGTGTGGGTGTGGGTGTGGGTGTGGGTGTGTGGGTGTGGGTGGGTGTGGGTGTGGGTGTGGGTGTGGGATGTGGAGTGGAGTGTGGGTGGTGGGTATGGAGGTGTGGGTGTGGGTGGGTGTGGGTGTGGGTGTGGGTCATGTGGGTGTGGGTGTGGGTGTGGGTGGAGTGTGGGTGCTGTGGGTGTGGGTGGTGTGGGTGTGGAGTGTGGGTGTGGGTGGTGTGGTTGTGGACAGATTGCGATTGTGAGAACATCATTATGATCAGCGTGGAAATATCCCAAGATGAGCACAAAAACGAAAAATCGATGTCGGGGTTAGAGTGTGCCCTTAAGGTCCAATCAATAGATATTTGCATATATGTGAATAAACATGTAGCATTTCTGATGAAGTAAGTCAGTCGATCAAAAAATAACCTGGAAAAAGTTTTCGAAGTTTTTGGCTTATTTCATTACAGCACCACAAATGGACTGAACTGAGGCTTTGATAAAGCAGTAACATATTTTTGCCGGTACAATGTGCATGTTAGGTCTTACTTCTTGTTATTTCGTTTTTTGGAAACTATTCGGTAATATCGTTCATCATCCGTCATAATGTTGTCTTGTTATCTCATATTTGGGTATTGACAGTCGTTATTTGAGATCAGGAGTTCTTATCCTACCCTCATTCTAAATTGATAAAATGTTGATCAACGATTAGGATAAAATTTCGTCACTGTAAGTGTTTTACCAGCATTTGAAAGATTTTCGCCGCAACGCGGCGGATTTGAAGAGCCAGCGGCATTCGTCATCGAGGTCTACAGGTGTCCAACTGCCGGTCGACAGGTATCCATCTACCGGTGGACAAGCATCTAAGAAACGGTTGATGGGTGTCCAATAAACGGTCGACAGGTATCCAGCTACCGGTGAACAGGTATCCATCTACCGGTCGACAAGTATGCCATAAACGGTCGACAGGTATCTAACTACCGGTCGACAGGTATCCAACTACCGGTCGACAGGTTCCAACTAACGGTCGACTAGTGTCCAACTACCGGTCGTCGGGTGGTCGACGGACAACTCAAGGGGAGCGACGGACAACTTGAGGGGGGTGACAGACAACTCTAGGGGAGCAGTCCCGACTCTTTTCAGCGGTCGTGGGGAAGCACGCTGTGAGGTGATTGCTTGTCGACCACCCGTTGGACGCCTCGAGTGTCTGAGTCCACAGACAGTCGACCACCCATCGACCGGTAGCATGGGATGACGTCACTTTGTCGTTTTCTCACCTTTCTGCGCGTATTGACGTCCAAAACTTCTGACCCCAGTAGCAGCTGCACAGCCAATTGTTCGGCGCCGAATTTTTCGTTTCAATTGTCCTCCTGATTCTGAGGGATTAATTTCCCATTTCTTCCACGTCCGTTTTGAAATTTTTAAGTTTTCAATTCCTTCCTATATCCTGACTCGTTATTAAAACATGAAGTTTTTCTTTCATTTATTAATTCGGTGAAGAATTTCTTATTTTCGTTGATTCGTTGTTTGGAAGAAATTTCGATTTCCGATCCTTTCCATGACCTTTTTGAATTTTTAGAGTTTCCGAATCTTGCCTTATACTGACTCGAATTCGAAACGAAAGTTTTTTTTTCATTTCTTGATTCGGAGTCTGAAATTAAATTTTGGTTGATTTTTTGATGGAAAATTTCCAATTTCCGATTTTCTGCACGTCCTCTTTGGATTTTGGAGTTTGCGATTCTTTCCATATTCCGACTCGATATCGGAACGGGATTTTTTTTCATTTATTGATTCGTCTTTCCAATCTTCACATTTTGGTTGATTTGAGAGTAAAGGAAAATTTCCGATTTCTTCCGCGTCCTTCTTGAAATTTTCGAATTTTCGATTGCTTTCTGTATCCTGACTCGTTATTAAAACATGACGTTTTTTTCATTTCTTGATTCAGCGTTGAATTTCTCATTTTTGTTGATTTGTTGTTTTTGGAAAAATTTTCAGATGTCCGATTCTTTTTAATGATCATTTGAAGTTCGGAGTTTCCCATTCTTTCCTTATACTGACTCGAAATCGCAACGGAAAGTTCTTTCAATTCTTGATTCGTCTTTCCAATCATAACAGTTTGGTCGATTTCTTGCTCATGAAGAAGAATTTCCTTCCATCTCCTTTTTGAATTTCTGAGTTTCAGATTCTTTCCATATCCCGACTCGATATCGAAACAAGAACTTTTTTCGTTTCTTGATTTGGCGTCGAAATTCTAATTTTGGTTGATTTCTGGATCTTGAAATAAACTTTCCGATTTCTTCCATGTCCTCTCTGATTGCTGGGATTTTCTATTTCTTTACCACATCCTGACTCGATACGAAATCAGAAAATTTTTCCTTTTTTTTAATCGGCGTCAGATTCTTCTTTTTGGTTGATTTCCTAAAGGAAAAAATCGATTTCTTTGTCTTTTTACAATTCTGGAGTTTTTGTTTTATTGCGTGGAGAAATGAGCAGTTACATGGCTTTTGTTTCAGATTTTTCATTTTGCGTTGCATTCTCATTTTTCCTGGATGCTTTCGATTACAAGTGAGACCCATTTGGAAAAACAACAGCAAATAAAATAAACTGATTGAAAACTATTCAAAACATAAGGGATCTAATTCAGACCTCTTGCAGGGAAGGGCCTTGTGCGCCCGCCTTCTCGCCGTTTGCCAATCATGGCAGCCTCGGCATACGGTGTGCCGCGCACGCCGTGGCGGCGACCACGCAACATCGATAACGAGCAGGCTGATTGGGTGATCGGCGGAGATCATGCAGAACAACTCACTATTGGCACAAACATTAACTCCCACCAAGGGGATTCAACCCCTTGAAAAAATTCAAAGATTTTCTCACACCCGTGTCAGAAATGGTCTTTAAAATCATCGGGTTATCCTTGTTGAAAATGGGCGGAGGCGCTTCAGACCTGATCGAATGGAGAGATCCGATAAACGATAAATATCCATGACAAGATCATATCTAACATCGGTATGGATAAAGCTTAGCTTTGGGTCTGGATTGCCCTGCACAAATAACAAAGCGCCTTAATTTCGATATGTGTGAAGGCATTACAAAGATTCTCTAGTGTTTTTGCTGAAAACGGAGTTTAGATGTATGTGTCGGAAGCAGGCATGTGCAAAAAACTTTGAAACCGAAAAACGAAAAATTTTCGGTTTTGAATTTGAAAAATTCCGAAAAAAAACGAAAAAAATTGTCTTTTGGAGCGTCTTATTTTCGTAATTTTATGTCTTTGATTGAAAAAAAAAGGCAACGTTATCGAAAACTTCGAATAATGGCAGAATCATGTTTTCTTAGTAAAGCAAAAGCATACGCAATCAACGTATCAATGTGAGCAATTTTACCCTTGTTGCAGTGTTGAATCCTGACAAAATCGCAGCGCTGAACACCCTCTAAAAGTCTTATTGTGAACTTTTTGTTCAAAACTGCGGTAGTTCTCTGAACAATCATGTCCACGTTTTTTCGAGATTTTCATCAAAACCCTGGGCTCAAATGTCGTCCTTAACTTTATGAAAAAAACCTAATTCGTAGAAGTTGAAAATCGTGGGCAAGTCACAGATGAAAACGGAACAAACGTTGCACAGGGACGAAGATCAAGTGATCTCGTCGAGGTCAGCACTGACCAGTAGCTCAGTCTCTCGGCGCTATTGAACGTTAATGGCCGCGACGCAACCACACGCATTGAGTCGTGATGTCTACACAGGGGTTAGGTTCAGCCAATTTGGCTGGACGGAACTATACATGATGCCGCTCGCCCAAGAATGTTTTCATTCGCAGTTTTTTTTGGTATGGATCGATAGAGGGAGCAGAAAAATTTAGCTTGGCTCCCGCTCGAAAACTATGGGCCTCCAAAGAGCAATTCTCGACGTCTTTCTCATGAAAATCTTAAACGAAAACGAAATTCCTGACCTTGAAGCAGTATTCGCATTATATTTCACTTTTGATGTCTCAACCGTTTACGGAAGGTCTGGTGCCCTATACAGCTTATTGAAGCTAAATCATGAATTTCAAGAGTGGTATGTACTTTACAGAAAACAGTCGCTACGCGTCTATGATTGGTTTCTATGGTATGTACAAAAATCAGGCACTGGGCGACCAACAGGACAAGCTAGTCTACTAGACATCGCTGCTGAAAAGAGCAATCGGGTGAGCCTTGTAAGCCAAATGCATTTCATTCAGTCTAGACTGACATTGCAATAATTTCTGAAATTTGCAGGAAAGACGATTCCGGATACAGTTTCGAAGACGACTACGCTTCTCTGATGGCTTCATACGAACGCTTTTCTAAGATCTCGTCTTCCTTGAGGCTTGTATATTTTCACTCACGGAATATATATCTCGAAAGCGGCGTTTTTCCCTCGAAATTTCTCCCGGTTGGGAAGCTTTGAACGAAATTAGCCGAAAATTTTGGAAAATCGACTAATAAACTACAGATTCGTGATCAACTCCCCCCCCCAAAAAAAACCCTTGGGAGAAATTTAAGTCAAATCTGGAACATTTTCTAAAACGCTTCCAGAGCCCTCTAATCGGTATAAATATTCGCCCAACCGAAAGTCCTAAACGCTGTTAGCCTGGACAAAGTATGGAAAATGCGCCTTCACCTAAATTTTGCTCAGAGGGGTAGCTTTGGACGCTGAACACATTTATGAGGCCCGTTTCCAAACTTTCGAAAGAATAATTCCCTTTTTGGAAGGTACAAAGGTGTGGAGTGGTGTGGTGTGGGTGTGGGTGGTGTGGGTGGTGTGGGTGTGGGTGGTGTGGGTGTGGGTGGTGTGGGTGTGGGTGGGTGTGGGTGTGGAGTGTGGGTGGTGTGGGTGTGGGTGGTGTGGGTGTGGGTGGTGTGGGTGTGTGGGTGGTGTGGGTGGTGTGGCAGTGTGGGTGGTGTGGGCAGGTGTGGGTGTGGGTGTGGAGTGTGGGTGAATGTGGGTGTGGGTGTGGGTGGTGTGGAGGTGTGGGTGGTGTGGGTGTGGGTGGTGTGGGTGTGGGTGGTGTGGGTATGGGTGGTGTGGAGTGTGGGTGTGGGTGTGGGTGGGTGTGGGTGTGGAGTGTGGGTGGTGTGTGGAGTGTGGGTGGTGTGGGTGCAGGTGGTGTGGGTGTGGGTGGTGTGTGGGTGTGGGTGGTGTGGGTGTGGGTGGTGTGGGTGTGGGTGGTGTGGGTGTGGGTGGTGTGGGTGTGGGTGTGGGTGGTGTGGGTGTGGGTGTGGAGTGGTGTGGGTGTGGGTGGTGTGGGTGTGGGTGGTGTGGGTGTGGGTGGTGTGGGTGTGGGTGGTGTGGGTGTGGAGTGGTGTGGGTGTGGGTGGTGTGGGTGTGGAGTGGTGTGGAGTGTGGGTGCATGGTGTGGGTGTGGGTGTGGGTGTGGGTGTGGGTGTGGGTGGTGTGGGTGTGGGTGGGTGTGGGTGTGGGTGGTGTGGGTGCAGGTGGTGTGGGTGTGGGTGGTGTGGGTATGGGTGGTGTGGGTGTGGGTGTGGGTGGTGGTGTGGGTGTGGGTGGTGTATGTGTGGGTGGGTGTGGGTGTGGGTGGTGTGGAGTGTGGGTGGTGTGGGTGTGGGTGGTGTGGGTGTGGGTGGTGTGGGTGTGGGTGGTGTGGGGTGTGGGTGGTGTGGGTGTGGGTGGTGTGGGTGTGGGTGGGTGGTAGGTGTGGGTGGTGTGGGTGTGGGTGGTGTGGGTGTGGGTGGGTGGGGGTGTAGGTGTGGGTGTGGGTGTGGGTGTGGGTGTGGGTGTGGGTGTGGGTGTGGTTGTGGGTGTGGGTGTGGGTGTGGGTGTGGGGTGTGGGTGTGGGTGTGGGTATGGGTGTGGGTGTGGGTGGAGTGGGTGTGGGGTGTGGGTGTGTGAGTGGTGTGGGTGTGGGTGTGGGTGGGTGTGGGTGTGGGTGGTGTGGGTGTGGGTGGTGTGGGTGTGGAGTGGTGTGGGTGTGGGTGGTGTGGGTGGTGTGGGTGGGTGTGGGTGTGGGTGGTGTGGGTGTGGGTGTGGTGTGGGTGTGGGTGTGTGGGTGTGGGTGGGTGTGGGTGGGTGTGGGTGGTGTGGGTGGTGTGGGTGTGGGTGGTGTGGGTGTGGGTGTGGGTGGTGTGGGTGTGGGTGCGATTGTGAAGACATCATTATGATCAGCGTGGAATTTTCCCCAAGATGAGCAGAAAAACGAAAAATCGATGTCGGGGTTAGAGTGTGCCCTCAAGGTCCAATCAATAGATATTTGCATATATGTGAATAAACATGTAGCATTTCTGATGAAGTAAGTCAGTCGATCAAAAAAATAACCTGGAAAAAGTTTTCGAAGTTTTTGGCTCATTTCATTATAGCACCACAAATGGACTGATCTGAGGCTTTGATAAAGCAGTAACATGTTTTTGCCGGCACAATGTGCACGTTAGGTCTTATTTCTTGTTATTTCGTTTTTTGGAAACTATTCGGTAATATCGTTCATCCGTCGTAATGTTGTCTTGTTATCTCATATTTAGGTATTGACAGTCGTTATTTGAGATCAGGAGTTCTTATCCTACCCTCATTCTAAATTGTTTGGATGTTGATCAATGATTAGGATAGAATTTCGTTACTGTACGTGTTTTACTAGCATTTGAAAGATTTTCGCCCCAAAGCGGCGAATTTGAAGAGCCAGCGGCATTCATCTGCGAGGTCTACAGGTGTCCAACTGCCGGTCGACAGGTATCCATCTACCGGTGGACAAGCATCTAAGAAACGGTTGATGGGTGTCCAATAAACGGTCGACAGGTATCTAACTACCGGTCGACAGGCATCCAACTAACGATCGACTAGGGTCCAACTACCGGTCGTTGGGTGGTCGACGGACAACTCTAGGGGAGTGATGGACAACTCGAGGGGGTGACAGGCAACTCTAGGGGAGCAGTCCCGCCCCTTTTTAGCGGTCGTGGGGAAGCACGCTGTGAGGTGATTGCTTGTCGACCACCCGTTGGACGTCACGAGTGTCTGAGCAGTTCCTTTTTGATACTCCCTCATGATGTCGTCAACGCTGCAAAACTGAAATCATCTTGCTCTCAAACCTTCGACGGTATTCCTCAGATTATTTTCCGATCCTGTGCTAAAGAACTATCCCTGCCATTGGCACACATCTTTCACATCTCTCTACGTTTTGGTATAGTTCCATCGTTGTGGAAAAAATCTATTGTAACGCCTATCAACAAAATTCCCCAGCCCACATCAGCTTCCGACTACAATTATGGACAAGTGTGTGAAAGAACGATTAGATGAGTTCTTGGCCCTCTTCGAAATCCTCCCTGATGAACAAACATCTTTCTGTATGATCTGCCATCAGTTTGTAAAACACATCCGGATGTTACTGTCGAAATGTTTGCTGACGATGTTAAAATGTATCCTATGATATAGAAGACAAATACGGGACTCACGCCCTTTTGCAAAGTTCCATCTCGAAACTGGTTAGCTATAGGCAAGACTGGCAACTCAAACTTTCTCCGACCAAAACATGCATTATCTATCTGGGGAGCCACAATCCTAGAACACCTTACTTTTTGCACCCAGGTGCTGCCATCAATGCTGTTCGTGTGGTAAAATACTTGGGAATACTAGTTGACGAGAAACTTTCTTTTGACGCACATATATCAAAAACAATAGAGACTACAAGAATTGCAATGTTTCGACTACTGAGGAACTTCCGCCTGGGTGATCCACTCATCCAATCTCGAATGTTCAAGACTTATGTGCGACGTCTCATCGAAAGCAACGTAGTCGTTTGGAGTCCTTACAGAAAGAGATACATTGATGCTCTGGAGAAAGTACAGCGTTTATTCACCAATGTAGTCTACCTACGTTGCTTCCGAGTTAGCTCTGCAAATTTTCCAGCTTACGATAGTCAAATCAAGGTATCAAGGATGGAACTGTTGAACGAACGTTGCTCTGCCCTAGATCTAGTACTTTTGAATAAGATTTGGAGGCTTGAGCGGAGACTAAGACTTTCGAAGTACGGAGTTTTTCGACCAAACAGAGGAAGGGTGTGCAGCTTCGAGTACCGAAAAACGTATGGGAGCGAATTCTTGTTGATGTTGCTGGCCCCAATGGATGGAGTGTACTACATGATAGTTGTTGACGCTTCGCATAAATGGCCTGGGATGTTTGAATTGAACAATATCACATCTGGGACAACGATTGAGGTGTTGAAAGAGCTGTTCGTGCGATATGGGAATCGTACGACACTAGTAAGCGATAACGGAACTCAGTTCACATCCGAGCTTTTTAAGCAGATGTGCGAGGAACGGGGTGTTCTGCATGTCCGAACACCACCGTACCATCCTCAGTCCAACGGTCAGGCAAAAAGGTTTGTGGATAATCTCAAGAGAGGTATCAAGAAACTAAAAAGGGAGGGAAGTGCGCCCTTTCGCCCTGATTGTGACTGCCTGAATACTGTCCTATTGAACTAAGCCTAATGCTACTCTTCAAGGGAAATGCTCTGACGAGGTGTTTTTGGTAGAAAACTAAGGACAAGGATCAGCATGCTAGTGCCGAAGAGCAGCCGGGAACAGATTTCGCTGCTGAACGCAGAAAGAAGGAAGAGGCAGAACTCAATTGGGAACACTGCGAGAAATCGTTAATGCCTCAAGAGTGACGCCGTGATCGTGAAGTCACACCGTGTTGCCTCAAACTTTGAATCGAATAAAGGCAAAATTGTGAGGAAAACTTGAAGCGTCACCTATGAGGTAGACATAGGAGGAAAGCTGGTGGTGAGACACGCTAACCAGTCTAAGAAAGTGGTTCCGCAGGCCGAAAACGTTGACACGAGTAAACGAAAATCGTTGATTGATCTGTTCGAAACAGAGCCAACAACCACTAAAATCACACCGGGAGACTATAGTAAGATCAATCCAGAAAGCCTTCTTGGAGATGTGATTGCTTCAACATCCGATGTTGGATTCTGTGATTCCTCCGAAAATGGTGTCGGTTATAGTGAAAAACAACAAGGAAGTTCGAGCGGATAGACTGGGAAGCGAGCTAGAGTTCAGCGTCGTAGCAACGCATCTTTTTCGCCTCAACCTATCCGCAAATCCACGCGAAAGCGTCGCAGGCCGAAGCGCTGCGAGCGTGGCTGTTGTTCTTACCGCACCACCGTAGCCCACCTCTTAAAAGGGGAGGTGTTGTGAGGAAAGTTCATATATTGGTCGCCGTGTCGAACGATCATCAAGTGGGCGAAGTTTTTGATCTGGGCGCGAAAACCCGCCAATTACAGACCACCCACACAATATATAAACCTCTGCCGCCGCACTGTTCAAGATTCCATCCCGTCTCCTGCACCTGTCCCTGCCACAGTCACCCTGCTCCTGTTACCGCCGCCTCTAGTTGCCATTACGCCCAACGAGCCGACGTCAACCTTCACCCGCAATCAACCACTTACTGCCATCATATTCTACTGCACTGTTTTGTCTGTTTTGGTATTCTTTCAAATAAACCTTGTGCTTTTTTCTGTGCTGATCGCAGACGTAACAATATTTATTACATATCCTCTGTTTCCGAGTGTGATTTATTTCCGTTCGTTGCGTGCGTCTGCGTGCGTACGCTGCGTCTCCTTCTCCCCTCATACTCTCGCTATCTCTACCCTCGCTCAGCACAAGCACTCGAGGGAACAGAGTAAATCTGCCTCGGAACCAGAGAATATGTTGTATATCAATTGAAATCTATATAAATGGCATAACTACTGCAGTGAAATTAAGAGCAACTCAGGCTAAACTGCGTTTGGCATCCCGTTAAAGTTTGGTTGTATCGGGTGCATTGATGTGTAAGTTGGTGGCGAAATGCGGGGAATGGTGGGCGTGTCTCGATTCTGACGGCGGCGTTAACCGAAACGAGGCGTTAACATGTTTACACAAAGGTATTAACAATGTTGCTGGTACAAAAGGCTTCTCATCTCACAGTGTGCCTCGGTCGGCTATTCGGAGCCGGACCTGAAAGGTGGCCTCGAGTCACTCTCCAGGGGTGCGTTCCAAGAATGTTTCCACGATGTCGTGGGAGGGCAAATAGTCTTTCCATGGCCAAACTTGTTTCCCTGGGCCACGAATTGTAACTGCTAATTGTTTCCACGTTGCCGTGGCCACGTTTCCATGGAAAACTTTTGCCATGGGAATGTTCTTGGAACGCACCCCAGAAGATCCACCGGATACTGGAGGATAATTTTTGTCGCCGAGGATAGGGGGCTCACCACGGCTCGGGAGGGGGGGGGGGGGGTTGGTACCCAACTGTGGGGCCATCTCCCCACGGTCCCCGGTGGGGTGCCCCCCCCTGCCGACCGTGGCGGTCGGGTCAACCTCCCCCCAGCGGGGACCCCAGGGGGGATAACCCGATTGGGATGTCCCCGTGTGGCGGCCATCCTGTTAGCTCTGGCGTTGCGTGGAGACGGCTATTAATCCCGTTCCCTGTGCGGCGACGATCCCGTTTCCTCTAGCGTTGGTGATGGCGCTACATGACAGGCTGACCATCCCGTTCACTGTGAGACAACTGGCCCATTAACTCTATCGTTGATGGTCCGACTGTGTGAGCACTCCATCGCCAACGGGACCGTCAACGGGATGGTCGTCGATTATGTCTCAGAAGCGGCCGTCAAAAAGCGTGCAGCACATTGCAACACGATTCAACGAACCGCTTTCAAATCTCCTACTTCTGGTTAATCACACCAGATTGTCCATTTCTTATCGATAAAAAATATCTTTGCCATTATAAAGCAGAAACTAAGAGTTGTTCGGTTCATTTTCTCTCGAGGTTATGCAGAGAACGCCGTCGGTTGGTACGAAGCCTTCTCGATATGGTAGGAATCATCATTTGAGCAGGCAATGTAGTGACTAACTCCGTTCTGTTACAGTCCCGTTACGCACGTCTCAGAATTTCTCACAACAACCGGCGACAGAGGAAATTTTTTTGCTGGTCTCAATCTGTGCTTTCGCCGTTTTCAATTTACAAGGCCAAAAAAATGCGGTAGGTGAATCAACACTGCCCTAGGCTTCCCTCGTTGTATGTCGACTCCCCTGATCCATAAGGATCTGGACAATGAAGAATGAAGCTGAAAATCATGCATTGTCCATATTAAAATTTGACGATGCCACGACGCCGCTACGATTTCGTTGTCATAGAAACCGGGCGGTTGATCTGCACAAAACGGGATGGCAGAAATGGAGAGGCAACCCCTCCGTTCTCAAGATAGCAACATTATATTGTAGCTGCATGGCGGCTAACAAAAGTTGTTTCACGTACCATATAATCCCCATCAGAGCGAAATTCTGGTCCACAGCTGCCGACGGTAGCTGTTGTAGCGCACATCACCTTGATAATCGCGCTAGGACCATGAGAATGTAAAGGCTAACCGAACATTGCTCGATACGACGCGCTCTCGTAAACAAAACTATGATAACCAATTGATATAGCGTAGGATAAAAAGAAGTGGAGAGCGGTGTGTCTTCATTCATATACTGTCCTTCACTAGACGAAAAATACCGTGCGGTACCGATTGCCACAGAGACATAAAATACTCTACAATTTTCATTTGAGTGTTTGAGTCGGTTGGTCTGATAAAGCAATGCAACCGATATCATCATTTCATACCCTTGTGGCAATCGGTACCGCACGGTATTTGGAGTTTACTCTGTTCTTCTCCAGGGGTCAGCAGTTTGGGAGCTGACTGGACTAGGAAGTAGGAAAAGAGCACCACCGCTGGTCAAGCTATTATAAAATCGGAGTAAAAGCTTAGAAAAACTACAGAGCCGTGACTCGACCGCGTCGTGTCAAGCAATGTTCTGTTGGCCTTTACATTCATATGCAAGGACCACTAGACGAAAAATACCGTGCGGTACCGATTGCCACTGGGCCTTAAAATTTTCATTCGAGAGTCTCAGTCGGTCGGTCTGATATAGCAATGCAACTGATATCATCATTTCATGCCCTTGTAGCAATCGGTACCGCACGGTATTTGGAGTTTACAGCAAGGACCACGTTATTAGCCTTTGTCCCAGCCCGATTATCATCGTGTTGCGTGCTGCGATGCAGTTATCCGCAATCGCGAACCGGGATTTAGGTCTGATAGGGTTAGCATCGTCAATCACTGGATGGGGGGAGGGGTGAAGCTGAGACTCTGCCTGGTGGGAAAAACTGCTCGCGTGAAAACAAAGAAAGGATATATTATTATATATTTATATTTATTACATGGATACCCATGTAAATTTACAAAACTAAAGAGAGAAAAAAATCCGAGATAATCACACTTAAAACGCCTGACACCTACAGATTGACAACACCGAGGAAGGAAAAAGCGGCGAAAAAATGAAGAATCACCTCATAAGTTAAGGTACTTGTCCAGCATGTATTTATAAGAACTAAATTTGTGGGGATGGTCAACTTCTTGCTTAGTTTCTCAAATTCAGTTCCTGCCCTGTTAACGAAGAAGAAGTGCCGAATACCTTTCCTGGCTGTCTGGATAGCTAGCTTAGAAAAACCCCCTCTTGTTACAGATTCGCCTGCCAAATAGCGGGTGCTCTTTCGGAATAGACCACCCACCTAAAAGAATTGGATTGTCGTGGGGTTTTTTATATGTTCTTTGCACAAATTTTACATGTTGCTCTCTGCTTCTACATGTTTAGAAGCAAAAACATGACAAAATGATCCTGTAGCTGCATTAGAAAACCTTTCTTACCGGAGTGGGTCCTATATTCCGAAAGAGTACCAAATAGCGTATTTGGTTTGAGACCGGTTAAAGGCAGGGTCCGGGCAGAATTTCGATTTTGAGACTTCCCGCTAAATCGGTGCTCTTGCTACAGGTAGTCCCAAAGAACATGCGGAAACTGCGTAAAAACCGGTCCTCTTCAAGTTATTCCAGCCACTTCCGTTAGCCGATGATCCAGAAAAGTCAGAAAAGTGTGGCCATCGTCCATATTTAAGCGGTTGTCCACGCATTTTTTAAAAGTGCTGTATACTCAGAACTTTTGAAACGAGGTGTTAACACGCAATCCGCTAGTAACGGATTGTCCCCGTACCGATTGCGAAGCAAGCAGAAGCTAACACGCGAAGCAAGCAGAAGCTAACGCCAAGCAAGCAGAACCTTACGTTAGGTAGGGGGACGAGTGGAACCATGCACCAAAGCGAGCGGAAGCAAACGCGAAGCAAGTAGAAGCTAACGCTGAGCAAGCAGAAGCTAACGCCAAGCAAGCAGAACCTTACCTTAGGTAGGGGGACGAGTGGAACCATGCACCAAAGCTAGCGGAAGCAAACGCAAAGCAAGTAGAAGCTAACGCTGAGCAAGAAGAATCTTACATTAGGCAGGGGAACGAGTGGAACCATGCACCGAAGCGAGCGGAAGCAAACGCGAAGCAAGTTGAAACTAACACTGAGCGAGCGGAAGTTAACGGGAAGCAAGCAGAAGCTAACGCTAAACAAGCGGAGGTTAATACCAAGCAAGCGGAACCATACGACAGGCGGAAGGGGTTGAATGAGAACCACGCGCCAAAGCATGCGGAATCATGAGCGAAGAGAGCGGAATCTCACCTTATGCAGATGTAGCGAGGGAAACCTCATGGTACGTCCATCGAAAAGAGGATAGTTGAAATACCTTGTGCTAGCAGCGCATAAAAAATACGATGATTAGTATTTCGACTACCAATGCTTTTCGAATTCGAATACCACGGAACCGCTACCTTATACTGTCTATGAGTCTAATTCTACCTTGATCATAACCGCAGATACATGAAGATAAATGAAGTTCGCCTTTTACCCACTCTATGAATCATGTAACAACATCGATTTCCCATATGTTTATCTCAGAAAACTCGCAATAACAACTGTCTTACTGGGGGGGGGGAATCAATTAAGGAGATATCTTGAAGATAGTGTTTACGATAAGAATCGTTTTTCTGTTCTCCCGCCTATCTTGAAAACGGCCGCATGCTGATTCCAATGATGTCTCTGGAATCGCACAAGACCTTCTAGGAACGGAGTTATGGTCCCTCAAAAATTGAGCTAGGGAAAATGGTGGACGAAATGTCCGAGGCTTGTAACTTCGGTCCTTCGCAGCCGATGTATGCGAGCTGACCTGAATAAAGGGAGAGGTTGAGAATGAAGGGAAGAACGGGGCTATTAATCGGAAACCATCGCTCATCTCTCAATCTCGAGCATTCATTTGTTCACGAGGGTGGGCGTGGAAAGTGCATCTGGGCTCAGACTCTGCGGGGGGGGCAAGCGCCGGACAATAGAGCCCGTTTTCGACTTGGGGGAGCGACAGCGCAGGCCTCCCCCGAGGGGGGCTTCAGGAGAGGCCCCTGCTCTCCTCCGGCGCTTGCCCCTCCCGAGAGGAAGAGAGGGGAAAGATGGGAAGAAGTCGTAGAAGGTAGTTTACGACAATAGAGAGGCCAGAAGAAGGCATCTATCACGTGCTCGAGTATAAAAAGGCGCCTCACCTCATGGAGAGCCGCATTCCAGCCCAACAGGGCCGGCCCTGGACAACGACTTCAGTCACTGTCAGAAAGGGATATTTTGGAGGAAGCGGAGACGCTTTCCGGGGGGAGGTGACGTCACTGCTCCGGTGTCGTGACGTCACTGCTCCGGAGCCGTGACGTCATGGCTCCGGGGCGGTGATGGGGGCTTCGAAGCAGTGACAGGGGGCTTCAGGGCAGTCTGGGGGCTTCAGGGCAGTCACAGGGGGCTTCAGGGCAGTCACAGGGGAGCTTCAGGGCAGTCACAGGGGGCTTCAGGGCGGTCACAGGGGCTTCAGGACAGTCACAGGGGGGCTTCAGGGCAGTCACAGGGGAGCTTCAGGGCAGTGACGGGGGGCTCCGATCAAGCCAAATTGTCACTCCGGCGGTAGCCCCCCCCGATTGGGGGGGCAAGCGCCGGTGCCCGGAGGGTTGCCCCCCTGAAGAGCTGCGCTAGCCCCCTCCAGTGTATGAGGGTGTGACGGGCTAACGGGTGTCCAACTTTGGGGCCGTAGGGGACCGTTCCGAGCTCATTTTTCTTAGTTTTTTCAACGTTAGGGTTGCGCTAGGCCCTGCAGCTGCCGATCCCCACCAAAAAATCAGACACTGTTTTTATCGTGGACACTGCCTTTAAGGTAGCTGAGTCGAACGCAGAACTCAGATATCAGACAGGACTCGAGGCTTTAACGAAATTTGAATTAGGGAGTTTCGCGTTGCTACAACGTACGGAAAAACTATTCACGGACCCGAGTAATCAATTGCATTCTTTCAGCTGGTTAAAAACGTTCTTTGAAGACAAATTGTTAGGTGTGATACAATCGATTGTATCACACCTAAAAATGGGTATTCAAAGACCGTTTTTAACCGGTTGAAAGATTGAAATTGATTACTTAGATCCGTGACCAGGTTTTCCGCACGTTGTAGCAATGAGAAACTCCGTTATTCAAATTTCGTTAACTACTCGTAAATATTTCACAGCTATCGATTTTTTCATGGACCCCTTCCTAAGTAGCGCTGTTCGGCTTTGAGCTGCGTCCATGGAATTTTGAGTGCGTCTTTATCTAAACCAAAAAATCTAAACCGCCAATGACTTAATGTGGTTTTCATGCCCGACACCGCACCTATTTGGCCTCAGGGCACTAATGAATGTTTAGCCATTGAACAAACATTTGGTGTCATTGTCGCAGGAGATTTGTTTTTCTCTGCTTCCGTGGAAAACATTCATTCATTGCATTATTAGGTCTTGATGTAGTCTTGATCTAAGAAATTCGTTCACTATAAAAATTTACGAAGTGAGGACCTCCCCCCCCTGTCGTAGCCATCACTTTTTCCCAGGGGGCGGGCTAAGCAAATCGCTTGATTCGGTTGAGGGGTCGGACCAATGTTGGGTTGTATCACACCTCGCGCCGTAGCCTGACTCGAGCCTGCATTGCACGTTTCCGAGCGAGAGTGTTACCATCACACCACCGACACCACGGTCCGCAGTCCTCAGCTATTCACACATAAACTGTGTAGGCACAGCAACAATCAGTCGATAATGGGTATGATCTGGTAAGCACAAATCGGCATTAAATCCATTTAGAGGCAGCATACACGCTCAAAAATGATATCAATTTTATGGAATGATTCGAAAATCTGAAGCTGCTAATATTCAGAGATAACGAAAAAAACCGGAAAAAATCAATTGAAATGAAGATATAACGGTTCGTTCTATATTGGCCCAGAAGTGGACGAGTTTTACCGCATTGGCTGAAATAGCGGAGCTAGCGACAAATTCGGTGGGATAACGACGCTAATGTACTCGTAAGGCTCTTTCTAGAACTCTTACAATCTTAGAAGCGTAAAAAATGAGAGAAAATGACCGTAATCGAGCATTGAACATCTGTATTGAGGGGCGGAGCCCGTATCGGTGGGCGGGGAAAGGATGATTTTTTGACTCAATACGGCTCAAATACGGGCACTTTAACTCGTTTTCAACTCTTCCAACTTCGTGAGGGCTCTTCTAGGACTCATACGATCCCACTAATGTAGTTATCTCAACAACTTTTTTGAGCGTGTATGCTGCCTTTAAAGGCACAGTCCAAGCTCGTCGGCAAAATTTGATGTTATGGTCCAGCCGGTGCGTGTAGCAACCCTGCAAAACGCTGAGTCTCAACTCCTCCGAATAGGCGAACAAAATCGAGCTACCATTCCTTCCGCCTCCCCCCCCCCCGAGAATCAGAATTCGCTCCACCCACTTCAGGGGTTTCGGTCTCAATAGGGACAAGACGCGCCATGGATTTGATCAAAATATAGGTTCTTCCATTTGTTATCGGTCTATTTTTACAGTGTGGTCTGCTCCAGTGCGATGGCTGCGAGCGACGAGGGAAAACAGGATCGAGAAAACTCGTCCACGAAATTCTCACCGTTCCAATTTACAATCTTTGAGGGACCATAACTCGGTTCGTAGTGGGTTCTGAGCGGATCTAGAAACAATGTGATCAGCGCGGAATTCTCTCTAAACTGAGCAGAAAAACTGAATAACAGTTCTGAGTTCGGATTGTGCCTTTAAAGGCAGTGTTAGCGATGACCTTCGTTCCCGAGTGTTGCACTCAAAACAATACGTTGGCGTCCAAGTCTTATCGAAATTACGGAGAAACGGTGAGAAACGCATCAAAACGTCGTATTTCAGTGACACTATTCTTCAACATAGACCAGCCGTCCAGCGGGCTCCGCCCGCCTGACGGCTGGCTGGGGGCTTCGCCCCCAGACCCCCGGATTTACGCCCCCGGCGGGAATTATCAAGTTGTCTCTGCATACATAGAATCGGCTCAGGAATAATTTTGCCCCAATATTTTTTGTTGTAGACAAAAGGTTGCCTGCCGCACATGTTGACACATGGAAAGGCGGACAGCGGCCAATTATAGCGAGAAAAGCAATAAATCTGGTTCAGTTGTGCAAGCACACAAAATCAATCCGAAGTGTGGCAAATCCTGTAAATTACCGTTCTCGAGCTCGTTTCGAAGACATTCTTCTTTCTGCGGCGTCCTGCGCATTGCTACGTTGTACCGCACACTTTCTACGGCGTCCAGAGCACTCCTCCTGAGGTCGCGCACGCTTTCTACAGGCGCACTCCTACATGGGTTCCGCACACTTTCTATTGCGTTCGGCGCCCTCTTACATGGGTCCCGCACACTTTCTATGGTGTCCGGCGCACTCTAGCATGGGTCCCGCACACTTTCTATGGCGTCCGGCGCACTCCTGAATGGATTCCGTACACTTTCGATGGCGTCCGGCGCACTCTCACATAGGTCACACAATTTCTATGGCGTACGGTGCACTCTTGCATGGGTCCCGTACAACTTCTTCGGCGTTGGGCGCACTGCCGCTGTTGTCCCGCTCACTTTCTTCGACGTCCCGTTCGGTTCTTTTGGGCGTAAACCTTGTAAAACACAAAAGTCTGCAATTACAGAGTGCATACCGTAAACGGCAGCCAGACGGACCAGACAGACGGACAGACGAACAGATGGACCCAGACAGACAGACAGAACAGACAGACAGACAGACGGACAGACAGACGAACAGACGGACGGACAGACAGACAGACGAACGAACAGACGGACAGAACAGACAGACAGACAGACAGACAGACAGACGAACGAACGGAACAGACAGACAGACAGACAGACAGACAGACAGACAGACAGACGGACAGACAGACAGACAGAACGGACGAACAGACAGGACAGACAGACGAACGAACAGACAGACAGAACAGACAGACAGACGAACAGACGGACAGACAGACAGACAGACGAATGAACAGACAGACAGACGGACGGACGGACAGACAGACAGACAGACGGAAGAGACAGACAGAAGGACGGACGGAAGGACAGACGGAAGGCCGGACGGAAGGCCGGACGGACGGAAGGACGGACGGACGGACGGAAGGACGGACGAACACCACTCTCCTTTATTACTATGGAATGACCAGTGGTCCGATTGGATGAACATGTTCACGGCGGTTGTCACCGGTGAAAAAAGGGGTAATCAAAAATGGAAGAATATTTCAGGCAAAGCAGAATTATTTAGGGTCCGAAGGAGAGAACGGGGCAACAGAAAGAGACTAATTGCAAAAGACGGGACCACAAAAGATTTCATTGCCATAACGAACAGTTCCAATGAGAAAAAAAAGATGGGTAAGAGTGAAGGATTTGGTGCGCTTCTGGAACGTTTGTTCTCAACTTCTTCCTCATTTCAGTTCTACCCGGTGACCAAACAATCGATTTAGCGATTAATATCAAAATCGAAGATTATCGTGAACACTGCCTTTAGGCTGAGGCCTTGGAAGATGTGATTTTGATGTTTTTAAAATTTTTAAAGCTTGACATCTGAGTTTTGTGTTCAACTCGCCTATTTTGCTATATGTTATGCTATATCAGGCCAAAAAAAGGCATTAAACATTCTGAAAACATCAACATCAGAGAGGGAGAAATGAAAAGGAAAACGCACGACTGCTAATGAACGAAGCAAAAAAAAGACGAATCGATGAGCAGGCATTGCTGTAGAGCCGAGTCGCACCTGCAAGATAGCGTGTCAACTTCGTGCAAAGCTGCTGGAACGGTTCGGCAACTCCCATAGGCTACTTGCACGGTGCGTTACTTGCCTAAGGCTGATTGCACCGAACCGAAGCTGGTTCGCACCCTACCGATCCACGATAAGGAGGCTTGCATGTCATGGAGCTGGTTAACACCGTACAATAAGCTGGTGGAACGCTTCGAAAACCCCCAGTAAGGCTGCTTGCTCGGTGCTTCATGGGTGGTCTACACTGAGAAAGCTCGTTTGCACCATACCAAGACGCGAATAACGTGTTTGCACCGAACGAAGTGGCTTTTAGCGTGTTAACAATCTGTTTCAAAAGTTCTGAGTAATTATCGGTCATTCCAGCCATGATTATCATGATGTGAATACCGTAATCCCTGACTTTGAGGCTGTTTCCTCCAGAACGAAGGACTCAGAGTTGGTGAAACGTTCAGACGAAGTTCAGCTAGGCCAGCCCAATCTATTTAACCGAAACTTCGGTAGTGTCAAAATTTGACCGGACCTTGCTTTTAACCTATGTAGGATCTTATGAACCATCAAAAGGTCGAATGTGCGTCTCCTTTCAACCAGGCTGTGAAGTTTGAAATTAAAATTCATCGCTTTACTGTTGGGAATCCCATCATACAAGAAGCCCGTAGCCCTGATTAAAAGTTTTCTCGTGAAACTGTTCTGGACGCTTTCGAGTTTCCTTATAATTTTAAAGGCAGTGTTCACGATGATCATCCGCGTAGACTCTCCACAGTGAAGTGATAGGCGAGAAGGATCCTAAGCTCCCAGTGTCCAAAGAACGGTAGAAAACGAGCCAGGAGCGGCAAAATAACGGCTGCGAACAAGCGTGTTGGTGCCCCAGACACGCCCCGTGCCCCAGATCCGCCCCTCGAAAGGAACAAATGAAGACTTAGATTATAGGAATGATCAAGTGAAGGAAGTGCTGATAAGTGAGCTGTTTGCTTCATTGCACTAATAGGTATCATCCTTCTAGCGGTCAATTCCTCCACGCTCAAAAATCAACGTAAACAAGAGAGGGCCTATTTTGGCTCTAAAACGCGTCTTTCGCGTCCTTTTCAAGCATGCCTTGCTATATAGGGCACCAGACCTTCCGTAAACCGTGGATATATCGGAAGTGAAATTTATCGTGAACACTGCCTTTAACTTTCTGTGGATTGAAGATTGACTTGACGTGATCGGTTGGCTTTCGCCTGACGCGGTCATTCCGCATCTTCACCGAGGTGTGCCGTCCTAGTAGTCAGCCGTGTCCATTTTTCACGATCTTCAGCCACAATTTGAACACATTCCATCCAGCTGCCACTATTCCATTTCCTGGGAAACGAAATATCGCGCCTGAACTGTCTTTCGATGCCGAGTGGCTTCAAATCCTCTTCATCCGCTTCCGTCCAGAACTTTCGCCTACGCCCAGGTGGCCGTTTCCAGACAGGATTTGGAAGCACTCTTAAAGCGTGTTGTACGAGAAGATTCGGCGTTCTTCTTAGTATATGCCCGAGCAGTCGAAGTCGACTTTCCATTGCTGTTTGAGATGGCGTTAGGAGATGCTGGCACCTTCATCGTGTCAAGCGTTGATGTACTGCGTCGATTTCCTTGTAAAGGTCTTCGTTATGGCATACGAGAGGCCAGAAATATCCAAGCGAACGCCTAAAAAGCTTCCTCTCCGTGCAATCCAACCTTTCCATCTGCGTCGTCGGTGCTGCAAACGTCTCCGATCCGTACATCATGATAGGGCAAATAGCGGATAGGTAGACGCGCAACTTGACTTCCTTCGCGATGGTGGTAGACCACAAACACTTGGTTAGAGAATTAAATGCAGACGTAGCTTTCGCACATCGTTGTCGAATATCCGCTGCATAACTACCATCGTTCTTCAGCAAACAGCCTAAATAACAGAAATCGTCCACCAGTTCGATACGTTGTCCGTCCACACAAACTCCCGTTGAAATCCTCTGAGAGACCCACATCTGCTTGCATTTGTCGGGACGAAGACGAAGTCCATAGGCTGCGGCATACTTCGAAACGAGGTTCACAATCCTTTGTAGTTTTGCGTTGTTTTCAGCGAATAACACGATGTCGTCGGCGTACTCCAGGTCGACAAGGGAGCGTCCTGATGGTGTTAGGATCACATCCGCAGGAAACTGTTCTCCAACTCTACGCATGATGTCATCAACGGCGAAGTTGAAAAGAAAAGGTCCTGCAACGGCTCCTTGCCTTACTCCTGTCTTCACCTCAAAAGCTGACGTAAATCCGACAGGAGTACGAACTGCTGCTGTTGTTCCTTTGTTCATGTACTCGATTAACCGAACATACTTTTCCGGGACTCCATCTGCTCGCAGAGCATTTAGCAATCGATCACGATGAGGAGAGTCGAACGCGGTTTCAAAGTCCAAAAAAGCAAGCTGTAATGGCTTCGAATACCGCTGACACGATTCAATTACTCTTCTCACGACGAATTCTTGATCGATGGTCAATCTTAGAGGTCGAAAACCGGCTTGCTCATTTCTGGTCGTTTTTTCGCGATGCTTGATAAGTCGCTAGAGAATGATACGTTCTAAAACCTTGTACATGACACGAAGTAGAGAGATTCCTCTGTAGTTCTTAGGATCCGTGACGGATAGCTTCTTGTGAAGAGGTACGATGATCGCATGTCTCCACGAATCGGGTATCCTTTCGCTCATCCATATAGCACGGATGGTGTTGGTCATTTCACGAATCCCAGACGGAGGAAGAGCTTTCAGCATTTCAGCAGTGATGTTGTCATCTCCACCAGCCTTTCCATTCTTCATTTTCTGGACACAATCCAAAACTTCAGACTCAGTCGGCGGTTCCTCACTGACATCGTAATGTGCTCTCTGAACATGCGGCAGCTCTGGTACTGACGGCGCTGGACGATTCAGTAGTGAACTGAAGTAATTCTTCCATATTGGCAGCGTCGCATCACCAACTGCTACTCCATTGGTAGTGTTCAAGACAGGAGAACATCTCTTCATCTTCCCGCTATACTGTCGCAGCAACGTGTAGGCTTTCCTCGGATTCTTCTCCTCCCAAGCCTTCTCGAACTCCTTAGCTCTACACGTTCACTCTCGTTCGCGGTCACTTTGAAGCTGCCGACGCAACTTCCTCCGCGGACGCTTCTCCTCTACGAAGTTTCCTGCAGTTCGGAGAACACACACTCTGTTGTAGGTAGATGTTGTTTCTTCTGAGACGTAGGCGAACTTCTTCTTAGGCTGTACAACCGGGAGTGCCTCTTTCGAAGCGTCCTGGATGCACTTGACAAAAGAATCCGCGTCGCGAAGTTTCTTCCTAGTCCGTACTCCGATGTGAATAGAAACGCGTTGTCGAAAATTCCTTCTGCACTCTTCATCTCTGAGACTTGTCATGTCAATCCTCTAGAGAGACTGAGCCCCTCGCTTCCTCTTATGAATCCTCGCAGTGAAGTTCAACAGAACAGGACGGTGATCCGAATCGAATGCGACATCCCACACAGCTCTAGATCTTCGAATGTCCGATACTGGAATATTTCTCGTCAGGACATAGTCAAGCTGTAGTTTAAAAGTTGTCATCTTCCACTTTCGCTGCTCTTCTGGAGATAGCTGTGTTCGTCCCTGCCACGTAAGCTGATGGCGGCGATGATTCCTCTTGAATGTCGATGCAATAATCAGACCACTGCGTTCACAAAAGCCGACAAGGCGGTAGCCATTGTCCGATGTTTGCTCCACTGGGTAGAACCATTTACCGAATACTTCGGATTCCTGATCAAGTCTCATCTTCGCATTTGCGTCAATCCCCACGACAACAGCACGTTGACAAGGTATCCTGGCCAGCAACGTATTGAGTTCCTCATAAAACGCATCCTTCGAATTGTCTTCGGCGGTTTCAGTGGGCGCATGAGCACTCACTATCCACAGAATGAATCCTCTGTGATCCCGCAGTCGTACGAATGCATTCCGGCACGACGTTGAGCCGAACTCCTTGACCATACCATTGAAATCCTTCCTTACAGCTATTGCACAGCCTCCCACTCTCCTATCGTCAGCGTTACCGCAGTAGATGGTGTACTCTCCGACGCTGATGACGGGTCTATCCTTGAGGCGGGTTTCCTGCAAAGCAGCAAACGGTGCATGGAAATAGCTCAGAAGTCTGGATAGCGCAGTTTTTTGACTATCACTCGACAGCGATCGACAGTTCAGGGTGGCGAAACTGTGGCTTGTGACCAAAGACTACATGAACTCCCTAGGTACGGATCCTAAGGTGTTATGGACCAGAGGCCTTGTTGTGCCGAACGGCGACACCTTTATGCAATAAGCGGGATACTTTCGCGATATAGTTGTGCACGCTATATCGCTCGAACGTTCCCTCTGTACACTCAAACGTCTGCTGGGTTCAGTAGAAGCAGGGCACCAACGAGCAGGTACCAACAGGCTTGTATACACACCCCCGGATTGAAGATTACGGTTCCGTATAACAGGATTGGCTGTACATAGATTTTATATGCCTGTAAGAAGACTTGGGTGTCACGAGCGCTCAAAGCTCTAAACAAATTAAGCATCACTCTAGTGGCTGTAACCGCCACTCTCTCGCAATGAGTATCGAAATTAAGGTCTTTCGTGATGGCAAAACCAAGATCCCTTATTTCTTCAATTTTATCGAGGACCTTTCCTTTGATAGAATACGAGAAGTTGGTATTATTCCCGCCGATGCGAAGAACCATTGTTTTTTCACTCGACAAGGGCAAGGCCCACTTTTCGGACCAACTCACGGCAGCGTTCAATGCATTCTGTAAAAGATCCCATTCTTCAGCACACGAGACAGGAAAGTATAACTTGAGGTCATCGGCAAAAGCACAGCACTTAACACCTACTTTAGAGACAAAGTGGAGAAGATCGTATATATATATATATATAAATATATATATATATATATATATATATATATATATATATATATAAATATATATATATATATATATATATATATATATATCCTTATACTTAAAGAAGTTATGTCCCGATGTGTGTGTGTGTGTGTGTGTGTCTGTCTGTGCATGTGTCCCGCATATCTTAGGAATCGCCGATGAAAGCTTTTATGAAATGGTACCAACATTTAGGTGGGTGCGACATTTATCGATTACCAAAAAATCAGCCCGACTCACCTCTTACGTGCCTCAGGGCAACCAGTTTGTCCGTGGAGCGCAATTTTGGCCGTGGGTCATGATAACTTCTGCGAGTCGTCTAGCGATGCAAAAAATGCAGGGCGTCATAAAGGAGTGCAGGACCCCAGTGAGGGTGTGCAGAAGTCATAGAAAGTGTGCAGGACCCTAATCGGGTGTGCGGGACGTCATAGAAAGTGCGCAGGCCCTAAGTAGGAATGTGCAGGACCCCAGCGGAAGTGTGCAGGACGTCATAGAAAGTGTGGGACCCCAGTGAGAGTGTGCAGGGCGTCATGGAAAGTGTGCAGGACCCCAGCGGAGTGTGCAGGACGTCGTAGAAAGTGTGCAGGACCCCAGTGGGAGTATGCACGACGTCATAGAAAGTGTGCAGGACCCCGGTGGAAGTGTGCAGCACATCATAGAAAAGGTGCAGGTCCCCAGCAGGAGTGTGCAGGACGTCATTGTAAGTGTACAGGAGCTCGAAAGGAAGTGTGCAGGACGTCATAGAAATTGTGCAGGACCCCAGCGGGGTGTGCAGGACATCGTGAAAGGAAATGTGCAGGACCCCAGAGGAAGTGTGCAGGACGTCATAGAAAGTGTGCAGGACCCCGGTGGAAGTGCGCAGGACATCATAGAAAATGTGCAGGTCCCCAGCGGGAGTGTGCAGGACGTCATAGAAAGTGTGCAGGACCCCGGTGGAAGTGCGCAGGACATCATAGAAAATGTGCAGGTCCCCAGCGGGAGTGTGCAGGACGTCATTGAAAGTGTACAGGACCCCAAAAGGAAGTGTGCAGGACGTCATAGAAATTGTGCAGGACCCCAGCGGGAGTGTGCAGGACATCGTAGGAAATGTGCAGGACCCCAGAGGAAGTGTGCAGGACGTCATAGAAAGTGTGCAGGACCCCGGTGGAAGTGCGCAGGACATCATAGAAAATGTGCAGGTCCCCAGCGGGAGTATGCACGACGTCATAGAAAGTGTGCAGGACCCCGGTGGAAGTGTGCAGGACATCATAGAAAATGTGCAGGTCCCCAGCGGGAGTGTGCAGGACGTCATTGAAAGTGTACAGGACCCCAAAAGGAAGTGTGCAGGACGTCATAGAAATTGTGCAGGACCCCAGCGGGAGTGTGCAGGACATCGTAGGAAATGTGCAGGACCCCAGAGGAAGTGTGCAGGACGTCATAGAAAGTGTGCAGGACCCCGGTGGAAGTGCGCAGGACATCATAGAAAATGTGCAGGTCCCCAGCGGGAGTGTGCAGGACGTCATAGAAAGTGTGCAGGACCCCGGTGGAAGTGCGCAGGACATCATAGAAAATGTGCAGGTCCCCAGCGGGAGTGTGCAGGACGTCATTGAAAGTGTACAGGACCCCAAAAGGAAGTGTGCAGGACGTCATAGAAATTGTGCAGGACCCCAGCGGGAGTGTGCAGGACATCGTAGGAAATGTGCAGGACCCCAGAGGGGAAGTGTGCAGGACGTCATAGAAAGTGTGCAGGACCCCGGTGGAAGTGCGCAGGACATCATAGAAAATGTGCAGGTCCCCAGCGGGAGTGTGCAGGACGTCATAGAAAGTGTGCAGGACCCCGGTGGAAGTGCGCAGGACATCATAGAAAATGTGCAGGTCCCCAGCGGGAGTGTGCAGGACGTCATTGAAAGTGTACAGGACCCCAAAAGGAAGTGTGCACGACGTCATAGAAATTGTGCAGGACCCCAGCGGGAGTGTGCAGGACATCGTAGAAAATGTGCAGGACCCCAGAGGAAGTGTGCAGGACGTCATAGAAAGTGTGCAGGACCCCGGTGGAAGTGCGCAGGACATCATAGAAAATGTGCAGGTCCCCAGCGGGAGTGTGCAGGACGTCATAGAAATTGTGCAGGACCCCAGCTGGAGTGTGCAGGACATAACAGAAAATGTGCAGGTCCTGAGTAGGAGTGCGCAGGACGTCATTGAATGTGTGCAGGACCCCAACGCGAGTGTGCAGCGTCACAGATTGTGTGCAGGACCCAAATGCTAGGGTGCAGGACGTCATAGAGGGTGCGCAGGTCCCCAGTGGGGTGTGCAGGACCCCAGTGGGGTGTGCAGGGCGTCATAGAAAATGCACAGGTCACGAGAGTGGGAGTGTGCAGGTCATCAAAAGTTAGCAGGACCGCAGTGGGAGTGTGCAGGACGTTACCAAGAGTGAAGGAATTTGAAAAAGGTTTTTAAATTTTTTAATGCTAAATCTTAACCTTTTGTGGAGAAGAAAACAGATAAGAAAACATGAATTTTGAGAAGCGTGCGACGCGTTTCGAGATTGACGCAGAACTCCTGAGACATTTTCTTGCCAGTTTTAGGAAACAAGCAGCAGGTCCACTTCCGCACCTTCTCTGTTCGCCACTCATTGCAACCGCTCAGTCATTTCGATTCCCTAACTTCCAAAAACCAGTTTTTTATATGTTGCAAGTGTGAGCTTATCAAAATCTGCACCACAAAAACATAAACAACCACCTACTAATTTCATTCATTGAGAACAAGGGCATGACGTTGGTGAACTAGGGAAACATCATATAAAATGAGAATGCGTTTGTCCTTATCATGATAGAGACAGTAAGGCGAGATTAATAGCTTGTGAACTCTACAAATTGGAAGAAAGGGCAGTGGGTAGCGACGTACTCTGCCAATTCGAGACTTGATGCTTCGGCGAAAGCGGCCTTTATCACGCTTTGTTATCATAGGCATCAAATTCACCTTTAGCGCCGTCATGAAAGCTTATCGCGCAAAGGGGTGAATTTGCTGAGCGGTTGGATATCAGTCAGCGCAAAGCGTGAAAATACCGCCTGCGCTAACATGTTAATGCATATCAGTTGTTGAGCGGCTGGATACCACTCAGCGCAAAGGGTGAAATTACCGCCGTTGCTGGCATCTCAGAAATTTCTAAACAAATGAAAACATCCCAGCGAAAACATGATAAAACGAATAATCACGTCTCAATGTGTTTACTATGAGCACCGCCGGTATAAAAACAGCCTCATCCCACCAGAGTCCTCATTCGGCATTCTGCTGCCGGCCCTGAAAGGTGACTTCGGGTCACTCTCCGGAGGCCAGCATAATTTTGGTTGCTGGGAGGATACAGTGGGTATCCTCACGACGGGGGACGAGTTACGCCGGGGTCCGCAGAGGGTGGCTCCTCACCGCAGACCTCGGTGAAGATTACGCTCATGTTGCGGACAAGGGGGCTTCCTTGCTGTGGACCTTCAAATTCGTGAAATTTTCGGAGTAAATTCACCCATTTTCGAGTTAATTCACCTCATTTTCGGGGTAAATTGGACCCTCTTTCGCTGCCAGTTCGCACCATTTTTCACGGGAAATTCACCTCATTCTCACCTCTCCTAGGCAGCTTAAATTCACCCATACAGTGAATTTAGCGCGGCAAGTAAGAACTTCATGCCGACTTGTACATGAGCATCAAGTCTCTTTTGCTGCGGCATCAAGTCTCTCAATTGGCAGAGTAAGGGAAGGAAGTGCAGAAGGGGTTGTGAATTTTATGCCGAGTAGCAACCGACGATTTACTGCTGGCTTCTTATGTTTTGCTTTTTGATCCCACATTGTGATACCCCCACGGCCTGCTGTAAATGTACGCACCCTGCTCTGCTCAGAGAGTCCATACCTACATACAGCAACTTTCAGTTAGACGGAAGTCAGTCACCACCGTTCTAACTAACTAATCCGTCTCAGGTAGTTAGCTCACACCAAAAGTTTCTGTGAGAGCGAAAACTTCGCTAAGAATCTCGCTAGTATATATATATATATATATATATATATATATATATATATATATATATATATATATATATATATATATATATATATATATATATATATATATATATATATATATATATATATATATATATATATATATATATATATATATATATATATATATATATATATATATATATATATATATATATATATATATATATATATATATATATATATATATATATATATATATATATATATATATATATATATTGAAACGTATTGAGGGAAAGCACCCTCCCTGAGGCACACCACTTGAAGCTGATCTATTCTTCACTTCCGCACTGCCGTTCAGTCCGCAAAGTGCGCTTGATTGCGAAATCGTGCTGCGGCGCGGTTGCGAGTATCCTCAGACAGGGACAGAGTCTTGCTTGAGCACATCCCCGTTTTCCGAAATGAGAGTTCCGAGCCTATTTTTAGTCTGGTCTAGAATTCAGTAACTTGTAAAAATTATTGCTGTTTCGTGACCCAATGATTTTCTTTTCCACCGAACTGTTATACTTGCGGAGCTTCCTCTCAAACGTGGAATTAAGTTCATTGAAAGTGCTCCAGTGCTCCACATCACCACTAGTTTCTGCAACGTTCCAGGCATCAGACTTTCTTTTGAATAGAGAACGGAGGAAAGGAGGCAAAAGGTCTCTTCTCAGGGAAATCCTCGTTAGAAGTACAAAAAGATCAATGCAATGCATAAGAATCGCTGAAAACATTTCATACTTATCAGTTACAGTGGAAACAGGATTGAACGAGCCGTACCAATCTATGCTGTTGAGGTGGCAGAAAATATCACCAAAATTAGCAATTTGCAAGTTTCTCTTAGCTACATATTCTCTGGTGCTAGTACGGAAACGATATTGCCTGAACCTAACCAAGGCATGGTCGCTGCTACCAATCGGGGGCTCCACCTTGACAGACTGAATCAGAGACTATTGCCGGAGACCATAGCCACTACACATTTCAATCAAAGCCCTCGATGAAGAAGAAAAATTACTGGAAGTTCGCTCGCCATGCCAATCAATATAAGGCATATTAAAATCGCCACAGACAATGCTGGAATAACTAATAGCGAGTAGGTCACTAATTCTCTTGATCAGTAGTTCAGACATCCTCACGAAAAGTCTGGGGCTCTATACACAAGAACAATGCGAACTTTCTTTGGATCGATAGTAGCATCCGAGCACATTATCTCGTAACTACCGTCGCCAGTTTCGCTGAAAACCAAATCAAGGTATAGGGAATTATCGATCAACAAACCACCGCCTCGCTTACAGACACGATCGCACCTACTCTGGCATTCGCTCGCGTGTTGCCCCGGAAGGCGTGGCCGATTTCGCGTCTTTTTTCGTCGGCGCTAGACGTTCCACATAATCGCGCCGGCGAGAGTCGAGTGCCCACAAAAAAGATTGTGGGCAATGCCCACAAAATCTTTGTGAGCATTGTGTGGATTGTCACGCCCCAGCTAGCGCCGGCACGGAGGAGGTCTGGACGGTGGCGTGTGCGGTCGCGTCGCGTGCGCCCGCGTGTTGTATTTCTCTCCTGATCATCACCTCAATCTTCCTCCATTTTCCACTTTCTTCTAAACGCTCATGTCTAATGAGGCTCCTAAGGAAGCTACTTTTAGTTAGTCTAACTATTCTGGAAGAAATATAAGTCTATAGAACCGTTTTTGGTGTAAAACCGATTATGGTCTTCGCATCTGCCTAGAACCACACCGAAAAGAGTTATAGACGTTTTTCGTCAGATTTCTGTATTCTTTGTACCTTCCAAAACGTGCACTAGTCTTTAGAGAATTCGGAAACTGACCCCATAATTGTGTTCAGCGCCCAAAACAACCCCTCTGGCCCGAGTTTGGGTGAAGGCACATTACCCAAACTTTGTACAGACTGATAGCGTTATGGATTTCTACTGATTTTCGGTTGGGAGTTTGTTCATATCAATTAGTGGGCCCCGAAAGCGTTTTTGAAAATGTTCCAGATTTAACTTAATATCCTCCCAGTTGTGTTATTTGGGGCGCTGATCACGAATTTGGGCTTATGTGTCAATTTTCCGAAGTTTTCGACTTTATTCTTTCAAAGCTTTTTTTTAGGGAAAATTTGATGGCAAATCGTGACTTTTGACGATTTCCGAGGTGTTACGCTAAATACAAGTTTATAATTTGCCACCGGCACAAAATTCTCACGGAAAAGTAATGGTTTTTTTTCAAGAGTTCTTCATGTTTACTGCCTGATACCGTGACATATTGATATTGCCCCGATTGCCACTTTTGAGCAGAACCCGATTTTTTTTTCTTAAAAACACCCTAGAATTTCATAGGGGTGGGAACTATACTTCGACCAAATCCAATGATTCGTAAATTAAATATTCGAACAAAGAAGGCGACTTTGAATCATTCGAAAAGTCGAAAACTTGAAAAGGCCAATTTCCGAAATATTTGGAAAATCAAATATTCGAAAAGTGAACATTTCCGAATTACTCGCAACCCCGAACATTCGAAAAAAAAAACGATTCCCGATTTCTTCTAGAGTATGTCAACGAATATTCGGAAAACGAATATTCGGTCGAATACACGAATAATCGAATATTCGAATAATTCGAGTAATCGAAAAAGTCAATTTTTCGAATAAATCGCTTATTCGAATATTCGGAGAAGTCGATTTTCGAATAATTCGCTTATTCGAGTATTCGGAAAAAGTCAATTTTTTGAATATTTCGCTTATTCGAATGTTCGAAGGAGTCAATTATCCGAATTATTCGTTTATTCGAATATTCGAAAATTTTTATTCCTTTGATATACTCTAACTTATTCGTGATTTTTTTCTAGTCTGATGAGGAGCATTCAGAAATAAATCTGGGGTAGTAGTAAATGGGTAGATAACCGCGAGTTAACTCGCGGTTAACTTCAGCTGACCGTGAGCTTCTCAGTTGACATTTTTCAGGAGATGCGCCAGGCATTTCTGAAACTAAGCATACTCATGGCACTGTATGAGCCACTAGATACTCATTGAAAAAAAAGTTCAAAAAAATGGTCCGCTCTGCCTTTTTTTTTTTGGAGAGAAATTAGTGATTTAGAATTTTTTTTCAAGCTTTTTTGAGCTTTTTTTAGCTCGCGGTAAGTCCGCGCAAAACTGCAACTTAACGTGGGCTGACAGAAAAAATGGAAATAGTGTGTGAATAAAGAAAAAGATGGATAGCTTCCTAAAAAGTCCTCCGAAGGACTTTTTCGGAAGCTATCCATCTTTTTCTCCATCCAAACGCTATTTCCATTTTCTCTGTCAGCTCCCGCTTGGTTGCAGTTTTGCGCGGACTTAACGCGAGATCACATACGATAACGCGTTTTCCTTACGCTCAAGCTTGCTGAAGAGTATGCAAGTCGTCGTGAATGGGGTGCATGACGTTTATGATTTGGTGCAGTACCACAGTGTGAGTGTGCAGGATGTGTGCAGGACCTCACTGGGGGTGTGCAGGACTTCACTGAGAGTGTGCAGAACCCCATTGGGAGTGCGCAGGATGTGTGCAGGACCCTACTGGGTCCTGCACCTCTACTATATGTACTGCACACATACACATGACCCCCTGCACACTCCCAGTGAAGTACTACACACATTTCACGACGACTTGCTTAGCCCCACTCGGGTCCTGCACACTTTCTATGATGTCCTGCACTCGCCCACTTGGGTTCTGCACTGGTTTTTTTTGCGATTTTTGACTGCTCGGCATGAGGCGACGATCTATTTTTGCAGCGGTGTGCACGTGTGCACGAATTAGCATCTTTGAGCCCTAAAAACTCCAATTCTAGCCCGTTTTTCACCGCGCTACCTTCACAGTTTTTCAGCTGTTTTCAATCTAGGCTGATTTTTATAGTTTTGTAGATGAAGCTTTTCATCGCGACCACTGCCTTCAAGCCACACTCACAAGCGGTGAGGTAGGAGAGGAAGAAGAGGAAGAAGAGGAAGAAGACGAGGAAGAGGAAGAAGAGGGGGAAGAGGAAGAAGAGTTTGAGGAGTACAAGGTGTCTAGAGGGTGGACGGAATCCGTGAATAAACAACGCAGTGGGGTACGAACGATCAAATGATGATTCCGAGCAACTAATGGTTCTGCGAGGCAACAAGTGATTTTGCTGGGCAACAAGTGATTTTGCGCGGGAGCAAGTGATTTTAGGGTCAGCATCTGCTCTTTTGGGGCAAGAAGTGATTTCGCGGGGCGACTAGTGATTTAGTGGGGGTAAAAGTGGTTTTGTGGGCACAAATGGCCACAATTGCCCCACACTTTCCATTTCGCGCCCCAGAAAAATGACTTGTCGCCCAGGTGTAACGGGGCAACAAGTGAGTTTGTGTAGGGCTACACGCGAGCGAATGCCAGAGTAAGCAGTTCATATTGATTGCACCAATCGCCTAGTAAAGGGGCTGTGTCAATGTCGGGGGACAACCACGTTTCGGTGAGAGAAAAAAAACTGATTTTAGATTGACGCAACAGGAAAAGTAGACCATCAATGTTTCTTATAATCGAACGTATATTAGATAAAACACACACTAGACAAGTATCAAAAATCCGCCGAGATGTTACATGTTTAAAGAGGCGTCAGGATGAGCAGTGTCGATTGGAGTTCGTAACGACATATTAGATGCAGAAGTATTCCTAGTCTCGTCAGATGATTTGCTACTAATACCACCAACATTATCAGGATTGGAATTCAAATTGGGGCGGTCACGCCTGGCCTTTCTTTCGGCACGAATCCTATCAAGTTCTTCTTTGGGCAAAGAGGCTCTTATGAACAGACCACTGAGATGAAAATTTTTTAAACGGTAGGTCCTACTAAGCAACAATCTGGAGAAATAAGAAGCTGGCAAAACAACTTTAAGGAGTGTAGGATAAGAACTACGACGCGGGCTCATGCGAAAAACAGTGGCTGGGCTGCAGTCTATCAACAAAAAATCAATAATTTCATACACACAGCTCCAATCGTGACTAGCTCTTGAGGAAGATTTGACATCAAGACTTTCTCAGAGGATCGCGGGGTCGTAATGGAGCACAATAGGCTTTCACCTCGACGAGGATAGCGAGGGCAGCACGAGGGGGAGAGCTGCTGCTCGAGCAGCACGTGCTGCCTTTGTGCTGCTCTTAGCAGCACGTGCTGCCCTCGTGCTCCTTTCGTCGCCTCAGCTGCTGCTCTCCGTTTTGGCCAGCGCAGTGTGGTAACTTTGCTCAAAGTGGTTCATTTGGGCAGCTACAAGGACATTGATAATCAGCTTGGAGAGTTATTTCTTCTGAGCATAAACATTTAGACTTCCGGATATCTGTATACAAGGTGCACACCCACGCCGCTTCGCGGCGTACTTGTGGGCGTGCTTTAAGATCTATGGATTATTTGAATTACAGAGCAGTGCCTCGCTGCGCTAAACAGCCTTGAAGGCACAGTGCAACATCAGGAGTAAAATTTGATATTATAGCCCGCCCAGCGTGAGTAGCAACCATGCCAAGCGCGAGATCTCAATTCGCTGTAATAAATGAGAAACTTCAAGGAAAAAGTCAGCTCCGCCCCAAAAGCCTAACTGCATCGCCCCGGAAAGAGAACCAAGAGCTCTGCTATTGTACATTTTGCTTTTGAGCATCGCCACACAAACTAAATTTTCCGTTTGCAAAAATTTGGGTTATCTTTTCGAGGTCGAAACGCTTGATTATGCTTTTATGGTGTTGTGAGCGGGGTCGACTTTTTCCGTGTAGTTTCTCACTTTTTTGATAGAATTGAGTTCTCGAGGTTGACAGGGTTGCTATACACGGTGGGCGGACTATAATACCGAATTTTACCCCTTAGGTAGAGTCCTGCACAATTTTTCGCAGAAAAAGCATTTTGCGGCGTTTTTTTGCGCTCACAAAGCGCTGCATCGCTATAACTTGCTTCAAAGTGGTCCGATTTCAATTTTGGAGTTTTTCTATATTGCTTTCATTGAGTCCTCTGATCACAGTGGTATCTCTTTTTTATACGAAAGTATTAGAAAACATTAGATTGAACGCAAGAAGTGCATCGAAAAATGCATATGCGCGACATTGAGGTCTCAAGTTTCGCTATCTCCACTTGGTTCAAATATTGGAGCGAGAAGAAAACCCCAAATGCGGATTTCCGCCTCAAAAAAAGGAAGCTGCCTTCAAAGGCACAGAACACCCAGAAGATGATTTTTTTTAGTTTTTATGCTAATCTTAAGGAGGGGTCACCTCTGATCACAGTGGTATCTCTTTTTTTCGTCCAAGTCCCCCTATGAACAGAATTATGGCTTATTATAGATGCCTATATTTAAAGGGTGAAAAATTGGCGGATGAGTTGTTTCTTCTCTTCATTCGCAATCGTTGCCTGAGAGCGAGCCAGGATAAGGAGACAGTCTGACTATGGTCTGAAGAACGACGAATTGTTGAGAATTCAGTCATTCATCTAGCCGCTACAGAGTTTGGAAATCTGGTGAGGGGTGTGGCCCGTGCAGGTGAGCGAAGCAGGTCGGGCCTAAGGTGGTCGCCTATATCTCGCTTATTCGGAGGAATTGAGATCTCGCACTTGGCACGTCTTATAAAAGAGGGGTCTACTAGACAATCAAATTAAATCACAAAATTCGTATGTGAGGGTGTAGTGTGACTTCAAGGTACACACCGGCTTGTTTGGTGGGGGTGTGGGGGGGTTAGGTGTTCTCACCGCGTTTTTTGAGACGACGCATTACGAATTATCCATGTCGAATTCGTAGATAGTGTACTGTCGCATATGAGAAAGCTTGCCAGAAGCCTGTATGAAGGGAAAGCAAACCACAGATGAGGTCGAGTATCTTTGCAGCCATCTTATAGAAAAGACACAGAACGGATATCAAATTGGGGAATAGTTATGTAAGCAAAGAAAGTGTGAGGACTGCTTCATAAGTATCGTACGCGTATCTAGATTTCGGGGGATGCGTGCCTACTCCTACTCGCTAAACTTTAACCACCAATACTCTGCTCGAAATCTATTCTAAGATCCACCAAAAACGTCCTTTTTCATGAGACAGTATGCCATCGCAAGGAATTAGGGCGCAACTGCCTTTTATCGGTAAGCATATCATTAAATGATTGGATGTACACCGCTATATTTCTCCATGTCTCAGTATTCCGCTGTTTTTGATAATAGAAATCCTGAGCTCTATACAAGTACCCCCAAAGATTAGGTTGTTCACAGTAGAATAAAAATAGAGAGCATATAAATCATTAAATCTGAAGTAAACTAGGAAATCTGTATATTACCAAACATGTTTTAGTGATTTTTAATCATTTCCATTGAAATCCAGGAAGAATGCATTCAAGTGAGCTTTCAGATCGGATAAGCAGGGTGGGGCGCGCACAACATGCGCCCGGCGGGAGGCGGACACGCGGAGTTTTTGGCGTGGTCTGAGTCTGAGGTCTTGCCCGTACACTTTTCAGTTCCAAGCGTGAGCGATTTATCTGTTTACCTGCGCGGCCACCTCAAAGGTGGTAATTTTATGCAAAATTCACATTTTCGTTGCATCAAGTCTTTCAAAAAAAAATCTGGTACTTAATTGATCATCAAATCGAACACCGTCTAGAAAAAAAGGATTTTCGTTAGGTTTGAGATGGTACATTCGAGTAAAGTAGTTCCTTGCGAGCAATGTGAATGGTCCAGCTCGGTCAAAGGCTGATGAATTATACTGAAAAAGATGATGAGTCGTCATTCTCATAGGATGATAGTTGTGTGGAACTGACGGAAAATTTGAAAAACGTTCAACCCTTTTGAAATAATTTATCCAGTGTGTTCTACAAGATTCGGCAACAACTTGAGTTTTTTTCGAATCTTGAAGGTATGTGTCGAAAACTTTGGAAAATCACGTTCTTACTTTAAAATTCGTTTTCATGACTTTGAACTTTACTCGCATTTTCCAGTGAAACATATTTTTTTTGATTTTGGACAAGGACCACGAGGACTTGTATTTTCAAATGCTGAGCGGCAATGGTTTGCCGAAAATGGAACGAAATGTCCAATACGTTTTCTCCACGAAAAACACTATGCTCACAATATTCAAAGCAGACAGTTCTCAAAATTTACTTTGCATTTAATTCAACAATTTTAAACCATCCTGAGAAAGTTCACGACAATAATTTCGAAAGAAGAAAACATTTTTATTGAATCATTGCTTGTTCGGAAGGAAAAAATCACCATTTATAGAGAGATCGCCAAATGATGGATACTCTGATGTTTGCAATTTCGTTCGCCCCAGACATTCCTCTAACCAGTGCGAATTTTAGTAAATTAAGAATATTTTGGGGAAACTTCCATCTTTGGAATATGTGGGTATAACGTTTTTCCCAAAGAAAGCCATGATTCGTCTTTAAAATCGAGAAAAACAGAATATTGTGCCTAATTCTTATCTTTACGGTCACAAAACCGAGTGAAAATAGATTCCTGTTTAGGGATAGAGAATATCTCTGTTGAGGAATGTTTTGGGACACGCACATTCACTACCGACCGAGGCCTGTGTTGAACGGCCCTCGCAAACTCGTGCCAGATACGAGGCAGTCTTACATGGGCATGAGACAGTCGGCAATGCGAGCATCATTTCCTCGATCGGTGGCGAAGATCAAAGGATATAATCAAGGATGAAACTCCCGTGAGGGATATCAATAGGCCTCCCTGGGGTCTTTATCTTTGATGGGTCGCTGCAGCGCTGCTGCTGAAAGCGACATATCACCTGCGAAATAAAAATTACAAAAAAAAGAAAAGATCATAAATGAGGAGCAGCAGTTGGGGCGAGAATAAAGAGCAGCAGTTGGGGCCACAATGAGGAGCAGCAGTTGGGGCCACAATGAAGAGCAGCAGTTGGGGCGACGACTGGAGCAGTTGGGGCAACTGTAGCAGCAGGTGGGGCAACTATACGAGCAGCAGTTGGGGCAGTCAGCGGAGCAAGAGGACACAACGTGCTGCCCTGGGCAGCAGTTGGGGGAACGAAAGGGGCTTACACCTCGACGAGTAAATGCGTTAGTAATCCCCTCGTGCTGCCTTACTAAGCCGCGAGTATCTGAGTTCGGGCACACCTGCGATCACAACTGAACGGGAACGCTCAACTTCTTCAAACGAACAATCCATTTTCGTGCTATTCTCAGGAAAAGACTGAGTCGACACGACAAGTGTATCAGCTTGAGCAAGTTTGATCTTCAGCTTCTCGTTTTCCTGCTTGAGCGATCGGATCTCCTTTGACAGCAACGTCTTCTCCGAACACAACTGTCTATTCATGTCGAGAACGATTTCAAGTTGCTTCTTACCCTCCATTAAGTACCCGAGAGTTGTTCTGACGTAGAGAGGAATCTAATCATCATCTAGGAGCTTTGCAGCAGCACTGTCGAACACGGTTTGCGGTTGTTCGGATTGGAGAAAGTTAAGACTTCGTTTCAGGATACCATCAGTATTGAAAACAGGGGTTTTCATTGATATCTTGTGATCACCAAGAGAATCGTTCGTATCACGGACAGAATAACGGGGCACAGCAAGGATAGTTCTGTGCAGACGAAACGGGAGGGGGATTCAGGAAGACGGTAGACGAACGAAAAATTAGCAGCAGTATACTTAAGATTAAAAAGTGACAGCGGAATATCGTTAAGAATCAGCCTCAGAGTCGAAAATTAGGACGGGCGACGGAGCGAGTGTCAGACCGACCACCCACCACGGGCGCAATTGCTGGTTATGGTAGTTATTGAATGGCTAGTTATTGAATGATTTTGCGCCCGATTACTGAGTGCGGCTTTCCACTTGATAGAGACTCCCTACTCCATAGATGTGGGCGATTGCACGCGAAGCTAATTAATATTTGTCTTTTAGAGAATAGCCGGCTATATTCTAAACGAAGGGAAGGCACCTGAGCGCCTTTCTTTGAAGGCAGTGTTCACGATGATCATCGTCGTTGGGTTTCCACAGTGAAATAATAGGCGAGAAGGAGCCTATTCTCCCAGTGTCGAAAGAACGGTAGAAAACGAGTCAGGAGCGGCAAAATAACGGCTGCAAACTTTCGTTTTGGGGCACACAGAAACACCCCGGGCCTCAGATCCCCCCTCGTAGTGAACAAATGAAGATTCAGATTACAGGAATGATCAAGCGAAGGAAGTGCTGATAAGTGAGTTGATAGCTTCATTGCACTGATAGGTATCATCCTTCTAGCGGTCAATTCCTCCACGCTCGAAAATCAACGTAAACAAGGTAGGGCCTATTTTGGCTCAAAAACGCGTCTTTCGTGTCTTTTTAAGCATGCCTTGCTATATCGGGCACCAGACCTTTCGTAAACCGTGGAGATATAGGGAGTGAAATTTATCGTGAACACTGTCTTTAAGGGTAGAATCGAATAGCCACCCCACTCCAGTTCGTGTGATCCAGCACGTCCACGGCACATTGCAGGTTTTGACAGACGATTATAAACTATAATAACAAGCAATTTTTCAGTTGTGAAGGAGGAAATTACATATAACGTATTTATTGTAATATGAACTATTGGATGCTGTTGGAATCCTGACATGAACTCGTTTGAATACATTCAATGAGTCGTAGAATGTACTGGAACGAGATTACTCCATGCTTCATACTGATTGTAGCAGTTACTAATAGGATAAACGTGTTATATTTTTTCAAATATGTATAACACGTTTACCAAATTACTATCTTCTACAATCTGTTAGAAGCATGAAGTAAACTCATTTTAGTACATTCTACGACTCATAGAATGTATTGAAACGAGTTCATCTCAAGCTTCCAGCAGGTCCCAACAGGGGTGGTATTGTCCATTAACCCATCAGCTTCCCGCCAAGATGTTTGGAAGATCTTTAGCGCGTATTTGATACTTGCCGATTGATATACCGTGTTGATTGTTATCATATTCATGTAGACAGAATATCAGTCGACAAATATCAATTACACGCTATCCTAGACGGAGGGGGGCACCGAGGATTTTTCCATAAATGAAGAAAAACTTCGATAAATGATGCTTGATACTGCTCTCAACCATTGTTGTTTTGGAAACACAAAAGAAATTTTACGATTAATGACGTTTCCAATCGATGGTTCATTTCATTTCTGTCCTGATTCTTGGGTCCCAGTGGGTGCCCCCCACCCATCCTCCGTGTAGGATAGTACACTCCCAACTTCACAACAGTGAGAATTCGCTCGTGATGGTAATTAATCAGCTTGTTGCTTTAGCAGATTGCGAACAGGGATTGATATACCGTGTTGATTGTTACTGCTTTGAAACTCGGCGTTTCCGTCCTATGGACTCATTTACAAGAAAGCCTTCTGAGCGCGGTAGTAACATGCATGCCGCATCTACAGTATATCGAGTTCATGATATCAAAATGATAGGGGTATGGATATCATAGAACTGGGGAAGGGTTCACATTCATTTTGAAGTGCTCCGGTGGTGGTGGTTGCTGGCGAACCGACGGATCTGCCATTGCTGCTGCGAAAGTAGGTTTCTTATCTTACTCGCTTTTCATACTTTTGCGGCGGAGGCAAACGCCGCTTCTTTCAGCTGCGGGAGACTAGTGTTTGGAAATTTAGGTCGAGGTTTAATGCTGACTTCTTTGCACATGAGAATGCTGGTAAAGTATGTCCGAATGAGACTGGCGAGCCATGCGGCCGGCGTGCGGGTCAAGCGGCAGTCGCGTTCGCCGCTCTCGGACGAGCATGCGTAACGACGGCGAGTCTTAGGATTGAAGGTAGTGAAGGGGGGGGGGGCACCCGAGAAAATAAAATGATTAACCCATGGAAATGAAACTTCGTGCTGATATCAGACACCTGATAGCGTAATCAGTCATTGTTTTCATGGAACTCCATGGAAATACTTCGATTCCTGAATGTGGTATCATTCATTTCCCAACTGAATCCTGAGTGCCCCCCCCAAAATACCTTCATACCGAGTCTTCCCCGCAGCCATTGATCAGAAACGGGCCGGCGAAGGCTGGCAGCAATTCAACTGCGTCGATCAATCAGCTCTGCAGCCCAACTCAGGCAAAACTGCGTTTAGCATCCCGTTAAAGTTTGGGTGCATTGATGTGTAAGTTGGTGGTGAAACACGGTTGACGGTGGGCGTGTCTCGATTCCGACGACCGCGTTAACCAAAAACGAGGCGTTAACATGTTTACACAAAGGTACACATAGGGTTCCCACCTCTTGTCACCGCGGTGGGTGGCCGGTGTTCTACAGATCCGGTTAATTTTCGACTCTCAACCGTCTTATCTACTTCATATCGTCTAACTTCTGTCTAGACTCATACTCCTGCACTCCTGTGCCCCCAATTCTCGAGGAAGTCCACTACTGCTCCCAACTGGCTCAGTTTTCAACCAACTTCCTTTGGCTGGTCTACGAGTTCTGCCGACTGTTTTCATCGATTGTTGGTGACCAGCACGAACGCCGAGTTCCTAGTGGCTGAGGGACTATTTTTTTTAAATACAGCCACCATCACCGGTGCATTATATTCTCTTACGGTCGATATCCGAATATGTCCACTCCTCTTTCGTCTCTACCTGTTCAGAACCGTCGTCAGCCTCCACAAAAGCGACAACGAGCTCCAGAGGTCCAGTCTCCTTCGACGCCAAATGATCTCACCTCACTGGCCGACTCAATATTCGCAGACGACTCGATTCCTTCACATTTGAAACTTGTGCTCTCATATCTACTCGAAGATAGGAAGCAACTTCAAGTTATGGTTAATCATTGTCGTGAGTTGAATGATACGATTGTTAATCTCAAGTCTGAAATTTCTATTCTCAAGTCTTCAACAGTTCTTGTTTCTGATCGTGCAATCTCTCCTAGTCAAGTTGAGCCGATCAGTAATGTTTTGCCAATCTCTAACTCTCACGATTCTAAGCGTAATCTAGATCATGCTTCGTATGAAGAAGTTGAACGTAGAAGATCCGTCGTTATTGCTAGTGTTCATGAGAGTAGGGCTGTTCGCAGTTCCGCTCGAGTTGTTAATGACTTTCATGTGGTACGTGATATCATGGATTATTTATCGATTGAATGTTCACCAATTTCGATTTTTCGTTTAGGCGCTCCTAGTGCCAATCATTCTCGACTGTTGAAAGTTGTGCTTCCCGCTTCAATTTTTGCCAAACTGATGCTTCGCAGGGCGTATCGTTTACGGCATTTAAACATTGCCGATTTTTTCATCAGACCTTCCCTTCCTAAGGCGGAAAGGGATCGACTGAAGACAGAACGACTGGCCCGTCGACAGCATCAGGGAGGTCAGTCTACCGTAAACAATTTCCACCCTCTTCCTCTTCGCAAACTCGATCCAATAATTTTTCCATTGCTCACACCGCCATTCAAATTGTTGCCGATTCTTCTCCCACAGATCATAATGCTCATCCAAATGTTATCGAAATTTCTTCTGATGACACTCGTGGTTCTGCTACAAGCGTCCTGGGAACAGTTTTACCTAGTGGTTCACAGTTTGCTACGAAGCCCGCACACTCGGGAAACCTCTAAATCATCTTCGGCCTAGAACTGTTGGACTAAGGTGCATTTTGACCAATATCCGATCTCTTGTAAAAAACATTGATTCGTTTATTTTAGTTTTACTGAAAGAAAACTATGACCTTGTTTTTGTAACGGAATCTTGGTTGAATTCTATCAACGATATTGGTGCCTTACTTGGAGTGATAACCTCACAGTATTCTTTTGTTAGGTGTGACCGCCTACGCAGAAAAGGTGGCGGGGTTTTCCTGCTTCTCAAAAATACTATTCCTTATATCGAGCGTTTCAAAGAGTCGGTCGCAGATGCGTATGAAATTCTCGTTTGTGACTTAGTTTTCCTACAAGACACAATTAGGGTTGTTTTAGTGTATAGGGCTCCTTCATGTAGCACTCATAACTCTGCTTTATTGAGAAAAGCGATCAGTGATTTCTGCTCCTACAATGGACATAGTTTCCTCTAGGGAGACTTTAACTTAGCTGATATTGATTGGATGGGTAGCAGTGACGTTAGTGCTGTTTCTAGAGAGTTTACTGATACGTTTTCTGCTCATAACTTGAGGCAATTTGTTCTTGCTCCAACTAGGGGCAGTTCTACTCTTGACCTCGTCTTTTGCAATCATGAAAATTTGATCAGTCAATTGAATGTCCTCTCGCCTATCGGAAACAGTGATCATTCTACAGTCGAGTTTCGCTTAAACGTAATCGCTCCGGTCAAGCCAGAGGAATGGATAAGGGATTTCAAATCTGCAGATTTTTCAGCTATTGAGAATTACTTGGGCCAAATCGACTGGTTCGGGTCTTTTGGAAATGTTGAATCTGAGAAGTATGAGATGTTTCTAGCCGCTTTGCATCACACCATGGAGACCATTGTTCCAATGAAAAAAATCACTAGCTTTGACCATGAGACTCCAACTTATCTGAAGAGAATGCTTTTTCGCCGCGATAGATTGTGGGATAACGCAGTAGCTGATGGCAGTGAATCATCATGGGCGCTATACAAGTCCTTCAATAATAAAGTACAGAGATCACTCATCAAATATAATTCTAGTTTTGAGAATAAGTTGGTGGAATCCCAGAATCCTTCCAAACTTTACAAATACATTACCAAAAGGCTTAAGCAGAAAAAAAGCATTCCTACTCTAGTCGGTGATGAGGATGGGACCATAGTCATTTCTGATAAGGATAAATCTGAACTGTTTGCCAAGGAGTTTCAAAGGGTTCACAATGATAGTATTGCTGAAGAGTGTGATGATATTCCTGTTCGTTTTCCGCTTATGGATCCGACCATTTGGTTCTACAAAGACGAAATAATTAACTTTCTGGCTAAGTGGCCCCGCTCGTCCTCTTTTACGCCTGACTCAGTACCTTTGTATTTTATTAAAAGGATTCTGGTTTTCATAGCCTCGCCTCTTGAATATCTCTTTAACTTGTCCTACATGAGAGCCGAGGTCCCCTTGCGGTGGCGCCATTCTTATGTTGTTCCAATTCCAAAGAAAAAAAAACCCTTTAACTCTGTGAAAAATTACCGTCCTGTCAGCATTACTTCCATTTTTGCAAAGACATTTGAGAAGATAATCAAAAACAAATTGACTGATCACTTGAACAAGTATGATGTCATCCCTCCCTCTCAGCATGGGTTCTGCAAAGGGAGGTCTTGTGAGACAGCTTTACTCACTTTTTTCAATGATTGGTCTTTAGCAGTGGAGAATAAGGAGATTGTACATGTTGTATTCTTTGATTTTGCAAAGGCTTTTGACAGAGTACCAACATATAAATTGGTCAAAAAATTGGAAGCTGTTGGTATTCATCCTCGGGCAGTCCAGTGGATTACTAGTTTTTTGCAGAATCGCACCTATCAGGTTAGAATTGGTAATGAGCTATCCTCAATTCGCAGCATTTCTAATGGAGTGGCACAGGGTGGAGTTTTATCTCCACTTCTTTTCTTGATTTACACCTCCGAATTGCCTGATGAAATTTGTCGTTTCGACGTTACTTGCACCATGTACGCAGATGACATAAAGATATACAAAATCATTCGAAGTTCAAGCGACATAGAAGCGCTCCAGGCTGCTATTGATCATGTAAAGAATTGGTCAGATCGGTGGGGACTACCCTTAGCTCCTCAAAAAACCAAAGTGCTCCGTATTGGCAATGATTCTGCAAATACCGCCTATACGTTAGGCTCAGAGGTGTTGGAATTTGTGAATGAGGTTAAAGACCTCGGATTTATGTATAATAGTAAACTTAGTTTTGACAGTCATTACAGACATATAGTATCCATCGCATCCCACCGGACTTACAACTTGTTCAAAGCTCTTCGCTCTAGGAATGCTTTGACGCTCGTTGAAGCATACAAAACCTATGTTAGACCACTCCTTGAGTCGGGTACCACTGTGTTTTCGCCATATAAGAAGAAGGATATCGACTACTTGGAGTCAGTGCAGAGTAGTTTCACTCGTAAACTCGCTATTAGATGCTCAGGGCTAAGTTATGAGTTTATACCAAATGGAGTCCTTAGGCGGCATATATATTCTTTACCTAGTTTGTTGAATAGAAGAAAGAAAAATGACCTTATTATGGCTTTCAAAATTTTAACAAGGAAGGTATCGATTCCCTTCACGAACTTTTTCACTTTCGCTAATTCCAGGGGTAGGAACAATAGGATTCGATTCAAGGTTCCGTTATCAAGAACTAAAATAAGGTCGAGCTATTTTTCAGTAAGAATTCTTACGATGTTAAATAAAACATTTAGGGATGATTGGTTTCGAATGTCACTTAATTTGTTCAAGTTAAAGGCTAGAGAACTTGTGCTAACAGAGAATTCCTGAAAGTGTTGTGCTATAGGTATTTTTATAGGGTTTGCATTACTGAAGATTTCTTTTTAGCGCATCTATTTTATGATGCAGCGATATCATATTGTTTTTCTCAGTCATATTTTGTTTGTTCTACGTAGGTTTTCCTACGTCTATCAATGAATGAATGAATTAACAATGTTGCTGGTATAAAAGGCTTCTCATCTCACAGTGTGCCTCAGTCGGCTCTTCGAAGCCGGACCAGAGAGGTGGCCTCGAGTCACTTCCCAGAAGATCCACCGTATACCGGAGGATAATTTTTGTCGCCGAGGAGAGGGGGTTCCCCACGGTTCGGGGGGGGGGGGAAGCGGGTTGGTCGGCAGTGGGGTGCACCCCACTGCCGACCGTGGCGGTCGGGTCACCCTCCCCCCAGCGGGGACCCCAGGGGGGATAACCCGTTTGGGATGTCCCCGTGTGGCGGCCATCCCGTTAGCTCAGGCGTTGACGATGGCGATGCGTGGACGGCTATTCATCCCATTCCCCGTGCGGCGACCATCCCGTTTCTCTTAGCGTTGGTGATGGCGCTACATGAAAGGCTGACCATCCCGTGGTGCTCTTTCGGAATAGACGACCCACTAAAGAACACAATGAAATCAGCAATTGTTGGGGCTTGACCAACCGCTCGGTTGGTCACATCAAACAGTCCAGTGTGTTTGAAAAATACTAAATCATTCGACGGCTCTACTGGGATGAACATTTTTCATGAAATTTCTCTAGTGGGTCGTCTATTCCGAAAGAGTACCCATCCCGTTCCCTGTGAGGCGACCAGCCTGTTCACTCTATCGTTGATGGTCCGGCAGTGTGAGCACTCCATCGCGAACGGGACTGTAAACGGGATGGTCGTCGATTATGTCTGAGAAGGGGTGGGGTGGCAGCCGTTTGAATACTCGCCCGGAAGCGGCACACGCGACAGCCATCTGCCATGTACGCAGCGGTTGGCCGGTCTCATTCGAACACACTTTAGAATGCCTAGATGGGCAATGAATCTGCGAACGAAACTAGTGTCGATAAATGCAAAGGAGTCAGTTGTCGGCCTCCCCCTAATTTCTTATCATTACCAAACACCGATTTCGCCGTATCTCAAAAACAACATTTGCGGCCGCCGAAAAAATATGGAGAGCCAGTTGCGCCTCTTTCAGAGTTCCATCGCCGATCGGTGCGATAGCGTGCTTCGAACAAGAACCGAGCTAGGACGCGGTCAAGAACGACACCCACGATTATCATACTATCGCATCGCACGGCAGTAAAAATCTGAGATAACATTCATTTCCGAGCTACTCGCAGTCGTATTATCACTATCGTAGATGCGAAGCGGTTGTTCTTCGCAAAAGGCAACTATGAAAATGAAGAAATCATTTTCAAAACCGCACCACTCCTATGATAGTGATGCCCAACCCTGCGAGTAACGGGGAAATGGAGGATAGGTTGTAAATAGTGAAGAACAATAGCTTGAGAGTTTTTTTCCGAAGACAGTATGCAGGACAATTTTTTTCCATGCCAACGTTATTAGCTGAAACTAAGATTTACTTCTCTGGACGAGCTGACAGGGAAAGCGCGATGGCACAAACGGCGTTTATGGTCAAAAGGGGTGCCACAATGCAGGTGGCAAATATACAGCAAAGAAAAGTTCCAGTGAATAAATAGGCAGAGGGGAGTCGTGTGGGAGGAGTCGGCTTGGTTTGATGGTTGGGCTAGGCGTCGACGCCGGCGGAGTGGTGGTGCAAGAACGACGAGTGCCGGAACTGGTGACGGAGGACTGAATCTGAAACAGTGCGGCGGCAGGGTTCATACGGCACGCCGACTAATCTGTAATTGGACTCGCGGCTAACCGTCATGGCGGCTGCGAGGTTTAACTCAATAAAGTGCGAACGGTGAGCATGGATCTTTTTTCAAATTTCGTTCGTTCAAAACTCGCCAAACGATTTTTTTCGAATTTCGTTCGTTCGAAATTTCGTCGAACGAAGTTTTTCAAATTTCGTTCGTTTGAAAATTTTTTGAGCGATTTTTTTCAAATTTCGTTCGTTCTACATTTTTTCGAAGTGCCAACCTCAGAGTGAGCGAAACGCTTATATGCGTGCCTTGCTCCAAAAAATCACAGAAATCGACTGGAGTGTTATAGACTGAACTGTGGTACAATTATTTATTGAGGAGAGTCACCTCTCCGTACCACTCTACAACAACAAAAATGAACCCCTATAACTGAACGGGCCATCTTAAGAAGGCAGCGGACGCGGCCTCCGATCGAAGGCCCCGTCTGCGATACGCAGGCCCCGCCTGTGATTAGAGATCACGGGAGCAGACAAGAGCGCGAGGCATACATAAGACGCCCCTCCCCCCATCCACCCCTCCGCGCCCGATCGTTCGACGGAGAATGATGACAGGAACCAACCAAGGAGGAAAACATAGGAACGAGGTAATAGAGGAAATTAACAGTTAAGAAACAGGTACTGAACTGAAATCAAATCGAATAGGCTGTTACATTAGTAGAACTACGGTACAACAGTGGATCTAAGACTGCTATTCTTAACATAGATCACAAATTTGTTGACAAAATGCTGATGAAAAACGTTGCTTACTACGACAGCCGTTGGCGATTAACCTCAGACAAAACTGGGAATAGCTCACGAACAAGTCAGCGATTCGGGCAAAATGAGGATTAAACCTTCATCATATAGAAGATGGTTTAGCCTTAGCTGGTGAAAGTTGGGGGCGATTGTCGCCAAAGCACTCGTCGAGAGTCGAGATTGGTCTAAGTCGCTTTTCTTAATTCTAGAATCGCCCTAATCTTTCGCGTACTGGTGAACTTCTAGCCATTTCCGTTCCCCGAGCTGGTGAGGAATGAGGGCGATTCTCGCTGAAATCGACGCCCCGCCCCTCCGCTGGCAAAGATCGCCCTCGTCTTTCACTCTTTTCGCCCTGAATTTTCATCTATTGACCAATTTTAGGGGGTGTGCTGCGTTATGCCCGAAATGGGCGGGGCGGGGACGGAGTCGGCTGTCACCAGCTGCCCAGGTGGCCGGCCGTAAACGGAGGCGCGAACGAATGTGCAAAGAACGCAATTATAGCGTCGCTCTCACTACGACAGCGTCGACTAACTAACAAACCAGTAGACTTGGATCCGAATAGAATCAATAGTTGAGCAAGAATACAGGAGTATTCCGGATATTCAGGATTTAAATATCCTATTTGTTAGGGAGCTTCTTACATTGATTTTTAGAATATTGGATTTACTTAGCGAATTCAGTTTTTCTTTTCTTCTCAAATATTGGATTCATATTTGATGTGGCAATGCCATATCTCCGAAAAATTAAAAGTCAAAAAAGTTTTCAAATTATCTTGAGAATTCTTCAAAAATGATTTGGCATGAAATAACCTGAAGTAATAAAAAGCTAGGAAATTGAGTGAAACGAATAAAAATACGATTTGGCGGTCAATCATAGACCAACTAATGACAAGTAGTGTCAGATGAGAGATAGGATTTTACAAGCTTCTCCTGGTCAACTTTTAGCCGTTTATTATTATGTATGATGATTTATATATATATATATATATATATATATATATATATATATATATATATATATATATATATATATATATATATATATATATATATATATATATATATATATATATATATATATATATATATATATATATATATATATATATATATATATATATATATATATATATATATATATATATATATATATATATATTTCAAATGAATGAATTTTTCGAATATTATGCTTTTCAGGATTTCCGAATGAATGAATTTTTCGAATATTCCGCTTTTCAAGATTTCCGAATGAATGAATTTTTCGAGAATGGTTTTTTTTGGGAATTCCGAATGAATAATTTTTTCGAATATTCCGCTTTTCAAGATTTCCGAATGAATGAATTTTTCGAATATTCCGTTTTTCAAGATTTCCGAATGAATGAATTTTTCGAATATGGTTTTTTGGGAATTCCGAATGAATGAATTTTTCGAATATTCCGCTTTTCAAGATTTCCAAATGAATGAATTTCTCGAATATTCCGCTTTTCAAGATTTCCAAATGAATGAATTTTTCGAATATTCCGCTTTTCGAGATTCCCGAATGAATGAATGATTCGAAAAATGCTCTCTATTTTCGAATCAAATGAATATTCGGAATTCCACGGAGAATTCCAAGAAATGCAAGTCTGCCACGGCAGGTCACGGCGTTTTCCCTTCGACTAACTATAACTGAAGCCTGAATCCTCCTGCTGTTCGAATTTAGGCCTGCTATGGCCGATGCAGTCGATACGCGGACGAGGAAGGTTGAAAACACAAAAAAAATCTCACGGGTGATAAAGGCATGACCAAATCGGGCCCCAAGCATGGAAAACTTTATAAAAGAACTACTAACTTCAGTGAGAGTTTGGCGATGATGGTAAATTATGATCTTGTGCAAAAAAATCTTGTTAATGTTAAATATTGGTCAACGATTAGGTATACCCTCTCCCAAACGAGATGGCAAGCGAAGAGTCCAATGAAGCAGCGACCCTCTGCGTCTCTGAGATTTTCGCATTTTCGGGCGTCGCGTACGCAAATATAGTTAGGCCCGTGGCCTGTTTCCTCGGAAAAACGTTTAAAGGCAGTTTTCACGATGAAAAAAGTTTTTGAAATTCCACTAGGATTGGGTAGTGGAGGGACACTCTGTAACGTTAACGTCGAAAGAACGCATGAAAACGAGCCAGGAAGAGCCTCAAAAGAGCCCGAAGTTGCAACTTCGAGCGCATTGAAAACCCCAAAAGCGCATCACACGCCCACCGACGTGAACAAATGAATGCTCGAGATTGTGAGATGAGCGATGATTTCCACTCATTAGCCCCGTTCTTCCCTTCATTCTCAGCTTCTCTCTTTACTCAGGTCAGCTCGCATAGATCGGCTGCAAAAAACGGAAGTTACAAGCCTCGGACAACTCGTCCACCATGTTTCCATAGCTCAATCTTTGAGGGACCATAACTCCGTTCCCAGAAGGTCTTGTACGATTTCAGAGACATTTTTGGAATCAGCATGGGGCCGTTTTCAAGATAGGCGGGGAGACAGAAAAACGATTTTCATCGTGAACACTGCCTTTAAATTCAAATCGCGGCTGGCAGGGCGGTTCAATTCTCAGAGATCGGGATTTAAAGACAGTGTTCACGATAATCTTCGGTTTTGAGATTAATCGCTAAATCGATTGTTTGGCCCCCCAGTAGAACTGAAATGACGAAGAAACCGAGAAAAACGCACCAGAAGGGCACGAAATCCTCAAGTATCAGCCCGCCTCTCAAGTATCAATGGAACTGTTCGTTGTGACAATGAAATCTTTTGTGGACCCGTCTTTTGCAATTCTCCATTCTGTGTTACTCCGTTCTTTCCTTCGGGCCCTAACTAATACTATTTTGCCCAAAATATTCTTCCATTTCCGATTAGTCCCATTTATTACCGGTGACAACCACCGTGAACATGTTCATCCAATCAGACAACTAGTCCAGGCCTGAGAGTAATGTCTCTGAAACAAGACGTTTTAGTGCGTTTCTCGCCGTTTCTTCGTGATTTTGGTAACACTTGGTTGCCAACGGATTGTTTTGAGTGCAAAACTTGGAAACGAGAATCATCGTGAACACTGCCTTTAAACCGCCACGCCAGCCGCGGTTTGAATTTACACGTTACGTAGCATGTCGTACCGTAATCTGAAAACAGATGACTTTAGGGGTCGAATAGAGTCCCGCCGCTGAAAGGAGCGGCGGAGGTAGGAGCGGCGCGGCGTGCCGCGCCGCCCAAGATTTCTCGACGCCGCCGATATCCAACTGCTATGATCGGGCCGCGGCAAACTGGAGCGGCGACGCGCTTTTGCGTACTACGTACAGGGCTATGCACCTCACATCTAAATATCTAATTGACTGGTTGTAATATTCAGATTCGCCAAGTTGGAGCTGGACAATGTCTCAGCGGCTTGAGTCATGTTCAGTGTCCCGCATAAGAAAAGAATATATATATATATATATATATATATATATATATATATATATATATATATATATATATATATATATATATATATATATATATATATATATATATATATATATATATATATATATATATATATATATATATATATATATATATATATATATATATATATATATATATATATATATATATATATATATATATATATATATATATATATATAAATTGAAGATAGACCAATTGGCAAACAGAGCTATTTCAAAACCTGAAGATTCTTCCCTGAGAATGGATTTTGGGATCTATTTACACTTCTTCCACTATCTTGTATTCATTTTTATAGGATTATAATTGTAATATTTCACCTTACGTATTCACTAGACTTGGGGGCGAATCGAAAAGTTATTCGAAAAAATATTCGAACTAATGGAACTTTCGATATATTTGAAAGCCCCAGGATTTTGGACTCTTAGTTTTCCCGGGTATTCGGTTTATTCAGGGAAATGAAAAATTTCTCATCCAGTTATCGATTCTCTTGGAATTCTGTATTGATAGGTATTTCGAATATTTGATTCATTCGGGATTTCAAACTAGTTGGCTTTCCCAACAATTCGCTCTTTTGACAAACTTAAATACTCAGTTTTCCGAATATTCGGACAAGTTTGGGTCAAGGCCTTCGAATACTCTCTGTCACTTATAAAAATTAGAGAATTTTCGTTTATCATTCTGGAATAATTCGAGGATTCTAATTTTCATCTGAATATGCGGACAAATCTTGCGATTATTGGTATCGAATAGAGGATAAGTTTTTGAAAATTTTCATTGATTTCAAAAAACGGATTCAGTTATTATCCTCCTAATTCAGTTAATATTTTTTTAGTAATTTATTCAACATTTTTAAGACTGCGTTATTCGACGAAATTCATTCAATCGCAAATTTGAAAATGTCTCATTCAAATACATTTATTCATTCGGTGAATCTATAATAAAAAGGGTTTATTCAAAAAACTCATTAGCCCGAATTTTTGCAGAAGTGGACGTGCGAACTATTTATTTCTTCGGCGTATTCTAGAAACATGGTAATCGGATAATTAATTCATTGGAAACCTAACGTCTAATGTCCATGTCTTGCACTCACTATTACTTATCGTGGCAACTCTACCTTTTTGAAAATTAGTTATTCATAGAAGACCTACTTTCAACTGAGAAAAAGCTTATCAAATGGTAATATAGAAAAACGTGGTTCAAAAGTTACGTGGGAGTTTTCGAATTTAAAGGTAAAAAAAAGAGCCATTAACTGGTGTTGAAATCCTTGAAAATCTTCAAAAATCTTGTTTCACCAGCCCAAAACCTTACGAATTGAAGTGACATTGATGTACTTGCTCAGTAAAAGAGACATTCACCTCATAAGCATATATGTGAGACCAGTTAATCATGGAAAGCAGACTCGACCGTCTGTTGTCGCCGCGCCACTTCGCCGCACCGCTCGGGGTTGCAAAGCGGCGCCGCCTGGCCACGCGGTAGCCGCCAGCGGCGGCCGCTGCCGGATTCTTCCCTGAACAGGTCTGATCGACCCGCCGCGCCGCCTCGCGGCGCCGCGTGATCGATACGGCTGCACACCATGCCGCCGCGCCGTTGCGCGGCGAGACTCTATTCGGCCCCTTAGGCCCTCCTACTCAAGCACTCGGGGGCTACGGCCGCCGCACCATTGGCCGCCGAACCGCGCCTCCGATCAGCGAACTGATGTCGAAGGGTGCGCGGATCGGCGTCCTCCGGTAAAATCTGTCGGTCCCGGCCCCCGAGCGGTCCAAAGTTTGTCCATAAGCGGCTCAAGAACTGTCCATGTCAATTTTTGGCGTTTCCAGGAGTGAGTTCCAAGAAGATTTCCGTGGGAGGAAAAATAGGTCTGATAAGATATAACGAATAATAGTCTAGCAGATAGGCTCATTTCAGGCTGTCCCTCAAACTATGATTGGTCGGCTCTTATCAGATTAATTTTTCCTCCCTTGGAAACGTTCTTGGAACGCGCCCCAGATTCGCACAGAGGACTCGGGTACATCCCACAAGGATCACCCACATGGGGGGTGACCCCACCGCCACGGCCCACAGTGGGGTGCACCCGTCATGGACCCTGGGGACATGGCAGCTGCATAGGGGCGCGGATGGCCGAACGACTCTCAAAGTCTGCGGTTCGCCGTGTCGGCCTTGAAAGTGTGGCGGGTCGTCCCCCCGAGTGCCTGACACTTTCTCTGCCACGTAAAGAAGAATATCTGTATTGGAAGTGAGTACCGCGGGCATTTCGAAAAGAGTAATGAAGTATGTATGTGAAAAAGAGAAGTGGGTACGTGAAAAACTTTTCGAATCTTGTTTTTGAACTACGGTAACAAATGCTACGCATTTGCATACGCAACGTCTTACTGTAATCCAAAAATGTCAGCCGCAGGGGGAGCGCTGCTTCTTGATTGGGACAGGGTATAATTACACCTCACATTAAAGTTACAGGGAAAAGGATGAAGTCTCCTCAATGGTCGGTAGGGTATGCGACCAGCAAACTTATTTCATGGCAAAATGGTAGAATACTGCACAACTAGTGAAGGTCGCTGTCGACGATTTTGTTTTTCCGAATGAACCAAATATTCGAAAAAACGAATATTATGATTTCCCGAATGAACTAAATATTCGAAAAAAACGAATATTATGATTTTCCGAATGAACCAAATTTTCGAAAAAACGAATATTATGATTTTCCGAATGAACCGAATATTCGAAAAAACGAATATTTTGAGTTTCCGAATAAACCGAATATTCGAAAAAACGAATAATCGGATTTTTCGAATAAACCGAATATTCGAAATAACGAATAGTTTGCTTTTCCGAATAAACCGAATATTCGAAAAACGAATATTCTTTTTTTTCCGAATAAATCGAATATTCGAAAAAATGAATATTTTGCATTTCCGAATAAACCGAATATTCGAAAAATCAAATATTCTACTTTTCCGAATAAACCGAATATTCGAAAAACGAATATTCTTTTTTTTCCGAATAAATCGAATATTCGAAAAAATGAATATTTTGCATTTCCGAATAAACCGAATATTCGAAAAATCAAATATTCTGCTTTTCCGAATAAACCGAATATTCGAAAAAAAAACGAATATTTTGCATTTCCGAATAAACCGAATATTCGAAAAAACGAATTTTCTGATTTTCCGAATAAACCGAATATTCGAATATTTATTCGATTCGGACCAAAGTATTATATATATATATATATATATATATATATATATATATATATATATATATATATATATATATATATATATATATATATATATATATATATATATATATATATATATATATATATATATATATATATATATATATATATATATATATATATATATATATATATATATATATATATATATATATATATATATATATATATATATATATATATATATATATATATATATATATATATATATATATATATATATATATATATATATATATATATATATATATATATATATATATATATATATATATATATATACTTCAGTGAGTGTGCAGGACTTTAGGGGGAGTGTGCAGGACGCCATAGAATTTTTGTTCTCATTGCCATATATTGTCATTATGTTATATTGTTATTGATTTTGTCGAAACGTCGGCCATTATGAATCTTCCACCTAACAACCTGCACGGCAGAAAAAGACACAGAAATTAAGAACAAAGTGATAAGCAGTTGTTCAGCTTTTCCACTGGCTAGAACATTGCGCGACGTCCTGATCACGTCATCAGATGCCCCATGCACTTTGTAGGAAGTGACAAATTTGTTAGTCACTTCCCCTGTCCCAACCCATCCGAAAAAGCACATCCCACATCGTGTTGTAACGATATGGTCTATCAAATGATAATATCGAATGATATGATAAGCAGTAAAAAGTAAAGTAAAGCAACTAAAGGTAAACAGTAAGTACTCATTGCCTACCTACTCACCAGCCTGCTTATTTTTCCACATACCAACTTACCTGCCTGCCCAACTGATAGTGGCTACTTCTGGGGGTTCGTAACGGACACCGAACACCGGACATACGTAATCACAAATAAAGCCGAGCAAAACCAAACCTCTCCAAACGCTTCGCGGCTGGAGCGATATATTACGTGCTGCTCATAAAATCATGAAATTCTTCTCCAACAGGGTTGCTTTTTTTGCCATACCAACAGGCTCGCAGCCAATCGCAGGAAACTAGTAATTATTTTTTAACTGAAGAGTTCTTAGTTTTAGAAGAGATCGACTTGTGAATTTAAAACGAAGAAAAAATTAATAAACAAGGAGTTTTTTTCAGTACATCATCAACCTCGTATCACTCGTGCCTGGGGCGGCTTTCTCACTCAAGTGCCTTGTCCAGAACAACGATCGCAGCTTACTTACACTAGTATGTGATTAATGCTCTTTGCTTTAACGTAACTAATTTCGTCTCGCACTGGTTTACCGCGAATGTAAAAAAATGTATAACCTGTAAATAATAGGAAAAGCATAAATGTATTATGGCATAGATCTCATTTGAAATCGAAGAATGCGATCCTCCATCATTATCGTTGCAATAGTGTCCGCGCTTGCTTTTGAGAAATACCAAGTTACCTTCGCAGTTTTCGTGTCTGAACCAAGGCTGAAGGTTAGAGGCACTGTTCACGATAAACTTCTTTCTCGAATTTTCCATGACAAAAGCTTCTCGTGGCTCTCAGAAGCAGAACAGCTTAGAAGAAACGGAAAGCAAAGCTACCCAGAAGCCGCAAAACGGCTTAGAAAAGTGGGGAAACCCCGCCGCTTTGAGCGATTCCAGCCCCATTTCGCCCCTCGACGTGAACGATGGAACACTCGAGATCGTGAGTTGAGCGATGGCTTCCGATTAACCCATCGGGCCACTCCGCCCACGTCCTATAAAAGTTCCTCTGACTTCGTGGTTAAATGAGCGATGGTTTCCGATCAAAAGCTCCGTTCTTCCCTTATTTCTCAACTTCTCTCTTTACTCAGGTCAGCTCGCTTACATTGGCTGCAAAAGACGGAAGTTCCAAGCCTCGGACAACTCGTCCGCCATGCTTCCCTAGCTCAATCTTTGAGGGACCATAACTACGTTCCCAGAAGGTCTTGTACGATTCCAGAGACATCATTGGAATCAGCATGGGACCTTTTTCAGGATAGTCGGGGAAACAGAAAAACGATTTCAGCGTAAAAACTGCCTTTAAAGTAGAGTGCTCCCGCAGCAAGAAGTTTTGTCTTCTACCTTGGAAGAACGCAGGTAAGGGAATCGCTCAGGAGCTCATCGGTACCAAGAGCAATCGCACTGCATTTGACTGATTGTAAGCCCCATGTTCCCGAACGAAACCAAGATAAGCTACTTTTCCTCTAAGGTCTCCATCAGGCTTGGTCGAAAAACAGGCTGAGTCCGGTGCGGAAAAACTAACCTGGGGTGCATTGGCTCTGCCTGTGTGCGCGCGTAGAACACCAGTATTGACTTGGTGGATTGCGAACGCAAGCAGACGGTCGCAGACGGACCGATTGCGTGGTTTCTGGGCACCAGTATATCACTGTTTCAGTGCGTATCGACCGGGCGGTACTCAGTCGATAGACCAGTGGCCGTATTCGTGAAACTACAAAAGCCTCCCCTGAGAGTCTAACGTCCGCCCGCCGCATATGATTTAGTTCCGCAATAGCATTCAGTCCGCAAAGTCTCATTATCACAATCGTAGAAGCGAGTTTTGAGAATGATTTCTTTATTTTCATAGTTGAATTTTTCAAAAACAACCGCTTCGCTTCTACGATTGCGACAATGAGGACTGAACGCGATTGCGGAACTGAACTATACATAGGCTAGTATTAAAATCCTTCCCGGGAGGCTCCAGTGCTTTCATGAATACGGCTACAGGTCTGACGTGGGCCTAAAAAATCCAAATCCTTCCTATTATCGTCTGCCAGTATACACCAGATCAATGATTTTCAGATCCTCGTCGCATCTTACTGGGTTTTCTGTGTTTTGGCGTTTCTAAACGACCTCGTATTTAATATAGGAGAAAAGTAAGCAATTTCGCACAAACTTCTTTGATGTGGTCCAAGTAATATATAGAAACCAGTTTTAGCTACATCAGTGTTCGCCTCATATTACTTGGAGCTCTTGGCGCAAAAGCTTATCATTTTACGTATATGATGGAAAAGTCTAGAAACGACGCCCCTTCTCCGACCTATGATTCGGGAATAAGAAGCGAGGTGAGATCCGATTCTTTTCTTCTCACTAGATACAAGTTTGTGAGCTCACAACAGAATCTACGAATAGAACAAAGCGCCCCCGAATATTGATTTTTCTGAGTAAAAAAATTGAGTTGCACGATCATAAGACCCGATGCGCGATGAATATGATTCCTATCCGTGCATAATCTTGCTTCGTCTTCTCCTGCACCACCTTCATGCGCTGTACGGCTCTTTGTATTCGGGATACTTCTGTCTATTGAACATGTGTTCTCAAACACGGTAATAAAGTCAGAACACTAGACCAAGTTCTTTCTATGGAGTTCTCGCAACCTGACATGCTGGTTAGGCCTCGGTCAGACTTCGTCGAAAAACCTGCTGAGTCCGACCGAGTCCGGGGTGGAAAAACCTGCTGAGTCCCACTGAGTCCGGTTGCCCCCAGCGCCAACCAACTCCTCTGCGAAACACGCACTTGATAGTGATGATTATTACCTCAGCTGTGAATCGGAACGTGTTTGGTGGCTGATTTTTCTTGTTTTCAACCTGTCTGAATCTGATTTCCGTATCAGCAGCAGGTGGGGCAGAGCGCAGACGACGAGAGTCGAGATGCGGCGGGACTCGGCAGGTCGCAGTCGGCCGAAAAAATGCACCCAATTCACGTGAGAAACACCTATATCGACCGGATGGGGTGAGGATGATTTCGGTGGGACTCAGTGGGACTCAGTCGGTGCTTTGGCCCTGCCCTTGTACGCATGAGAACCATCAGTATCGACCCGTGGGATTGCGGTGGGCATCAGACGGTCGCAGTCGGACTCAGTAGGTTGATTTTTTGCACCCATTTTCCACGAATTCGGTGCGAATCGACCCGTTGGGACTCAGTAGATCCACCGACTATAACGGGGGCCTTATGGTTCGACCGGTCCCAAACTCGATTGTGTCGTATCAGCTCGCACAAGGTTTTCAAAAGCTCCTACTGCGACGTCTAATTGTAAGAGAGAATTGCATTCGAAGTCACATAGGTACGTGTTAATGGGTGTCGTCCAAAGTGTTGTTAACGTCTCCCTGTAGGATAGGAATAACCAACGAAATAAAGTCAAATTAAGAAAAGGCGGACTTCTCGGCCTGTCAAAGCGGCGACCAATGCTCAAAGCCTTGCCCACATCACACTGCTGCTGTGGCATCCATTTTTCATGACGAATTGCCTTTGCCAGCGATGTTGCGCCTTCTTGATTTTGTAGGGAGCCGCGACGCAGGAAACTAATGTGATATCACTAGATCGATGGTCGTTACCATCGTTACCTCCTTGCTTCCACGTGTTTGCGTCGCGACTCTCTACAAAAATCACAGGGATGGCATGACCCTGGTCATGACAGAGTTGAAACACCGCAAGCTAAAGCAGGCTGACATGTAGTCTGAGCCTATGCGGGCTGTGTGAATGGAGCAGTGGGTGATCTGACACAGGCGCCATGGTGCGAATTTGCCGCTCGACGGTATTGCCGTTAATGCCGCTCGCGGTAGACGACTCTGCTTAGCCTGCGACCTGATAGCTTACATCAACACGAAGTTCAGTGGTTCACACAATCTTTTTCCTAAGGGAAGAATTTAAACCAAAATGTAGCAGTTTGAACAAAGTAAATTTAGGAAATAAATAAGGTTGAAACTGTTCGTGTTCATGCATTCTATGGAGCCTACTTACCCTCTATAAAACGTCGTAATTCACATCATTCGAGGCGCGAACGGCGCGCTCGATGCCTCAGCTTCCGTTTGCCCTGCGCTCTCTCACTGTCTCTCACCTCCGCTGCGCACCAGCACGCGTAGGAACATTGTGAATTTCGCCATTTTATAGCCTGTACATAGGGTTCCCGGCGTAAAACTGGTTTTCAATATCTATTTTTCCAGTACTTCTTCAATGCCGACTCTCCAGTGGATCTCTCAATGCCCGAGCGGTCTGTGACCAAGTGCCCATCTGAGGGGATTACAACGATTCTAGGAGAAAAACCGCTAGATCCTCGAGTTCGAGAATCACTACTTAAGTTGCAAATGAAGGTGGAAACAGCACTACGAGCCTGCACCACTCAGCAAAAGTCGAAAAACACTCGCGAAGAAGGAATTGACCAGCTTTGGACTGCAGGTAAAAAATCTGACGACAGGGATAACAATAATTCGTTCACTCCCTGCAATCGTGTTTCGCTACTTTTCGCTCGCTGATCGCTACCAACATCCTTCGTTTTCTGTCTTATTTTTGTTGATTTATTTATTGTTATACGTTGCAAGCGAAGCACTCACTTTACGAAAAGAGCCAAAGACTTTAACATAGTACAGTTCATTATCGAAAAAGTGGCAGACATGATCGATAGTGACTGGTCAAGATTTGGGGTTTGACGCCTATCCTTTTGGAGAAGTTTTGTAATTACTGTATGGCACAGTGATGCCATAGTGCCCTGGTGCTCATAGTGCTATGTGTAAAGGAAGGGTATTCAAACGCCTAGACGCCAGCGGGCCTCTGGTGTAGAACGACTATGAGAACTTCAACGGCGATGCTGTGGCGGAACGGAAATAAGTTGGTCTTGACTGTGCCGTACGAGCGAAATCTACAGTGCGTTCGGAAATGATAGGGACACCTCTAAAAAATGAGATTTTCAAAAAATTTCTGGGAATGGTGATGAATACTGTTCATCAATGAATTCAGCGTGATAAAAAACCTCTGTTCGCAACATCCTTGAAACCGTGCCTAATTTCATAAGATTTCGCCTTTACATTTAGAAAATTTCACCATTCGGAAATGATAGGGACACCCTGCAAAAAATGGAATTTTTCACTTCGAACAAAATTTCCCGTTACAAGTTCACTACATGAACGCAACACGAGGACACCCAACATCTTTATTCCAATCGTGGGCCGTGGTACATCGCTTACTGTTTCCGAACAAGCCCAAATACGTGCCCTCAGCGCTGCCGGGCTGAGCCAACGTCGAATTGCCTCCCAGCTCGGACGTTCCCCTAACTGCACCAGCCAGTTCCTACGAGATCCAGACTCCTACGGCTTGGCGAACGCCCAAGAAAGGTCAGCGGCAGGGATGCACGGAGGATAAGCCGACTCTGCTCAAACAGTAGTCTGTCGCTCAACCAAGTGAGGGCTCAGTTATCGCTCAATGTGTCGAAGACTACTGTTTGGAGCGTCGTAAACGCAGACGAAAACATCGTCCGACAAGTGATGAAGAAGGCTCCATCACTCTCAGAAGCCCACAAAGGAGCTCGACTCCGGTTTGCAAGGAACAACATGGCAACAGACTGGTCAAAGGTAAGGGATTCTCTAAAAACCCGATAAAGTTTAAAAGATAAAGGCGACATGTTCCAGGTGACTTTCTCCGACGAAAAGAAGTTTATTCTTGATGGACCTGACGGTGCTCGATGCTGGTGGAGAGATCTTCGCAAGGATCCGATGGTATTTAGTCGAAGAAATTTCGGAGGCGGTTCGCTGATGTGTTGGGGAGCATTCTGCAGCGAAGGTGTTTTGGAAATCGCCTTCACTCCGTGCCGGATGGATTCGGAGGAGTATCAAGAAACATCGCGTGCGCATCTGCTGCCGTTCTTCACTGGAAACAGGCGTCAACGCTACATTTTCCAGCAAGATAACGCTGCGGTCCGTGTCTCCAGATCCACAAAGACGTGTCTTCAACAAAACCGAGTTCGCGTGATGGAATGGCCCGCGTGTAGTCCTGACTGCAACCCGATAGAGAATATCTGGGGCGTAATTGTGCGCCAGATTTACGCGAATAATAAGCAGTATGGGACCGTATACGAGTTAAAGGCCGCTGTACTCGAAGCCTGGAGAAATTTGGATAAAAATGTGATATCCAATTTGATCACTTCTATGCCGAATAGAAGTTTTGTATTAATTTCCAACTCTGGAGGTGCGATATCATATTAGATTTCATGTATGTGTATGTTTTTTTCATTCATTGTTTGATAATTTTTGTTTTTTAATAGTGTCCCTATCATTTCCGAACGGCGAATAATGTGACAATTTCAAATAAAATATTACAATATTATGCTATTTTTATAGAATCAAGTGAACAGAGGTTATTTCCCTTGCTGAATTCATTTATGAGCATTACTGAACGCTGCACTCAATTTAAACAGAAAGACTGTGATTTTCAGGGGTGTCCCTATCATTTCCGAACGCACTGTATTTACGCGTTCTTCATTATGGTAGCAGAGGATATTACTGGCATTGCCTGACATGAAAAGGAAATAATTCGATGATGAAATATCAATGAAAATCAGAAAAAAATTAGTACGGGTGTTGCCGTATTGGCAGAAAGGACATCACTCATATGAGGCGAGGGCGTCGCGTCAGGCCATTCATCTCCCCAACGCGACACCCTCACGCCATGCGTGTGAAGCGATGAAATCAGGTGCTATGTTTAGTCCCTAGGCAGCCATAGGGACTCTCTTCCACCCCTGACATACGAATCAGCCACAACACCCACAAGAAAGATTATGGTTGCACATGATACCAATCAGCCCTTCATCGGCTGTCTTCATAGTCACTGCACGTTCAAGTGGTACGCGAGTGAGAGGGTAGCTATTCTGTACCCTTTTCTGGATACAGACCATCAACTGTCGCGAATCTGGGAGGGGTCCAGGACCACTCCGCTTGCTGAAGAACATGGGTTCTTTCCGAAAGTCCCTCCAGTGATAGGCATATCCATTAGGACCATCCAAGCCGAACTTCTTTTTGTCTGCAAATATTACCTAACTACGAATTTTTACAGAAATTGCTTCAGTGTAAAATGTAAAATTTTATACTAACCTTGGACCAGTCGATCGCCATGTTCCTCCGAGCGAACTATAGCCGTGGTGCCTTTTAAGTTCCAGTGAGGCGTGGGGCGGGTAGGAGACGACGATATACAATGCCTCTATTTTGCCGAATGGCCCTCCAGACAAGAGTCGTTTTTTGAGACAAAAGTCGACAATTCAGCTCGAACTTCAGTGGTCGTTAGAGTCGAGTTGGAAACAAGGCGGCCAACCCGGCAAACATTATGGGCAGAGAGCTTCTTTGTCTTCCAGACTTCGCCTTTTCCGGAACCATGATCGTGCAGATACCTGTCGACAACTCTCGATGAGCGCCCAATTATCTTGGCGATCATTCGGTGGCTCACTTCTACGAAATTCAGTGCACTCTCCGAGAGGCAGGTACACGGGAAATTTGCATTAATATGGAAGGATAAGTTGCAAACAGTTACACCTATTCATTGAACCTTCGAATCAGTGAACTTGACCATGAAAATTAGAGTTTTTTCTTTGTTTGGAGCGCGTCTTACCTTTTGAAACGAAGTACATAGTTTGCTGTTTAAGGGGAAAAGTACTTAATTTTTTACTCATGGCAATGAAACGTTCTACAGTATGAGGCAATGATTTCTTTTGCAGTCGATCATATTCAGATAGGATAACCAGCGACGGCTGGCTCTTAGCGACAACGACGTCACAGTGTTCTGTGCTGGTGCACAAAAACGGCTCAGGCGTTCGCGATAATTGAACAATTTCAAAACCTATGTGGAGCATGGGGAGTATTGTCGCCTGTGCGACAAAAGCATAAAAACCGGGAAGAGCTATGCAAGCGAAGCTTTTCGCCTTGTTAGTGTGCACACCTTCCACATCCTAACATCGCAGAAACGATCGCTGAATGACGGTTGGAAGCCACAGCCCACACTTCATCCAATAACTTGGAGTTCGTTCCGATCTATCGCGTGCGGAAAAGAATGACAAATCTGTTGCTAACTGTCGGGAAGCAGGGTTCACTGCCAGCAGTGTTTCGGTAAATACTTTGCTTTATACTCTGACAGAACGTATCAGCAGTTTCTGAGCAGATGCCTTCTAAACTCGCAGAACGCAAATATAAGTTTTCTACTTTTTTAGCAGGATCTTATCCTAGTTCTCATCGGACTCGATTACTCAACACTGCTGACCAGTTCCAGACCGCGATGGCTGGAAACACCGAAAAGAAGGTAATCTAGGGCCTTTCTAGAGAGTTCTCATTTTCGATTATTAGCGGCAGCTGAGCGGTCGGCCGAAGAGATTTCAAGCTATGGGCAAGGATGTTTTGACAAGAAAAACACCTCTTCTCTCTAATGATGTTCGCAATCCTGAGCTCTTCAGGAATGTCTCAGATCCTAAAAGCATCGTACGCGCAGAAAACCGTATATTATGTTTTCATGTTTTTGAGTAGCTTGGCCTCTCTAGCGAACGAAAATGTTGAAAGGGCTCATTATAAACCTTCATTTGTAAAGAAAAGTTAATCAGAACACAATGTAAATATGAATTTGAATTTCGCGCCAAAACCGTTTTTGAAGGTTCTCTGCGTTTGGAGGCCTCCTCACTGTCATTTTCTTCTGAAACTTTTATGCATGTGGGGCTTGTACCGTAACTGTATTTCATGTTGTTGGACGGTCGCATCAACATTCTATGAAAATGTGCTAGATGACTGGGGCGAACTGGTGGTGCATCCTGGTCTCCAACCCCATTACCCTTCGTTTTTGACGCGCCGGAGCTCACCGATGTGTTGTACCGGGCTCATTCATGAAATTGAGCCTGGAAAATGGAAGTTGATTTTCAGCGCGTACGATGCCTTTAAGTTCGCTCCATTGGTAGTGCGCGATATGTCAGATGTTGTTTCCACGCACTAGACCGACGCGTGCGTGAGCGAGTGTGAGCGGTTAGCAAATCGTGTGTCTACGACGACCATCATTTTTGTGCAATCAAACGTTCTCGTCAGGGGTGGACGCTGCATCACTGGAAAGGGTTGACTTACGGTCACTCTCTTTAGAGCTGGTCAAGGTCACCCTCCAGGAGCGGTCTCAGAAATCCAGTCAGAACTCCGGGAAATGAGGCAGGCTGTATCAGCTGGTCATTGACAGCGAGCGCACCTAAACACAAGTGCAGCGAAGGGAATAAGTGAAAAGTTGGTCAGTCATATATTAGAAAGGTTTTCGTCTGCAAGTTTTGTAGCGCGTCCAACCTAATCAATGATATGCGCCTGTGACCAGCACGACACCAGTATAGTTCCGTTTTCGTGCGGGGTCGGCGGCCTCACTGGATCATGGGGTTTCGATTCGTGCGGGATGACCCCGTCCATTTATCAGACTAAAATTATTACGCGAACTGCACATCGTTCATGATGACAGTGAGGCCGGGATCGTACTCCATGCGACTAGCGACAGCGACATCAGACATATCGATTCTCAGTCGATATCGATGGTAAACCTTCCGTCGTATCGCACATCGTGGGAAGTATGATCTCGGCCTAAAGAGATGCTTCAAGTTGGAAAAGCGGGCTATGTAGGTACTATCTATTATTCAGGCATTGTTGTTTCCTCAGTTGAACTATTTCCACTTTCATCACAGAGCACTGCAACGTATTATGCGACAGCAGAATGGGCGACGGACCATTCGAGAGGTTTACGAGTGAATCCGGCCAAGGAGGATCGATGCAATCAGTCCAACGCGGTAACACTCAGATGTAGTATTATGGTGCCAGATTCTCGTGCCGAATACCATTCAAAAAGAAGTTCTTCATGTGGCTTTCAATGTATTCTAGGAAAAGAACCAAGTAGAAGAATTCCAGCCTTCTGCAGTCAAATCAAAGGCGACAATTTTCTATGGTGATATTATAACAAATCCAATGAGCCTGGTGAGGAGTATGGTAAAAATTGTGAAAGAATGGAAAAAAAGTTGTTGCAACTGTGAATGTAGCTTCAGCCACATACTTCAATTTTCGCTAATTATGCTGGAAAGAAAGTTTGCCCTGACATGATGCAACTCCTTTTTTTCCAATTGTCTCACAAAAAATAATTTCGAAGTGAATTTTTCATCTAATCGGTTACTATCGATGCACCGCTTTGGCCACCGGTTGTGGGAGGCAAGGAAGGAAAGATCAGTGGTGGAGGGGGGGGTGAGGGTAGGTAGGTGGCCGTAATTTGAGAACGTTTATGAAGTAAATGCAGGTAATGAGAACACTTTCGTGGCCGATCGACCCATACGCTTTCGTAGAGCTAATCTGCGCTCAGAATCAAAGGTCTTACGGCATTGGGCAAGTGGTACTTCTGGAGGAGTATAGGGAGAACTAGTTGTAGTGCGGGTAGGTATCCTGTGTTATTAGGAACATCCGCAATGCTGTCCTGGAACATGTAAATCAAAGCGTTTCCGCCGTAAGCGATAGATAGAGAAACAAAGATGGTTGTCGATCGTGCACGCGAAAGGGGGCAGGTCAGCTCGCATTTTACAGTTCACAACATCAGAGCACTCTATACGGGACCACTTTGCTTGAATGACACAACATGATATTCCAACTCGCAGAAGACTGGCTAATCCGTCCGTTTTCGTGAATTTATCAGCAACTAAGGGGGCTTCTTGAAGTAAATGATGGTGAAAACCACAATTAGTCCTGCATCAATCACAGTGAATTGTATGATCTTCGAGTTCAGGTTACATTTTCTTACAAGGACACTATGAAACGAGTGACTGTTACCAACCTAGTCATTGATGTAATTATGTGGACTCTCAAGGTATCCTTAGATTGTTCGGTTCAAAAAATAGACACAGCGTTATTGGATTGCTTATTTAAAATAAATATTTGATGTTTTGCGCAAGAGCCGCGGCAATGAAGAAATTTTCTCCAATTTTATTTGCATGGAGCCCAAAGAAAAACGCTCAAGCGTGCGATGCAGGGTGTTATCTAGAGTCGCGGGCCCAAGGAAGAAGGGTAACCCAAAATGGGATCATTCAGCAGGGTTGGGCAGTTGCCCTAGAAGCAAAAGCGACACTGCTTGTCTTCGGCTTTCATTTGCCTCGGTGTTTGACTACCAGTGAATGACAATAAAGCAGTGAAGATTTGACTCACTAGACTACTCTGTCTGGTGCTGCTACTCAGGAGTAGATGCCAAGTAAGTAATCTACCACTTACCAGGTTGTTCAATAAGTTTTGTCGTTCGATAAGAGGGGCGTTCCTACTAGCCCAATTTTTTTCTGTTGGTACACTCTTTATATAAACGTATGTGGTTTCCTTTCAACCTGTCAATTCATTCATTGTTTACTAGCCATTTAGTGTCGCTGTGTCACAACAATGAAAAAAAAATGAATATCGTGCAGTGGTAGAATTCTTGTTATTGGAAAGTGTAGCATCAGAAGAAATTCACGAACGAATGTTGAAAGTGTATAATGATCGGAAGGATTGTGCTATCCCTGAGCCTCATAGATTTTCACAATTTGTGCAGATACAATGGAGGCTGCAAAAGTTTATAGGCAGTTTCAAAATTTTCAAAAGTCTAAAAAAGGATCGAAACTTCCGAAATTTCTTGAACCTACGCTTCGTAGGTGAGCTTTCGGCGCGTAGCGCCTTTTTCAAACTTAAAATACATGTATTAGCAAGTGATGGTGTTGACGTACCCATAATAAGAAAACTGGCCTCGACGGATGGCCAAAATGGCTTGGCCACCAAGTAAGGTCTTTACAATTTCGAGGGCCTGGACTGTTCTTAAATAGGTCCGGGCGTACAGTAATCCCTTTTCAGACCAAAAGCTAAATGACTAAAGGGTTAGGGGTCGTTTATGCTTCCGCCGCCGAGCGACGCGGCACAGTGCATTCCTGTAATATTGATCACGCGGCGCAGCACGATCGATGCTGCAGGATTGCACTTCGCCGCGCCGCTCGGCGGCGGAACTATAAACGACGCCTTACTGTAATCACCCGATGAGTTGGAAAACATCCCGCAACTCCTCCCTGTTATTTATCTCAGGTGATATGCGCCTTATCTCGAGTGCTTCCAAGATCTTTCTTTCTCTATGGTTGTTTACCAACCTATGCAACACTTTAATGTTAAGCCTAGGGGGAGCTTTCAGGGTGTGTTTCAGTGTTTTCTGCCTGGAGACACTCGTAGTTGGGTAGGAGGCCGGATTCGGATTAGGTTCAAAAAAGGCGCTACGCGTCGAGAGCTCACCTACGAAGCGGATGTGCAAGAAATTTCGGAAGTTTCGGTTCTTCTTGAGACTTTTGAAACTTCTGAAACTGTCAATAAACTTTTGCAGCCTCCACTGTATCTGCGCACATTGTGTATAATGAATGTTTACCTACAATTAGAACAGTAGAAAGATGGGTTGCTGGACTTAAACGTGGTCGTACAAGCCTTGTAGACGATACACGTGAAGGACGTCCAAAGAGCGCATCAACACCAGAAATCATAGCCAAAATACAGGATATGGTTACGGAAGATCGTAGATTGACAGAGAGACAGATTTACATAGCAGAGGTTCTACACATCTCATTAGGCAATGTGAGCCATTTTTAAGTGAAATTTTGGGTTTCAGAAAGCTGTGTGCACAATGGGTGCCGTATTCGCTAACAATGGAACAAAAACACAATCGAATGCGACTTTCTCAGCAACACTTGATGCGTTTTAATAAGGATAAGGTGGATTTTGTGCGGCGATTCATCACTATGGATGAGACTTTGGTCTATCACCATGATCCTGAATCAAAACAAGAGGATAAAGAGTGGCGTGAACCTGGTTGTTCGGCTTCGAAACGAGTTCGTGTCCGGAAATCGGCCAAGAAGGTTATGACATCAGTTTTTTGAGATGCGAAAGGAATTTTGTTCCTGGATTACTTGCAGACTGGTAAAACAATCAGTTCTGAATATTATTGCAATCTTTTAGACCAGTTGAAGGAAAAAATTCGTGAAAAAAAAACCGATTTGCAGAAGAAAAAATCCTTTTTCATCAGAACAATGCACCGTGTCACAAGAGCATTTTGACAATGGCTAAAATCCGTGAATTAAAGTTCGCATTGTTTGAGCATCCAACGTATTCACCAGATTTGGCCCCCAGTAGCTTTAATTTGTTTCCAGAACTCAAGAAATTTATGCATGCCAAACGTTTTTCATCAAATGAAGAGGTCATAACGGCTCTTAAAGCGTATTTTGCAGACCTTCCGTATTCTCAATTCGGGGTTGGGATCCACACATTGGAGGATCGTTGGAGCAAGTGTATCAATGTTCAGGTAGTATACTGAATAATAAAGTGTATTTTGAACCATAAAATTGTGTTTTTCTTATCGAACGACAAAACTTATTTAGCAACCTGGGGTGGTAGTAACCCTGTCTTCTAACACAAGTCAACCACGCGCCCTTGACCGTCGGTTGACCACAAATCAGCCACACCTTAGCCGCAAATTAACCACCTCTTTAACAAATATTAGCTTTATATTTCAATGTAACGCATCTGTCACCTAGAGCAGCACAGTTACTACACATGAAGTGCGAAAAGCGATGAAAGCATCGGCAGCCTCTTTTAAACCTTGAATTCATAACGGTTCGTTGATGTTTTTCTTGGTCCTTGGAAACGATTTGATCCCTCGGACCATTACAATGGCAGGGCAACATATGGAGAGTTAGAAATCGAAGAAAACAATGGAATTTTCTCAATTTAGAGGCAATCAAACGGAAAAAAGAACATCAATTTCTACATTTTCTTGCAGCGGCTACCTTATACTATATTATCTGTATGGGACATGATTAATAAACACCAAATAAAGCTAAACTACCTCTTTTCACTCACTCTTATGATATAAACCACAAATTGGTAAAGCATTTTTTATGCTCACCTTGGTATCCTTTGTTTTTACGTAGTAAAAGAGAAAGAAATTTTAAAAGTGCGCGAGAGAAAACAAAGCTATCAAGCGAGTTAGGATAACCGCTCCCAAAAAGTCCTCCATAGGACTTTTTGGGCGACCGTTCTTCGTCTCTCTACTGCAGGCATATTTCTAACCGTCTGCCAAATTATCTTCAACCCCTCGTCTCAAATGCTCGCCGCAGAGTGATACAGCATTCAAAAACTGCTCAGCGACTACGCAATTTTTCATTTCAAAACAAGAGGAGCGGTTTCCAAGCGGAGTTTTTCGTATTCCCCCACTGCTAATCTAGAGAGTAAGCCACTTCTGTTGGTAATGGTGAAGAATCGACCTCTCTCACACCTTATTTGCTGCCAAACGAGCTGGCCATCTGCTACCCACTAACCGCGTTATAACCATCCGCTTAGCGACGGTTAACTCGCTGCCACCACGCAGATTACTACCACCCCTGGTATGTTCTACACGGTCGCGACCATAGATTCACTGGGACGTTTTCGTTCCTACGGCGCACCAGCTACTTTGTGATTCCTCGTTCGGAATTAAGTGCAAAAGCCAGTGGCGAAATTTCAAAAGCAGTGTTCACGATGAAATACGATTGTGGAGCTTTTCCTAGCTGAGTCCCATTTTAGTTCTATTTAGTACGATCTATACGAAAAAAAACCGGAAAAATTGATTTGAAGTAAAAATCACAATCTAAAATCTGTCATTCTTTTGCTGGTGCAAGCCTTTAGTGGTATGTATTTCGTAGTATCAGAAGTCATCAACTGGCTCTGAACTGGTTTTCGATATTTGACTTCTGGTCGCCGACTTGACCTTTTTTGAGCTCTATTGTTCACATATAGTTAACACTAACACTTTTGTTCATTTCTCTTGAAAAGAATTGTCTGTGGGCTCTTAAACCTCTATATTACTTGCTGTGCACGTCGCACAAAGTCGACCGGGGACAGAAGCAAACTACGCTCTTTCTATGGGCGGCGCTGTGCACCTGTGCACGGATTGGCATATTTGTGCCTTAATAACTTTAATCTTAGCGCAACCTTCGCAGTTCTTTAGCTGTTTTCAATAACACAGATTTTTGCAGTCTTTTCACTTGATTTTCCCAAGATGAACACTGCCTTTATTCTTGCTCGCCTAAGTACTGCTACCTGCCTCATAATGATCCCATTTTATAAGAAAGTGCCTTGGTTTGCAGATACAGTTAAAAATAACAGCTTTTATACGCGTCGATGCTTTGCAGTCACACTGAATGGTTTACCAGGAACTGTTCGTCGTCGCACGTTTTCAGTAAAGAGCTCTAGTGGAACATGCTGCTGACGACTTCTTCATGCAGCTTGTGTTTCGACTCATTTAACGAGCTCTTGCATTTTAATGAATATACAGAATCCTACTTTCTCATTGAATATGAAAACTCCTCCAATCACAGCTTAGATGATCCGCATGAAACAAGAAGCAATAATAAATAGAAAACATTCTAGGCCGATTTGAAGGAAAGCTTTGACGCTTCCCCTGCGCACGGTGTTCTACGCACAGGACAGAACCAAGTGATTGTCGTCTGCCTAAACCAAACGGAGGCTTCGCGTAATGACGGAAGAAAAGTTGGCAAGGTAGCTAACGCATATGGAATCGTAAGACACTCATTCGAATCAGTCTCTATGTACAAAGCATTCCAGATTGCAATTGACTACGCATTCGTAGATCCATTTTCGCTGAAGTTTGACAAGAAAGTCTTCGAGTCTTCTGAAAAGAGAAGACATGTTCTCCGCGTCATACTAAACTGCTAACCCAGTCAAAATGGCTTTCAAGCGGAATTCAATGCACTTTGCAAAATCACGTACATTTTCTCTCTGTCAACAATGTGTAACAATAAATTTTGTCGTGAAGATGAGCAGATATTAAATTTGGTTTATATTTAGCAGCGATACACAAATGTATAGTGATACGATTAGTTGACATGCGATTTTTAACCGGAAATTTCACGTGAGAATAAAGTTCGAGCTGTAAAAAAACTATGACATAAAGCTTATCTCGCTCAGAGGTTTACAAGCGGAGGAAACATACTTACGACCCCCACCCTCCCCCCTTCGGTGGTTAGTCCGCGCCCAAAAATATAGGAAATTGTGACGAACCCCAGGAAAATTTGGGCATCACGACGGGCTGTATTTTTACAGTAAAATCAGCTAGGATCAACAAAAAATTAAGTAAAACTGTATGAAAAAAAACATCCCGCTCGTAGCTCGATCAAAGATCATGCTGTAAAAAAATGACGGGCTTGTTTTAACAAAATTCCAGCTGAAATATGCGAAAATCCACAAAAAAGTCCTCTTGAAAAAGCAGCATGATCGAAATTAACCCAGAATAAATTAGGCATTACGACAGGTTGTTCCTTACAGAAAATCCAGCTGGTATATGCAAAATAAAAAAACATCCCGACGCAGTCCAAATGCGTAAAGTCCTCCTTAAAAAAAGGCGGCACGCTACTATGACGATCGAAATTAATCCAGAAAAAAATTGAGCTCTACGACAGGTTGCGTCTCACAGAAAATCCAACTGGAAAATGCACAAATAATGAAAAAAAAACAGCTCGGCGGACGTCCATATACGTGCGTCCGGTTAGCCCTGGTGCCACTCGGCTTTTCTTGAGAAACTTCAGAGTGACTTGTTCAGCGACTCCCGGGTCAGTTATACCCACTCAAGTCACCCCATCCTATTAAACTCACTAAATATATGTAGGAGAGACGAATACGTGAGACATTTAAACTACGAATTGTAAACACCTGTAGCTGCTCACATAGCACATAAGCCAGAGATTCCTCACGGGAAAAATGGTATATTTCCACCATTTTTCGAAAGTGCGTCTATACTTTATAAAGAGCCTATCTTGTGTTTCGATGTCAAAAGTTCCTTTTTCACTCCAACCACTTTTTGGTTTGATACCAAAACATCCGTACTTTTTCACTACAACTGCTGAAATTTTATACACTACGGTTCTCCGGCAAAGCGGTTCATCAGTAATCATTTTATTACTCGCAGCGTAAGAGCTCCATTTCCCTAGGTTCGGACTACGTAATAATGGTTTCCTTTGTGTGAGTGAAGAGGTGTAGCTGGTCGACCCCCTCGTAATAAAATTCCAATTCGCGAACCATATCATCGGTTGAGCACACAGAAACACACACCTGCTCCACTTCCTCATTGTAGCGCAAAAGCAACAACGGGCCAGAAAGGGCATTGTTAATGTGCGGCTATAGGTCACTAGGGTCAAACCGTTCTTATAGCCGTATTCAGCATGTCGAATAGCCTCTGTGAGCCCTTTCTAAGCTTCGGCTTTTCTCTAGAACAATATAACAAACTTCGAGAGCCGCAACTTTTTTCTCACAGGTTCTCGGCAGAATCAGATTTCGGATAGGGGACAGCGTCTCAGAAAACATTCATCTTATTTCCAATGGTGAGAATTACCTTGGTGGGCATGGCTATGTATACTCAATGGGTATGTCCTGTCGGAACACATGATCAATGTTGGTTCTGTCTTTCCGTTCAAAAATTACAAATTTTGAATGAATATAAGAATTTATGCTGATTAAATACCTTTCAGAGCTGTTAATGCTGCACTCATTCACACAACCAATGCAACTGCTTGAAAGCAACTGACTGCTGCAGTTTTATTCCTTCAACAGCATCTTCTCACTCACTCGAGAGGTTGACGGTAGCAAAATAAGGGGGCACCTTATGGCTGACATCGAGTTGAGCCCCTCGTCCTCAGCAGCAGGTGCTACTAACGCATTCTAGGTTTCAACCCCTCCCTATAGGCAGCTCGTGCAGCTTTTAGCAGCAACTGTTGTTGATGACGAGGGGGCGAATCTGACCTCGACTCTGGAGTGTAACCTCTAATTATCAGCACGCTACCGCTCCTCCGCATAACAAGAATTGAGTAAGATACTGGTCACGGTCAGCAGCAAGGAGGCAATCCTCGCCTAGGTCTGCATCACGAGTAGAATCCTTACCATGGTTCACGTCGGGAAAGCTTTCCTTGCAACTAACCATGAGAACGATTTTTAAGTGTTCAAAATGGACGCCCTGAGAGTGAGCTGATGTCCCCTTCTGTGATCGGCCTCAACTCAGAACTTTTGAATCAAATTACTTGCGGCCATTGAGTGCACAACATGAAGTCTTCAACTATCATAGTTCTATGCCACAAATATCTAACTGTTTTGCTTTGCTACGGATTAGTATGATTTGGAAATGAAACATTTGTAAGAAACTTGTTAAAAGAAGTGAAATGTCTTATGCCACTGATTTGGCATGGGAATAAACTCAAAAGAAGCGCTAAAAACTCAGTGAAATGATTCATCGTTGATTAGGCTGCGCACTTGTTTACTAAACAACAACAATTGAGTGTGAGATTGAAAAACCAAATCACGCACATCTTACTAAGCACACACATTTATTCGTGTGACTGCAATTCTCTTAGGTGACAACATTCGCATAGACACACTACGTGATGTTATTTCCACTTTCATTAATTGATAGTCAATCGGAAGCGAACGCGTCAAATACTTTAGTAATGCTTGAAAATCAATATTTCTCAATGATTGAGGTGGGAGACACAACACAATTTTGCAAGGACCTGAGACTTGTTAACCTAAACTGCAAGCGTTAGGTTGATTTCAGAAGAGATGTGCGTGATTTGGTTTTTCAATCTCACACTCAATTTTTGTTGTTTAGTAAACAAGTGCACAGCCAAATCAACGATGAATCATTTCACTGAGTTTTTAGCGCTTCTTTTGAGTTTATTCCCATGCCAAATCAGTGGCATAATACATCTCACTTCTTTTAACGAGTTTCTCACAAATGTTTCATTTCCAAATCATTCTAATCCGTAGCAAAGCAAAACAGTCAGATAATTTCACTTTATTTGAGCAAAGGTTTCCTTTTAAAGACCCATTACACCCTCAGATATGACCTTTCAAATGTTCATGCAGTTGTGTAGTAGACCCCTCTTGCATAACACTTGCCCACCCCTTCTAGCACCACCACAGTTCACACCCTTTTTCATGGTTTCCGAACCCAATAACGACTAGATGAACGGTTGAATCACAACCGCGTTTTCGATTTTCACTCCCTTTCCGGTCCTCCCGGTTGGGTCGAACACACGATCCGTAACGCTTGGCATACTCGCAGTTGGGTCCCGCCCTCTTTCCCCGGCGCTTGGCGCTTTTTAAGTCGAGCCTCACACACTTTCCCCGGCGCTTGGCGCACTTTCAGTTGGGTCCCGCACGCTTTCCTCGGCGCTTGGCGTACCCAGAGTTGGGTCCCGCACACGTTCTCCGGCGCTTAGCATGCTCCCAGTTAGATCCCGCCCACTATACCCGGCGCTTGGAGCGCTCCCAGTTGGGTCCCGCACACTTTCTCCGGCGCTCGGCGCTTTTTATTTGGGGTCCCGCACACGTTCCCTGTCGCTTGGCACACTTCTACTTGGATTCTGCACACGTTCCCCGGCGCTTGGCGCACTTAAATTTTGGTCCCGCCCACCTTCCAGGCGCTTAGCGCACTTCTAGATGGGTCCCACACACGTTCTCCAGCACTTGGCGCACTTCTGTTTGGGTCCCGCATACGTTGCCCAGCGCTTGCCGCACTTCTACTTGGGTCCTGCACACGTTCTGTGGGGTTTGGCACACTTCCAGTTTGGCACCGCGCACGTTCCCCGGCGCTCAGCACAGTTCTAGTTGGGTCCCGCATACGTTTCCCGGCGCTTGGCGCACTTCTACTTGGGTCCTGCACACGTTCTCCGGCTTTTGGCGCACTTCTAATGTGGTTCCGAACACGTTCCTGGCGGTGGGCGCACTTCTAGTTGGGTCCCGAACACGTTCCCCGGCGCTCAGCACAGTTCTAGTTGGGTCCCGCATACGTTGCCCGGCGCTTGGCGCACTTCCACTTGGGTCCTGCACACGTTCCCCAGCGCTTGGCGCACCTTTACTTGGGTCCTGCACACGTTCTCCGGCTCTTGGCGCACTTCTAGTGTGGTTCCGAACACGTTCCTGGCGCTCAGCGCACTTCTAGTTGGGTCCCGAACACGTTCCCCGGCGCTCAGCACAGTTCTAGTTGGGTCTCGCATACGTTGCTCGTCGCCTGGCGCACTTATAGCTGGGTTCCGCACACGTTCCCGAAGCTTCGCGCACTTCTAGATCCGTCCCGCAATAAACGGTGTGCACACGGTTCCTGAAGGACGAGAAGCAGACCTACCCTAACGCTTGCAATCAATTCACTCTTATCACAATACCACTCCATTTCTCTCAATTGGCCAACCATGTTTCTTATCATTCAAAAGTTTCACCGGACTGACACACACACACACACACACACACACACACACACACACACACACACACACACACACACACACACACACACACACACACACACACACACACACACACACACACACACACACACACACACACACACACACACACACACACACACACACACACACACACACACACACACACACACACACACACACACACACACACACACACACACACACACACACACACACACACACACACACACACACACACACACACACATTTTAAAATTCACAAATTTTCCCTTATCTCGAGAACCACAAAGCGGATTTTTCTGAAATTTGGGCAGTGTTAAGAACCTTTACTGCTCTACATTTTGTGAAAATGCCAAGTTCGGAACTATCTTCCAAACCGAGATTCTTTAACGAGGGGTTTGCGCAGAAGCAATCCTTTTCCAAATCAGGTGCGCGCTTCGCGCGCACCACAATATCTTACCATGAGTGGCAAATAACATATGCATACAATACAAGTAGACTCTGTTTCATTCCAAGTGAACTCATGTTTTCGGTTATCACAGCGCGGAGCGGTGGCTTTTTCGTCGAAACCTTATCACTAGTTATATTTCACCGAGGCCCACCGCTCCGCTGCTGTTGATAAAAGAAATCAACAGGTCACTACGGCTGTACCAGAGCTTAACTAACCGTTGCCCCGAAAATTCTCACGATGTATATAACTAACTCATGCGCCACAACATGCCATGAAGCTTCATATTAACAGGAAGCTCTGAGCTCGCTGCTTCAGTTCTGAATCTGCGAGCTTAGACATCACTGCTTCATACATGGATCAGCGAGCTCAAAGCCGACCTTGAAAATAGTGTGCTACAACACCGCCATCTCTCTCAAGGCAGGGTAGAGCCGATGTAGACCATCGATTTGACTCCTATGACTGACCCCTCCAAACGAATGTCAATCAGATGAAAACGAGGCAGCCACTCAGATAAAAACAGCCCACTTCCCGCCGGCCAAGTCGGGCTAGTCGACTTCGCGCGGCCCCAATTTTGTGGGCGTGGCACAGCGCCCCACTTCCCGCTGAGAGAGTGGTTTTCCCTTCCTTCCCGCGGGGTGTCGGCCGATAGTCGGCTATTCCTGGGGGTCATCGAACACTCACTCATCGATTCCCACTTTGATATCATCATTGCACCACCCACTAGAGTGGAGCCAATGAACGATTGCTGAGCAGAGAACGCTGTATTGAGACTCTTTGCAAAACCCGCCCTGTGTGCGACGCTGGTCTTGGGCAGGTGAAACATCGTCCGTAAATGGCATCTGCGAATGCGAAGGCTGCAAGGACCAGTGAGTGTGGGAAGCTTCCCCGTATAAGCTCGCTCCTTACTTGTCAAGAGCAGTTCAAGATGAAGTCCCCAGAAGCGGATCTTTCAAATTTTGTTTTAACAGACCTTTTCTCAAAGGGTGATTTTCAAATGTGCCGCAAACTGCTTTAGGATTGTCTTGTGTCAGTCATTAGATTAGCCATAAGGCGGTGGCAGAAGGTCCGCAGAGTGCTTGATCACTGTGTATGGACAGTCAACGAAACGGCTCTGCCGATTGCCCGCGACCGATCTATTGGCCTTCCGCGGGAGGGGTTACGGGGCGTCGGCTAGTGATACCGCGGGAAGTGTGATGTCTCTATCTGAGCAGTGGGCATTTCGCCGTGTCGTAAGTGACACGGGTTCAAGGTAGCGGTTCGAATCATGTTTCTCGCAGGTCTCATAGTCGCAAGCAAATAATTCATCCATGCCTATGTGAGATAGTTTCTGGTATTGGGCTTTCAAATAGGTCGGCACGTGTAACTTGATTAAGAAGTTCTGAGAAAAGGCGGGCAGCCTCGTCAGTGAGAATAGTCGCCTATTGTACTCACCAAAACAAAAAGGATTACACTGGTAACAGAAAAAATCAATGGAGGGGTTGCATCTGACAGCGAAAAAATTGGCAGCGTACTGTGAAAAGGAGCTGTTAAAGGCGATGTCCACGATAAATTCCGTCTTGAGTTTTCCGCCGGAAATCGAAATGCAGGGGTCTCATTGGAGCGGTAGGGGTGAAAGAACGAACAAAAACGAGCCCGAAAGAGCTTTAATAGGCTCCGAGATCCGCCCACGCTAGCACTTCACGCTCACGGTCGAGTTTTCCAAGCTACAGTTTGATCTGCTTCTTCATAAGCATTCGAGCGCGCGCGCGGCTGAGTTTTGGCATTGGGGCGCATTTGCACACGCTATTTACTTCAGGCTCATGCCCGCGCAACTGATCTACAGTTGAAATGTGGCCTTCAAGAAGAAGAGCCAAATTTGTTTCGCAGCGTTTTTCATGATTCTTTCTTCAATGATGGAACAGTCAAACTGCAAACCTTCGTTTTCTGATGGAAACTCGAAAGCGATTTCTATCGTGGACACTGCCTTTTAACTCACTCGTACCCAGAGAACCCATAGAGGCGTTGGATCCGACTGCGAATGGATCAGCAGCAAAAAAGCGGAGAAAATGCCCGTACACGCTTATTCGCACTGCGAGCTACTGCAGCAGCATTTGCCGCAGATTAGCTTCAAATCTTCTTGGCTTCTAAGTCGCTTTATTTGTGATCACGCATAACCTCCCGAGTGCTTGAGTTTTGACAGCTACTTCTACTTCTACCTATTGTCGAAAACCGATGCGTAAGGGCATGAAGCATACTTTCGCTGGTGCACCATCCCTTTACCATTAGCATAGTATGTCTGCCAAAGATCACCTCTTCGCATAACAAGTATAAGCTGCTAGGAGCGTACAGCAGGGAAGAACGACAAGATCGGGGGTTTTCGCACGCTGTGGATTTGTTGTTCAATGTGGAGACTGTTCCGAGATGGCCACTTCTTGCAACCCTTTGAGAAATGTACAATCCGAATTCTTCATAACGGCTAGCGGCAGAAGACGTGCACCTTCTTCAGCCAGTGAACCTGAAAATATCCCAACTCAGCGAATACTGAAAACGAAAGAGATAATAGTGTGTGTGTGTTCGTGTGGGAGTGGGTGTTGGCTTGGGTGTGGATGAGGATGTGGGTGGGGGTTTGGGTATGGGTATGTGTGTGGGTGTTTGTGTGTGGGTATGTGTGTGGGTGTTTGTGTGTGCTGGTTCAAAATCGAGGCAATTGATTCGAGAAAAAGAACGATGCAATTGATTCGAAATCATTATACTTCAACAACTACAAAACAGCAGAGCAAGCATACATAAATCGTGTCGTATCGAGTTGGATGCATAATTATCTCCAACCGATTGCCTAATTTCTGTCCTGTAGCCACTCAGATAATAATACCGGTTGAACAGGCGGCTCTGGTGGGCCTCTCAGGGTTGATCGCGGAAGCATGGCGGGCGAATGACGGTGAGCAGATGGCTCGCCGGGCTGTCAGCGACGGGATATTGAGGCCCCGGTAGGACCGACGACAGCCATCGAAGTTTCGGTTCGATCGCGGGCCCATGCAGATTTCGTCGGTTGGATCGCGGCCAGCATTACAGCAATGTCTATACGCCGGGTTCGTCTCAGGACGATGGCGGTCAGATCACGGGGTGGGTGTTGTTCTGCCCTACATGCCCCGAAATCCAACCTGTGTTGCTGTGTGAGAAGGCGACATCTCGAAGAATCAATATGTAACATTTAAAGGCAGTGTTTACGCTAAGCATCCCTTGTCTGTTTTTCCGCATGTCTTGAAAGCGGGCCCATTCTGATTCCAATGATGTCTCAGGAATCGCACAAGACCTGGGAAAATGGTCCCTCAAAAATTGAGCTAGAGAAGCATGGTGGACGAGTTGTCCAAGGCTTGTTACTTCCGTTTTTGCAGCCAATGAATGCGAGCTGACCTGAGTAAGGAGAGAAGTTGAGAATGAAGGGAAGAACAGGGCTTTTAATCGAATTTCGAACAATGCACACACAGTGGGTCATTAATTGCTTTTAGGGCGCGATTGTTGAACTGAGTAAACTGAACGCAATTCTATTGTGTTTTATCCGAAATCATCCGATTTTCATCCGAAATTATCCGATTTTTATCGGATTTTGATCTGGTCGATCATTTAACCGTTTTTCTATCCGAATTACCGGTTTTCTAGCCGTATCCTTCGATTTTCACTTTTCCGGATATCGGGTATTTCGGATATTCTGTTTTTTCTTCTAATCGGATTTCGGGTCCATCCGAAATCATCATTTTGACGTCATATCGGATTTCGGCTAATTATCCGACCCGGATATTCGGAACCGACTCCGTCGGATGGAGTGTATAGTAGGAACGCAAAACTCCTAATTCAGATTTCGATGAATGCTCGCAAATATTTCACAGCAATCGAATGATTCATGGACTCCATCCTATGTAGTGCTGTTCGGCTTGAAGCTGCGTCCATGAAATTTTGGGTGGGTTCCTGTGTGCCCTCAGGGTGTAAAAACAGGCTCCGCCCACTCTATGTAGCGCTGTTCGGCTTGAAGCTGCGTCCACAACACTTCAAGTGCGTTTTCACATGCGGACATTCGTACTCAAAATGTGGTTTCCGCAACCGTAACCGCACCTATGCGCCCTCAGGGCATAAAAAATTCCCTGCTGCAGGCGATATCACACCTTGGGAACTGCCAATCAAGTCAGTTCCGTGAACCAAGTTGCAAGATATATCACAGTGAAAAAAGCTCTTTTGAAACAGTCGACTATCCAAATTTTTTCAGCCTTGCAAAAATTTTGACCTATGGCGTTACCGAACCTGTGAAATCTAAAACGTCTAAAAATGCATCCAAGATTACGAATTTTCAAAATATCTGTGCCATTTCGTTCACAGGATAATGCTGTCCGCTTGTAGCGACCTCGATAACAGTTAATACTCAACACCACTGCTGCTGACATATCCAGGAGCGCATTGGCGACACACTTTACCTGGCCACGACTCCTCCTCCATTTCCGGGTCATTAACAATGACCATTCCGAGTCATTAACAATGGCCAAGGTAGAGTTCGCTCAATAACTTTAGTCTGATGAATGGACGGGGTTGCGACGGTAGATCACCCCCCGCGAATCAAAACCCCATTCTCTAAAGAGGCCCCAACTCGCACGGCCAGCCGCCTGGCCCATGCGTCAGCCTAAAACGAAAATGGAAACCATACTGCCGTCTATTGTCTTGAATGCTTTCTCAACTGTCACCTCTTCTTGTTAGTTCCTGCCTCATCTCTACATCTCCCTTTCATATCCTGCTTCATTTGTATTGCGCCAATGTTTCGTTCACTCTTCAGCTTCTTTTTTTATCTTCAGTCTCTATTCGCCCACTCAGTTTGATCTTCAGTTTATTTTGATCTCTTATTGTGATATCATTTTGCCGTCGGTTCGCCGTCATTTTTATACTAACGGTATGGCTCTCAACCCCCCCCCCCCACCCTGATGAAAGTCTCTCTTGGTTCTTGGTTGATCGAAAGTCCGACCCCCACCCCACCGAACGTCGACGGGTCCGACCCCCCCCTCCTCTGTGATACATCACACCTCCCGCCGAACCCTGATCGTGAACCCTGCCTTTAACGGCCTCAATTTCGCCGTATTTTGCAGACGCTCAGAAAAATTAAGACAAGTTACTTGTAACATAAAAGGTCTAGAACAAGTTGTAACAAATTTAAGCCGATGTAAGCTACGTTTGACTTATCTGAGGTCATTCGATTTACATGCAACATACGACGGAACACTGCATGTAGTGCATCTCCGATATATTATATGTAACTCAAATGACACAAGATGAGTCGCAAGTAACTTGAACTGGCCAAGAAGAGATTTCCTGGAAAGTATACGACGCACTCTCGGGGGTCAGGCTTAGGACAGGGTCTGATATTAATTCAAGTACCCAAGTTTGAGGTACCTCTAAAATCTGATCCAGTGCACCATTGTGGTGTGGAAATTTTGAAGACCTCTTCGCAATGGAGAGAGCGTTATACACATCAGATAGCGGCATACACGACGAGTTCAGCAAATTATAATCTAGGAAACCGCGTGCCCACACTACGTACCCACGTCACGAACTCCATTTTTCGTCTTTTCGTGGTCTTTTATGAAGGAATTTCCGTTTTAATACCCAATGAACTGATTGGCCGTGGAGCGCGCGGTTGGCTGCGCACAGAAACCGTGGGCTTCCGGTTCCTTAAAGGCACAGGACACCCAAAAAATTAATTTTCAGATTTCATGCTTATCTTGGAGAGAGTCACACGCTGATTACAGTGGTATCTCTGAAATCGTCCACGACCCCCTTTGAACAGAGTTATGGCTCTTCAAAGATGCCAAGGTTTTGAGGGTGAAAAATTGGTGGACGAGTTGTCTCAGGCCTGTATTTCTCTTCATCCGCAATCGTTGCGCGAAAGCGAGCCAGGTTAATGAGACAGTTCGGCAATGAACTGAAGAACGGCGATTTGTTAAAAATTCATTCATGCATCCAGCCGATCTCGAGGTCGAAAATCCGGAAGGGCCGGGCCTGTGGTGGTGAGCGAAGGGGGTCGGGCCTGTGGTGGTCGCTTATATCTCGCTTATTCGGAGGACTTGAGATCTCGCATTTGGCACGTGTTATACAGGAGGGGTCTTCTACAAAATTACATGAAAATCTCAAAATTCATATCTGAGGGTGTACTGTGCCTTTAAGTGTAACTTGGCGAATTTTGGTCGATTGAATGCTATTCCCCTTGAAGGGGTGGGTGGGTGGAAAGGGGCTTGCAATCAGATAGGCTCCTGGTCAATCACGAAGTGAATCCTCCGAAAATGTAGCATATCAGAGACCCCCATGCTCGCAAACGGCCATACCACGTTAAAAGCAGGCCATCCCGTCCGATCTGGCAAGTTAAAGGCAGTGTCCACGACAAAAACCATGTCTGTTTTTTTTGTGGAGATCGGCAGCTGCTGGGCCTAGCGCAACCCTAACGTTAAAAAAACTAAGAAAATTGAGCTTGGAATGGTCCCCGTGACACCCGTCAGCTAGTCACACCCAGATGCACTTTCCACGCCCACCGACGTGAAAAAATGAATGCTCGAGATTGTGAGATGAGCGATGGTTTCCGATTAATAGCCCCATTCTTCCCTTCATTCTCAACTTCTCTCTTTACTCAGGTCAGCTCGCATACATCGGCTGCAAAAGACGGAAGTTACAAGCCTCGGACAACTCGTCCACCATGTTTCCTTAGCTCAATCTTTGAGGGACCATAACTCCGTTCCCAGAAGGTCTTGTACGATTCCAAAAACATCATTGGAATCAACGTGGGACCTTGTTCAAGATAGGCGGTTAAGCAGAAAAACGATTCTTATCGTGAACACTGCCTTTAAGCAACTTTAGGACCGGAGACGGCTTGGGAATCCCGTGTGTCGTGAGCTTTTGCACGTTTTGCAATGCGTTCAACACATGGAAAGCTCTACTCTAGTGTGATCTACAGATAAAATTCCGTCATTATCAGGTAAAAAACTGAGCAAAACTAGCTTTGAAGAGTCGACAGGCCTCTATTCTATAACCAGTCTTCTAACCCGTCCGCTATACGACGGCAGCAGCGTTCTGGCCAACACCTGCTCAAGTATCGTTGGGTCATTAACCAAAGTTTAAGAAACGACCCCACACTAGCAGTGAAGGCCACGCACAGCGGTTTCCGTTTAACGTCTGGGGTGCTTGCGGAAGCGTTCTCTGCGTCGCGCGATGGCCACCCATACCAAATATGTAAATGTAAGTTACATGTGACATAAATGTAGTAACTTGCCAGTGATATAAATGTATGTTACATGTAATATAAATGTAAGTTACTTGAGACATTCAAGTATGAAACATTTAAATAACAAGTAACTTGTTTTCATTTTTCTGAGCGGGCGGGACAACCAGAAGTCATCGACACCGATTATATGTTGTATTATCGACCAGCGACTGTCTCGAAACAAATTATGAACCAACGACAACTGGCCAGCGATCCATTTTTCTATTCTGCAGGGATTTTTGCTACAACGGAATCAGCGTCTTGTTTCTGGGCTTGTTTTGTTTATTAAACACGTTCCATTGCTGCCTTCCGGTTATATTCGCAGCTGTGCAGGTCGATGATTTTCGGCCGGAATCGTGCACCTGTGCACGATTGAGCAAGTTTGGGTCCTCATAGCTCTACTAATTCTAGCTCACCCTTCCCTGCACAATCTTCAGAGTTTTTCAGCTGCTTTTTGGACCGAGCTAATTTTTGTGGTTTTCTCAGTATTGTTTTCAATCGTGACCATTGCCTTCGAGCTGTTAGAAAACCCGTGTGGAATGGTGCCCATCGGCAAGAAAAACGATGTGGGGGGATAGATTTAAGAGGTTTGTTGGTTCCCTCAGGCTTCTTTTTGGCTTATTCTCCCTCGCACGAATCAAATGTGTAAGGGAGGAGTTATAACAACGTCGTCAAAGACGAAACCCAAGAACCGGTACTGAAAACCCAAAAACTGTTAACGAGAGTACATCGAAGAGAGTAAATTCTCTACGAACGCTACAATACGTTTCGGCCATCTTAGAAGGATTTTGTACTTTAGCTTCAGAGAATACGTGTGAATTATAGTTGATTTTACGTGTGAACTATAGTTGTTGTTATCATGTTATATTATTGTGTTTGCTGATTATAGAGACGGCTGCGAAAAAGGAACTTACTGTTAATGGAATTTGCCAGTTCCTTTAGTCAGAGGCGTTCTATGACTTTATTGGTAATGGCTTTTCAGTCAGAGTCATACAGGACGATAAGTTTCTAGCTGCCATATTGAAGGCAGTGTTCACGATAAAAATGGTTTTTCTGTTTTTCCGCCAGTCTTGAAAACGGTCCAATGCTGATTCCAATGTTGTCTCTGGAGTCGTACAAGACCTTTCGAGCACGCCGTTGAGCTTAAAGATTGGAGGGAAAGAACAGGGTTATTGATCGGAAGTCATCGCTCATCTCACGATCTCGAGCTTTCATTTGTTCACATCGAAGGGCGGGCATTGCGTTTTGGGGTTTGTGTTGCGCACAAATTGGAAACTTCGGGCTCTTCTGGAACTCATCCTTTCTCGTTGTCATGCGTTCTATCGGCGTCAGCGTTACAGTGTGCTCCTCCACTACCCATTCCTAGTCAAAACTGAAGCACATTTTTTATCCTGAACACTGCCTTAGCTGAATAAATATGGTCAAAAATCAGGGAAGGGAGCGAAATGAGGGAATCTGAGGCGGGATTCATCAAAGCACTTTCACTGGTAATTTAGCGTTATCGGCTAACCACGATCGTTATCAGTAAGTAGCCTGTGAATAACTGATAACGGTTTCAGTTAGCCGATAACGCTAACTTACCAGGGAAAACGCTTTGACGAATATGGCCTCTAGCCAATGCCGGTACCTGCCTCAGAATACTCACCCCCCTCTCCGATATTACCGGAACAGGTAACGATCTGGATAAACTGACAATTCGTTGTGACTTTATGTGATTTTAATCTCGTGCAGAAAAAGGCCTGGCCAAGGTAGTGCAGACGACAGGCTCGAGGTCGCCGAAGGGCAGTGAATCAAAGGCAAACGGCAAGGCCATGAGGGCAGTGTGCAAATAAAGGTCTCTTATCGCAAACCTAAAACTAGGCATAGAGCGGTCGGTTACACAGCCCAAGCTGAATCAGTATTCATTACCTTGAGCAAAACAGTAGATTCAGTGTGCACAACCGCCACATTCAAGCGTCACATCAAAAGGAAACACCTGGGTCATGATTACCTTACCGGTTGATGTCGTAATTTTAGCCAAGTCCGGGTGACCTCGTATTTTTCATGATGACTTGAGTGATTTCATATTTCTTGTACTATAGCCAATCTTTTCTCACGATTGTATTATGCAACGTATTTGAACAAATAAATGAATAAAATCGTCGGTTATCGCCAGCAGAACAGTGCATGGTCGAAGTCTGTAAACGGAAATGAATTTACGGCTATGGCGTGGCAAACAGCAGATAAGAGAAACCTTTTCGCCCATTTTATGTTGCCAATCGACAACGGAACAGGTAAAACGCCGCGTTCGGATCGGGTACTGAACTCCGGAAGGTGTGAGTGCTCACATATTCTGAATTTTGTAGCGCGCAGTGATCTGTTCCTTTTCGACTAGTGTGAGCCAACGGCAGAAAAGAGGCACGGATAAACCGTACCGCTTTTAAAGGCGCAGTACACCCTCAGACATGAATTTTGTGATTTTCATTCGATTGTGTCAATACCCCTCCTGTTTAACACTTGCCAAGCACGAGATCTCAATTCCTCCAAATAAGAGAGATATAAGCGACCCCTACAGGCCCGACCCCCTTCCTGATTTTTGACCTCGATATAGGCTGTATGGATGGACGATGTTTAACCGAGTCTACGTACTTGAGTCCATTACCACGCAGTTTCTCCAACATTTCTTTGCTCTTATTTTGCCACTTTTAAAAAATTACGTAAGAATCTTGTTGTGGTAACGCATCGTTCTGTTCTTTTTCCATGCGGTCGTTTATAATAAGTCTCTGTTACAAGCTTCCGCAACAGTTGCGAGAAGTTGAAGGAACGCTTAATCGACTTTTTCAATTTCTGAACATTTCCTTGGCAGCTGGCGCTGCAACGGTTGGAAACACAGATTTTCATTTGGTCGCTCAGTTCGAGGCGAAATTGCTTATTATTGTTTAACACAACGACTCCCAAGTTCTGGACTACATTTTTTGTCGAGAAGGATGAAAAGAAAGCCTGAAAAAGTATGATTGGTAATATTTCCTTTTCCGGTTTCCGACTTCCACTGGTAGTTGTTGTCGCCAGTCTAAAAGCGTTAACACAGCCAAAACCCAAAAAGTATTATCGAAAACCCCAAATTGTTACCCAGAGTTCATGAAAGCAAGTAAATTTCCTACGAACCCGGCAATACATTTTGGCCACCTTTTAACGTTTTGTGCACTTTAGCCTCAGAGAACACGTGCGAATTATAACATAGTTGATCTTACGTGTGAAATAAAGCGGTCATTGCCATGCTGTCTTATTGTTTGCTAACTTTAGAAATGACTGGGAAAAAAGAACTCACTGTGAATGGAATTTGTTTTTGTGAATATAGCTCTTCACGTCAGAGGTGCTCTACATGTTTTGAGGTACTGGTTTCTTAGCGAAACTTATACAGATTGATACGTTTCTGGCTGGTATATTAAACTAGAAGAATATGGTCAAACCTAAAGACAGGATCTAGCTCGGTCGTGCAGTTTTTCCAGAGGTTGTGAAGGGCGTCGTAAAAATTTGGTCTCAAAAATGAAAATCGCGGGTGGCGATGGCAAGAATCTCGGCAATAAACGAAGATTAAGAGAGACAGTGAAATGCCGAAATCTGATGAACTTTTCCAAACCGACTTTAGAACACCTCACTCCCCCTTTCAAAATTACCTAATACGGGTACGATCGATTTTTGGCGACTTTATGTGATTTTATTCTCCTGCTCAGAAAAGGTCTGGATATGGCATGGAAAACGGTGGATATGGGAAACCCTCTTCGCCCACTTTGTGTTATCAAACGGTAGTGGCTCAGGGTAAGCGCCGCGGTCGCAGTACACGTTGAAGTTTATTTGCGCAGGATGCCAGTCCAAAGAAAAACGCAACGGCTCCGGGAAACGGTGACCCAGCACTTTTTTCCAGGAGAGAGTATGCTGGTTCAATGTTGCTCGGAGTCATGCGTTCTGCGATCCATTTAGCTTCTTGGATTGTCATGTTGATGAGAGTTGCAACCTCGATACTACTTAATGCTTTGAAAATGCTCATAAGCTCGTCTGTGGTGCTGAACAGCAGCAAAACGACAGTAAACCCTGATTTTGATGGTCCTGTGAAATTTGTGCTGTAGCGATATGATCCGTTTGCTAGACACTCGAGGGAAGGAATCTCATCACCTCTGCAGCACACTAACCTTAAAAGCAGGGTCCACGATAGATTTCCTTCCCAATATCTCCACGGGTTGCAGAAGGTAAGGCGCCCTACATAGCAAGGCAATCTTAAAAAGGACGTGGAGGCCGCGTTTCCGAGCAAAAATATGCCCTTACTCGTTTACGCTGACTTTTGAGCGTGGAGGAATTGACCGCTCTGAAGGATGATGCCTATTAGTGCAATAAAGCGATCAGCTCACTTATCAGCACTTGCTCTACTTTATCATTTCTGTAATCTTAGTGTTTACTTGTTCACATCGAAGGGACGGAAATTTCGCACGGGGCGTTTCTGAGACTCCAAAACGCTTGTTTGCTGCCGTTATTTTGCCACTCCTGGCTCGTTTTCTACCGTTCTTACGGGCATTGGAAGACTAGGACCCTTCTCGGCCATCATTTTACAGTGGAAAGTCACCGAGTATGATTATCGCCAATGCTGCCTTTAAAAGGATAGCGTGAACGTTTACATGAGCTTTTTGGCATATTAGAGGTAAGGGTCGTTAGCGGTTCAGAAATGCTAGAAACTCCTTAAATTTATTTTGCGGAGGATGGACGTTAGCTGGAGTGTTCTAGCGCCACTGAACAATCTTTGCATAAACAACGATATCGCCTCTGAGTGGCGTCGACTGTACCCGACAGGACTGCCCGTAACATCCAGCGCCACAGGAGTGGACTCAGCAGCATCAGGCTTATCAATCCATGTGGAAGACTAGCAGAACATGATAACTCAACTTCCGGAACATGAGCTGCTGTCGTTTTTTTTTCTGCGCGAATCAAAGTTGGACTGTGATATGGCCTTTACTGACAAAACATTAGTAGCCAAGCTCTGGGCATGTCTATTGGGTCCTCAAATTTGCTCACCACTGCCCTATCGAAAAGGATAAGCAGTCGCTTCCACTGAGGCGTCGTCTTTAGGGTCACTTATACTTCACTGAGACCCACCGCTCCGCCGCTGGTGATAGCAGATATCGAGAGCTCATTAGAAATTCTCCAAAGTTTACCAACACAAGCGATAACAGTCGTTGAAGTGGAAGCGTTTAGAAAGGAATTATTGGAATTGGAAACTCGCAAGGAATGTTGAGAGCTAGTATCAGCAAGCAACAATCAATATTTCCTTCCTGGTAGCACTCGCTCTAGCCACGGTTGTCGTTTGTACGGGTAACTATGAACGCTTCTTGACTTGCGAGGCCTCCACATAATTCCCTTTACAAGGCTGACGTTACACTCAATGGATCTCAAGGTGAAGGTTTTCGAGAATCGGTGTTCGGCGAAAACCTGGATGTCGTCTCGAGTAGTGCTAGTTTCTTGTTGAAAGAATCCCTCAATCAATTGTAGGGAGGTTTCGGAAATTCTGGTGCTCGTAGGCGTAAGAGTCTCTTAGAAAGTTTCTCAAGACGCAGTGTATTTCCCATTGGTTTAGCGTTGAGTCGATTGTACAGTCCGACGTCATAAAGAGCGCGGAGGTGACAGTCCACTATTTTCTGTGAGGAGTCGAGAAGTACTTTACATTTGAATAAATTATGATTTTGCTGGATTCGGTCTGTATACACAGGCTAATAGCGGCGGACATATTCAATGGACGTGGTACGAATGAGATGAACGTATACTGCTTAATGGTCTGAAATCCAATGAAGTGTCATAAAAATTTCGTAAAAGTTGCGTTCTTACAACTCGGTTTTTGCACTAATTCTCCATGTCGATTACATGTGTATTGCTAAGCAATCTGTATCCAAGATCTATGGCACATTTATGCCGAAAGTGGGGGAGGAACTATAATGGTGAAACATACTGTATATATGTATCATGTGCTAGCACCGGTTTTGGCCTGCACTGCTTGGAATCCCTGCTCCCTTCCTACTCATCGTAATTTCACGAGCTTAAAATTCTGAATATAGACTCGATCACGCCAGTGCTATAACGCATACCGCCCTGGCCAGTTAGCTTGTATTCGTTGCTGATGTAGAGGCTATAAAACGGCGAAATTCACTTGGTTCTTACGCGTGCTGGTGTGGACTCGAGGTCAGAGACATTAAGAGAGCGTAGGGCAGACAGGGGCCGAGACTTCGCGCGCGCCGCTCGCGCCTTGATTGATGTGAATTACGACGTTTTATATAGGGTACAATAGACGACATGAAGCGGTCCACACATTACCTTCTTTCTCAACATGTTGGATACGTCGGGATTGAAGAAGAAAAGCGTCCACGGTGTTATGAACGTCAAAAACCCAATGAATAGTGGCTCGAGGATCCGCACCATCAGAAATTGGTTGCCCTGAATGATATGTGTACAAGTTATATGGCGACCGTTCTATTGCGTGCGACAACTCACAGTTGTGATAACTGATATCATCTGTATCAAATGATATAAGAAGATGAGGAAAAAAGCAATCACAAGGGCCGCAAGTGGAATACAGAAACGGACCTCTATCCTCCGTTCTCTGAAAAACATTTGTCTTCAGATTTTCGGATAGTTTTTGTATAAACGTATGAAGGAGTTGCTTTCGCAAACAGGCTACCGCGCGAGGTGTGATAGAACCCAACATTGGTTCGACCCCCCACCCAAGTCAAGCGATTTGCTCACCCCCCCCCCCTCCTGGGAAGAAGTGATAGCGACGACAGGGGGTGGGGCGTGGAGAGGCCCTCACTTCGTATTTTTTATTTTATAGTAGATCAAGACTACATCAAGACCTCGTATCGCAAAAAATAAATGTTTTCCACGAAAGCAGACAAAAACAACTCTCCTGCGACAGTGACACCAAATGTTTGCTTAATGGCTGAACATTCATTAGTGCCCTGAGGGCACATAGGTGCGGGTTCGGGCATGAAAACCACATCAAGCAATTGGCTACCCGGATTTGAAAACGCACCCAGAAATTCATGGATGCAGCTTCAATACGAACAGCGCTACATAGGGTGGGCGTAGCCTGTTTTTGTACCCTGAGGGCACATAGGTGCGGTTTCAGGCATGAAAACCACATTTAGTAATTGGCTATCCGGATGTAAAAACGCATCCAGAATTTCATGAACGCAGCTTCAAGACCAAGAGCAGTAGATAAGTTGGGTGGAGCATGTTTTCATGCCCTGAGGGCAAATGAGGCGGTTTTAGGCATGAAAACCACACTTATTAATTGGCTACCCGAATGTGAAAACGCACCCAGAATTTCATGGACGCGGCTTTAAGCCCAACAGCGCTACATACGATGGGGTCCATGAAAAAATCGGTAGCTGTGAAATATTTTAAAGTATTTAACCAATTTTGAATTAGGGAGTTTCACGTTGCCACAACGTGCGGAAAACCTAGTCACGGACCCAAGCAATCAATTTCATTCTTTCATCCGGTTAAAAACGGTCTTTGAAGACCCATTTCTAGGTGTGACATAATCGATTGTATCACACCTAAAAATGGGTCTCTAAAGACCGTTTTTACCCGGTTGAAAGAATGAAATTGATTACATGGGTCTGTGGCTAGGTTTTCCTCACGTTTTGGCAACGCTAAACTCCCTAATTCAAATTTCGTTAAATACCTGTAAATATTTCACAGCTATCGATTTTTTCACGGACGCTGCCCTATGTAGCGCTGTTCGGCTTGAAGCTGCGTCCATGAAATTCTGGGTGCGTTTTCACGTCCTGATAGCAGATTACTAAATGTGGTTTTCATGTCTGAAACAGTACCTATGTGCCCTCAGGGCAGGAAAACAGGCTCCACCCACCTTATGTACGCTTGAACCTGCGTCCATGAAATTTCGTGTGCGTTTTCACATGCGGACATTCGTATTCAAAATGTGGGTTCCGCGCCCGCAACCGCACCTATGTGCTATCAGGGCATAAAAATCCTATGCTTCAGGCGATATTGCATCTTTGACACGAGTCAATGTCGTGGACTAAATTGCGAGAGATATAAAAGTGAACAATGCTCTTCTCAAACAGTCAACTATCTATTATTTCTCAGAATTGCGAAAATTTTTACCTTTAGTGGGATTGAACCTGTGAGTCGTAAATCGCCTTGAAAGGCATCATATATATCATATATTTCTTAAAATTGAGTGTTATCCGAAGTCGGTGTATAGAATGGGAAAGCGAGAGTAAGGAAAGAACCGCCGTCTGAAAATTGTTCTTCCTGCCTCTCGTTTTCAGAAAATAGCTTTGAGCAGAGCATCTCGGCTCCGGCATTTCCCAAATGGACGGCTCTATCTCAGGGAGTCTGTTCCATTTGAAGAAAGAAGAAGACGACGAGAGCTTGGAAACGTTCCTGTTAGCAGGCATCAGGAGGCAAGTGCCGATATCTCCCGATTCAATGGTGGTCATGGAGCGTTGGTCAACTCGCAAAATGATATGCATGCGATAGGGGCTTGTCCGCAATCACAGAGAACTTTAAACTGAATGACGCTCAATATTCAGTTAATGAAGTCAAATGTTTTTATGCTAATGTAAGACCTGTTGCGAAAAATTCGGACCATATTGAGCTTGTTCTCTGTGATTGCTATGACATATGTATGTTCACTGAGACTTGGTTGAATTCATCTCACTCTCTCGCCTCGTTGTTGTGTATTGCAAGTAACTATCAGGCTATACGTTGTGATCGATTTCGGAAACAGGGTGGTGGTGTCTTGATTCTCATTAAAAACGGTTTTGGATACACAGAAATATTCTCTGAATCCGCAATGGATGCGTATGAAATGCTAGCAGTCGACGTTCTCTTTCAATGTCACAAATTGCGTTTCATTCTTGTTTACAGAAACCCATCGTGCCCATCTGGGCAAAATGACGGGTTAATAAATGCTCTCAGCGATCTGGTAACATGCGATCATCCTTCCGTTATCACTAGAGATTTCAACTACCCTGATTTTGATTGGGATAATCTGGAAGACCCCATGACACCATTATCTTCTTCTTCTGCAAGCTTTGTAAACTCACACGACTTAAAACAATACGTTACCTTGCCGACACGAGGGAAAAATATCCTCGATTTGGTATTAGCAAATGATGAACAACTGGTAAAAAATGTTAACCTCAATCCACCTGTTGGTTCTAGTGATCATAACAGTCTTGCTTTTCATTTATCATGTTCCTTTCCTGAGTCTGAAGTGACGTTCTATCGGTACTTCAGAGGCTGCGATGTTGGTGGACTTTCAGACTACTTCCTATCTGCGGATTGGAGACAGTCATTCGAAACAGTACAAACAGTCAACGCCAAATATGAGATGTTTTTGGATATATTACATCACAGCATCGACTCATTCGTCCCTAAGAAACGAGTGGGTGCCACTCGGTCCTTTCTTCCATCTTATCTTCAAAACATGTTAGACCATAGAGGTTGTTTATTTAACACTTAAGAGACCGCCTGCTCCACGGCGAATTTCCACAGCGGACCGGTGCGCTCCACGGCTAATCGTTTAAGTGGGTGCGCAGTGTGGACACGCGGTCCGCTGGGAACCATTTTGATCGGAGCAGGTTTTCTTACTTAGACAACCGGTATTCCGTTTCTACTCCACCTGAGAGTATGTCGCTCCACAGAGATCTGGAGTGAGGCCATGGTGAAGCAATGATCCACCGCTTTTTCGCGGACCTGCTTTTTTTTATTTTGGAAGTTCTTCCAGCTTTACATGCACAAGGCTGGTAACGAAATGAGCGTTTGTTTGTTGACTTCTGAAAATTTTTTAAGGTTACAACTAATGGTTAGGATTGAGCCGTGCTAGGCCGACCCGGAGTATTGAAAAATTGAAAAATGAACAAACTTCTCCTTCGCGATGCCCTAATAAACCTCATGTAGAACTTTCGGCGGACTCAAATACTTTGATCTACCAAGTTGTATGATGCGACCGACAGAAACTTTATCAGAAATCTCAAAATGGGAATCAGATTCATGATCAGCACCCCCTCCTCCCCAATGGCCACGTGAGCGAAGTCGCACCAAAACGTGAAACGTTTACAAACGGATGACGAACGACAGACGCCAGCGAAGCTTTAGAAAACTGTGGAATATACACCACTTCATTGTTCAGCGCCTCCAAACATACCCCGTAGTTTAATTTCAGTAACATTTTAAGCACTGAACTATTTCTAGGTTTTCACCCCTTTCCCCCCAAGTTATCCTCCGCTCGAAATTTAGCGAAAATTTAAACAAAGTTGACCAATGGCTAATATACCGCAGTCGAAGGGAATTTCATTGGAAATTGAAAAGCAAAAACCAGAACCTTGTGCAGCAACTCGAATAACCCTCGAGATCAATGCCGCAAAATTTTGAACGATGACCTACTGCAGTTATCTCAAAAAGGTGGCACTACTATTTCGACAATCAACTGTAGAACATCAGTTCCGTGATGAGCGTCATTGATACCCCTTCTTAGCCAAGTTTGGAACGATTAATGTCCAGCCAGAGAAGCTCGAAAAATCAAAAGTGCCATTTCCGGAGATGCTTGTAAAATTACTAGGAACACTGAAAATGTTTGACCACGGTGAGTGTAAACAGGCTACATCATAAGGAACCTATCCGTAATTCAGAAAGACTCCAAGCCAGAGAAATATAAAAAATATTAGAAGTTTTATGGCGTGGGTGCGCAGTGCGGACACGCGGTCCGAGGGGCAAAACAGCCATGGGTGCGCAGTGTGGACACGCGGTCTCTTAAGTGTTAAGGTAGCTATCACCACAAATCTTGATAGTGATTGGGAGAAATTTCATGCTTTCTCAAGTAAATTCACAAGTCGGCTCAAAAAATACAACAAAAGTGTAGAGAAGAAAATTATCGAGAGTAACAACAAGAAAGGATTTTACAAATTCTTGAAGAAGAAACTTAAACCTACAACCACGATCCCCAGCCTGAAAAAAGGAGGAGAAGTGGCAACTTTAGATCAGGATAAAGCAGATCTCTAAGCAGATAAATTCGGAGAGGTGTATAATGTGAGTGATGATATTTTACCACCGTTTGATCCTGAAGTTAATTTTGAAATAAACACTTTTCCATGGTTTCAAGGTATTACGATATCTGAGCTCATCAACAAATTACCCTGTTCATTTTCATTAACTCCAGATTATGTGCCGGCTGTTTTTCTGAAAAGTATTGGGCATATCATTGCTGAGCCCATCGCGTATTTGTTCAACCAATCATTGTGTTATTCGGAAATTCCGTTAAGATGGAAACATTCTTTCGTAACTCCCCTTCTGAAAAAAGAGCCCGCCAATTCGGCAGGAAATTATAGGCCAGTGAGTATAACCTCCCACTTGTGTAGAATTTTCGAAAAGGTATTGAAAAAACATATCATGTCACATTTGGAGAGGAACTCTATCATTCCCCCGAATCAGCATGGATTCATGCCAGGTAAATCTGTGGAAAGAAATCTTCTGGAGTGTGCCAATGACTGGACTGAGTACATGGATGCTAAGAAGGGCTGTGATGTAGTATATTTTGATTTTGCCAAGGCTTTCAGTCGTGTAGATCATTGTAAATTGATTCACAAAATCACCAAACTGAGATTCCATCCCCTGGTTATAGAGTGGTTGAGGGGTTACCTTGAGAAAAGAAGTTTCCAGGTGAGAATAGGTTCATGCTTCTCAACGGCCAGAGAAGCTAGCAAAGGAGTGCCACAGGACGGAGTACTGTCTCCAATCCTGTTTGCATTGTACTCTGCTGAGCTCCCTACAATTTTAGAGAGATGCGGAGTCAGATGCAAACAATTTGCAGATGATGTCAAGATTTATACAATGATTGAAAGTCCTGATGACCATGTTAAGATGCAAGCAGCTTTAGACCAGATTTACAGCTGGTCACTCAGTTGGGAGCAACCTTTAACCCCTGAAAAAACTATTTACATGAGAATTGGAGTTCCAAGCTTCCCAAGTTTTTATAAACTTGCTGATCAAGCTTTGAATTCAGTGGGTTCGGTAGGAGACTTAAGGTTTCACTATGATAGCATACTGGATTTTATGAATCATTATAAACAACTGAGCAACAAGGCTTTTTCGCGCACTTTCCTCATCTTTAAAGCACTTTCTACGTGCGATAAAGATGTTCTTGTAAGAGCATATAAAACTTACATAAGGCCAATTATGGAGAGTGGGTCATCGGTTTTGCTCCACATAAAAAGAAAGACATTTCTTTGCTGGAGAGAACCCAAGAGAATTTCACACGCAAATTATTTGCAAGGGCTTTCCAGTTGCCGTACAGTAGCATACCCAATTCAAAGAACCGGAACAGGGAGCTGTTGCCACACACGTTAGAATCTCGGCGGAAGGTTTGTGATGTCGTCACTGTCGCTAAAATGTTATCAGGTGTTATGAGAGTAGACGTTTCTAAATTTTACCGTATAATTCATTCTAGAACCAGAGGTGGTACAGAGAAAATTTCATATGTAATCCCAAAAAGTACACTAAGGTCCTGCTCGTTTACGTGCAGGGCTGGATCGCTCTTTGTTTCATTCAGAGAAGGGATACCTGCCGTTCGATCTGGAGTGAGATCATTCAAACGTATTGCGAAAAAGAAGTTACTGTCTCAGATACTCGCGGCTTAGTAAGGCAGCACGAGGGAATTACTAACGCATTTACTCGTAGAGGTGTAAGCCCCTTTCGTTCCCCCAACTGCTGCCCAGGGCAGCACGTAGTGTCCTCTTGCTCCGCTCACTGCCCCAACTGCTGCTCGTATGGTTGCCCCACCTGCTGCTACAGTCGCCCCAACTGCTCCATTCGTCGCCCCAACTGCTGCTCTTCATTGTGGCCCCAACTGCTGCTACTCATTGTGGCCCCAACTGCTGCTCTTCTCTCCCCAACTGCTGCTCTTTATTCTCGCCCCAACTGCTGCTCCTAATTTTTGATCTTTTCTTTTTCTTATAATCTCTTTCTCTCGGGAGGGATGTCTCGAGTGCAGCAGCAGCGCTGCAGTGACTTATCAAAATAAAGACCCCGGTGAAGCTCATTGATATCCTTAACGGGTTTTCCATCCTTGCTTCTATCCATTGATCTTCGCCACCGATCGAGGAAATGATGCTCGCATTGCCGACTGTCTCATGCCCACAAAAGACTGCCTCGTATCTGGCACGAGTTTGCGAGGGCCGTTCAACACAGGCCTCGGTCTGTGGTGAATGTGAGTGTCCCAAAACATTCCTCAACAGGGAATTTCTCTATTCCCTAAACAAGAATCTATTTTCACTCGGTTTTGTGACTGTAGAGATAAGATTTGAGCGCGATAATCTATTTTTTCTCGATTTTAAAGACGAAATATGGCTTTATTTGGTAAAAATTATATCTACATATTCCAAGGATGAAGATTCCTGAAATTGTTCTTCAATCGCCAGGAAATTTGCACTGTTTAGATGAATGTCAGGGTTAAACGGAAGTGAAATATCAGAGTTTTCATCATTTATTGATCTCCTGCAAATGATGATTTCTTCTCTTCCAAAAAAGACAATTTTCGAATTTCTTGAACATTTTTCTTATTTCTAAATTATTGTCGTGAACATTTTTTTGGAAGTGTTCAAATTATTAGTTTCGTTGGAAAGTTGTTTTTGAGAACTGTCGGGTTTGAATTCTGTGAGCATTGTGCTTTTCGTGAGAAAATGTATTCTCCATTTTGCTCAATTTTGGCAATCCATCGCCGCTCAGCACTTAAAAAATACAATTCTTCAAACCAAAACAATTGGTTTTTCTGTGGAAAATGCGAGTAAAGTTTGAGTTCAAGGAAACGCATTTTAGAGTGAGGTGATTTTTGAAATTTCCGACTTACACCTTCCTGATTAAAAAAGGCAAATTGTTGCAAATATGGAAAAACACGCTAAATAAATTATTTTAGAAGAGCCGACCGCCTCTTGAATTCTCGGTCGGTTTCACACATTCACCATCCGATGAGAATGACGAATTATTCCTTTTTCCAGAACAATTCATTAGTTTTTTAGCCGAGCTGAACCGTTCAAATTGCTCTCAACTAACTACTTTTCTCGAGGCTGTCATTTTTACATGACATTTTCTTCAGAGTAAAACGACGTTTGATTTGATAATCAATAAAATACCAAAAGTTTTTTTTGAAGACTCCATGCAACGAAAATGCGAATCCTGCATAAAAGTACCACGTTTGAGAGGTGAGCTCTCCGCGCGATTCATTGGCCGCCACCGCGCGTTTAACCTGAGATTGAGTCATAGAAAGGCGACCAGTCGGAGATGAAATTAAAGTTTCGAAAAATGGCTTCGAGCAGTTGGCAGTTAGTAGCGTCAGGTCGCGGTGATTTGGCGATGGGATGGCAGCGTGTCTTGGTCGACGGCGAGCGGGCGGCGCCTGGTCTTTGACTCGAAGACAAACTGAAGACCAACTGGCATTAAATTGACAAACTTTTGCTTCAGAATCATGAGTAGGGATCGTCTGACTTCAACTCCCTCTATTGTTTTTTGCGAGCAATAGATATTAGTACAGTCCACATGATGACAGGACTGTCGGAAAAGCGTACACCCGGGAAGGTGTGCAAAAATCATTGAGATGCACACACTGAACCAGAAATTCGAGAACATCAGCAATGTCGGAGAAAATGGCTGCGAACGAGCACAAAAAGACCTGTGCGGCACTAAACCTGAGTGTTCCGCTCACGCCCACTCCTTCCAACCGGTACCGATCCGTAAACTACTGAAAACCCGGCCTTAGGGGTAACAACATACCCCCAAGAGGTGCAATCCACTCCGCCCAACAAAACTTACCCCATTTGATGATCGGTTGCCTTCTTATAGCCGAATTTTCAGTCAGACATTTTTATCGGTAGCCGTTGAGGAAGTGGGCGTGGAGTGAGCGGGCATTCAAGTTTAGGGTCGTATAGGGCTATTTAGTGATAGTTTTTAGCCGTTTTTCAGCATTATTGATGCAGTGAGCCCTGGTTCTTCCGGTTTACGCTAGAAATCCGAACTGTTTTGATCGTGGGCACTGCCTTCAAGATATTCTGTGTGATAATTCTGGAGATCGATTGGTTGTGTTAACTCTATACAATACCCACCCTAAGTTTTGGTAAAAAGGCGAAAAAAACGCGGAAAATCGCTTTTTTCGTCTTTTGATCATAACTCTCTTCAAAGTGGATGATTTTCAAACTTGAAGACACTTTTGGAATCAGCATCGATCCCTCTTTCTTTTCGATCAATACATGGCTTACTCTGAAACAAGGCATATAGGGTTGACACAATCAATCGAGTGGGTGAAGAGTGGGTCAATAAGAGCTGCTGAAATGTGGGACTGGGTGTACTCTAGTTTATTTGAATTTTTGACTTTTTTCATTTCACAAATTTTTTTTTATATTTTTTTTTCTAAATTCGATCTCACTTCTTCTCCAGGTATTATTTATTAACTACTCATTTAGTTACTTGCTTATAACTTTTTGATTCTTAACTATTTTGGCTTTTCTACTGGTATTTAATACTCATTTTAATTTGGTTTATTTGATTTGTATATGAATTTTCACTGTAATTTGAATATTTATATTATTCAATTTGATTAACATAACTATCGCTTTATCTGAAAAATGGTTTTGATAACAATAAAAATATTCTTCGAATATGAATTGTTTCAACTCTGACTTCAGACAAACAATTCATAACACTAAAAACCTCTAGTCTTCGATGTAGGAGCGAATTCACGTTTCAATTGTTTGTGTCAATACTGAAAATTTCTTGGAGTTTTCATTTTCAGAATCCGAAAATACCATTCGTCGCCCTGATTTCTAGAATGTTTTCAAGTTTGTGAAAACAGTTATTTTTTGGAATAGGTATGACATATTTCGCCCTTTCATGAAGTTGAATTTTCATAGGAATGTGGAGAGAACCCTCTGTACTATCATTGTTGTTGCGGGAAAGAATTCCTTACAGAACTCGCTTTTAAAATCTCCTTGCAATCGGTGAGTGAATAATTGGTCGCAGACCACCCAGCTGCCAGGGCGCGCGGCCGCGGCGCGTCACCGCACTGATGTATCCACCTAGCAAAAGTTGTGACTCAACCAATTGACCGCTCTTCGACAAATGCGGGCATAAATTGATTAAATACGGGTAATCGGATCGGAATATGGAATTTTTGATTTTATAAATTTTATAAAAGTCACATTTTCATCGGAATGTGGAGAGAACCCTCTGTACTATCTTTTTGAGTCACAACTTTCGCTAGGTGGATACATCAGTGCGGTGACGCGCCGCGGCCGCGCGCTCTGGCAGCTGGGTGGTCTGCGACCAATTAATCACTCACCGATTGCAAGGAGATTTTAAAAGCGAGTTCTGTAAGGAATTCTTTCCCGCAACAACAATGATAGTACAGAGGGTTCTCTCCACATTCCTATGAAAATTCAACTTCATGAAAGGGCGAAATATGTCATACCTATTCCAAAAAATAACTGTTTTCACAAACTTGAAAACATTCTAGAAATCAGGGCGACGAATGGTATTTTCGGATTCCGAAAATGAAAACTCCAAGAAATTTTCAGTATTGACACAAACAATTGAAACGTGAATTCGCTCCTACATCGAAGACTAGAGGTTTTTAGTGTTATGAATTGTTTGTCTGAAGTCAGAGTTGAAACAATTCATATTCGAATAATATTTTTATTGTTATCAAAACCATTTTTCAGATAAAGCGATAGTTATGTTAATCAAATTGAATAATATAAATATTCAAATTACAGTGAAAATTCATATACAAATCAAATAAACCAAATTAAAATGACTATTAAATACCAGTAGAAAAGCCAAAATAGTTAAGAATCAAAAAGTCACAAGCAAGTAACTAAATGAGTAGTTAATAAATAATAGCTGGAGAAGAAGTGAGATCGAATTTAGAAAAAATATTTAAAAAAAATTGTGAAATGAAAAAAAGTCAAAAATTCAAATAAACTAGAGTACACCCAGTCCCACATTTCAGCAGCTCATATTGACCCACTTTTCACCCACTCGATTGATTGTGTCAACCCCATATGCCTTGCTTCAGAGTAAGCCATGTATTGATCGAAAAGAAAGAGGGATCGATGCTGATTCCAAAAGTGTCTTCAAGTTTGAAAATCGTCCACTTTGAAGAGAGTTATGATCAAAAGACGAAAAAAGCGATTTTCCGCGTTTTTTTCGCCTTTTTACCAAAACTTAGGGTGGGTATTGTACAACTTCCCAGGGAGTGGGCATGTTCATTTTCTTTCAAAGGAAAGAACTCTCTAAGTTGATTATGAGTAAGGTCGTAATTACTTAAGGGACCACTTTGAGCAGTGTTACCACACTGTGCTGGCTACAACACAGAGCAGCAGCTGAGGCGACGAATGGAGAACGAGGGCAGCACGTGCTCCTCGAGCAGCAGCTCGTCCCCTTGTGCTGCTCTCGCTATTCCAGTAAACATGAGAGCTAGTTGTGCTCCTTGACAGCTTACGATCGTCTGAGATGATAATCAATCGATTGCTTCAATTCCATACACCTTGCTTGGGAGGAAAAAAGAGAAATGGTGAATGGACATATAGCTAATCAGATGTCTATATGTGCATGCTTAAAGAACTCCCCATGCTGATTGTAAATATGCTCGTAGCTGTCCAAACGGACCTGTTTTGAGCAATGTTACCCCACTACGATTGCCACAAAAAAGAGCAGAAGCTGAGGCGACAAATGGAGGACGAGGGCAGCACGTGCTGCTAAGAGCAGCACAAAGGCAGCACGTGCTGCTCGAGCAGCAGCTCTTCCCCTCGTGCTGCCCTCGCTATCCTCGTCGAGGTGAAAGCCTATTGTGCTCCATTACGACCCCGCGATCCTCTGAGGTGTTTTCAACGGGAAGTTCGGTGATGGGATGGAGATCGCGTTGTATCAGCGATTCATATCTGCGCTCAATCTGTACACTACTAACCTGCTGTGTTTGTGTTTCTCACGTATGCCTTATGCATCGTATGTAATAAATAAATAAATAAATATGTAGAATACGAAATTCCAGAACATCTGTGTCATTTCGTTGACTGGATAGTCCGCTTGTAATGTCCTCGATGACAGCGAATACTCAACACCACCGCTGCTGACATATCCATGAGCGCTTTGGCGACGAACTTTATCTGGACACAACTCCTTCTCCATGTCAGAGTCATTAACGATGGCCATACTACTGTCGTCAATTGTCTTGCATGTTTTATCACCAGTGAATCGTTAGCCCTTCTTGTGTGTTCCTGCCTTATTTCTACATCTCCATTTCATATCTTCCTCATTTGTTTTTTCGCAGTTATTTCTCACTATTCAGTTTCTTTTTTAATCTCCTGTCTCATTTCGCTCTCTCAGTATAATCTCCAATTTCATTTTGACCTCTTCTCAGACATTCGCCAGGTCCGACCCCAGCTTGAACGAGGTCCATCACCAGATTTCTGTCGGGTCGGACCCTTTAGCATTGTTCCTCCACGTAGTCCCAAATGAGAAGACATGGGGTAGAATAAATTTCACTCCTCCCCCATGTCATCTCAGTTGGAAGAGATGAGGGGCGAAAACGGAAAGGTGTTCGACCCGACAGAAATCTGCGGCCGAACCCGTTGAGTTTATGAGCTATTGTGATCTCAATTTGCTGTTATTTTTTATACTAACGGTATGATCTCTTCCCCCCCCCCCGCCCTGATAGAAGTCCATCTTGGTTCTTGGTTGACCGCAGGTCCGACCCCATCCCACCGGACGTCGACTGGTGCGACCCCCAACTCTGTGGTCCCTCACAACTCACGCCGAACCCCGTTTGCAAAACGACAAAGAACTCTCTTTAAAAAAAGTAATGGTCGTACTTCGTTATCTTTTTGTGTCTATAGAGGTGCCGCAAAGTGAGAGCGTAGAAGGATATGCACAACACAAACATCGTTAGCACAACAGCTTCAGCATTCAATGTAGAGATCTGCAAATTGGTTTTCTAGCTCTAATCTCTTACGAAAGAATCGACATAGCACCAAAAGGAGGAATGAAATGCGCTGAAAAGAATGTTGAGAGCTGAGGTTGGTAGCTGAGAGCGCTGCATGACTTTCTTGCGGTACCTTTCACATAAAGCCTCCGTCAAGTTCTGTGAATCCAGTTACTGGTATCATAGATGCTCAAAAACGAAGTTACCCTGAATTCGGCACGATCGATGGCGACCACTTGATTGCAGACGCATCCAAAGCGCATAGTTCTCAAGGTAAGAATAGGAATAATGAACACCAACGAGAGCAGCCAATGTATCAGAACAACAACTGCAGGGGAAAGGACGGACATGCTCTGCAATAACAAACAATAAGGAGCTTCGAAAAGCTGCTCATATGCGCTAAATCCTGACATCGTGCCGCCCGGCGGCCATACTAGAAGAACGCTGTGATGAATGGGAAAGCGAATAGTTGGAAACTAAACTAATTAGAACCAACTTTTCATAATTTTTTTCGAAACTGAAGCTCTGCCCAAGAGTCAACTAGGGATGAAATTCAAGAGTCTGATGCCAGCTTTCGGGATTTTGAAGAGTTACTGTAGGGCTGAGCTAGCTCATTGATATTACAGAAACATCAAAAATTCTGTTCTCCTGCAATTCATGACACAGTCAACAGGGAAGTAGTTATTTCTTGCACGATCAATCGAGAGCTTTTTCATATCTAGTAGTTTGGCGAAGTGTTTGATTTTTTTTCAATTCTACAATATATGAAACATACAGCTTGTGTACTCTTTAGTTTGGAGAGCAATTTACTGTGGTTAACGCGTGCCTACTCTTCACCCTTACGCTTTCTCAATGTCTCTCTTCTCGCGTCGCGCAGTTACCTGGAGAGACAAGGCAAACTTCGCTTCAAAAGAAAGGGTACCTGCATATTACGGTAGTAGTGAACAGTGCAAAAGGCAGAGAACGTGCAACATTCTTGAGAAGTCATAAGCTTCAACAAGATGTAAGCGCCGAAAATTTTCAAAAAAGGTGTATTAGACGAAATTCTCGATTGATCTCAGAAGAAGCTGTTATAGATACTTTGGGACAGAACAATATCACCACGCAGAAGTGTTTGTTCCAATTTTTCCCATTTTCATCTCTTTATCCTACACTGAAAAGTACATAGAAGCCGCGGTCACATGGAATGCCGCCATCGGACAGATCGCTCCGCGCGTTATGGGATTATGTCTGTAATTACACGCGCACACTGGAACGGAGTTTTACCCAGAATGGAAAAGAAAAACGCATTCAAATAGGGTACGTTTAGGAGAAAAGGAATGCTAATGGAGTTATTGGAAGAGTGAAGTGACCGGATAGCCTCAGTGTAAACATATTAGAAATGAAAAGTAAGCTAAAAAAATTAGAGCGTCAGCGACAAGGTTCATTCAAACATACCTAGTCGATAGAAATAATTTTAAATGCTGAAATTTCCCTGATTATATGATCTTTACTTGTGAATTTCGGCTAAATCTTCGTTTAACCTTTCTTATTTGTAGAACTCAATTTGAGCCTCCTCAACCAGAGGAGAGTACGCGCAGAAAACCTTGTTTTATTTTTTTCAAGTTTCTTTGTATCTCGGCCTCTCTAGTGAACGAAAATGTTGAAGGGGCCATGAAATACATTCGTGTGTGAAATAAAGTCAGTCTGGACACACTGTAAAAATGATTTCCAATTTCCCGCTAAAATCGTTTTTGAAGTTTTTCTGCATTTGGAGTTTGTGCCTTAACAGCTTTTTTTCATGTTTTTCGACGGTCGCAGCAGAATTCGCAACACATTGGTAGATGACGGGTGAGAACTGGCGGATCCTCATCTTTAACCCCTTCCACGCCTCATATAGCCAAACGTTTTTGACGCGCCGAAGTCTACCAATGTGGTGTACTGTGAGCGCACCCTCACTCATAAAACTGAGTCTGAACATTGAAACTGGTTTTTAGCATTTTTGAAAACTTCTATATCAGAGCAAATAGAAACCGGGGTAGAGAGTGGTGCTCTGATCGGTTGGCTTCGTCTGGCTCGGAACTTCCTTTGGCTTTCTAACTTCAACTCGAAAAATTAGGGTCGTGTGACACATAACTAAAAAACTTGGCAAATGTGATGAAATATTCATCACTCTTTTCTCATATGAATTCTGAATTTTTCGGATTGAAAATTGATTTTTTTTTGTCCTCACGACTTTTTGACCACAGTATACCAAATATTTTTGCGCGATGGCCGGAAAAGTTCCTGTGTCCCCTACTTTCCAGGCTCCCGAAGCCACGACTCCCTCTTTGTTCGCCACAGCATCAGCCTTTCCTGCTCAAAATCCTGACAGCTGCGCTCAACCTATGCGAAAACTGCCGACTTCTTTTTTTAATGGGGAATGTCTGAAGAGGTGTCGAAATTTGAAAATGCATATTCAGAATCGCCGTTCACAGACGCGTGTCCAGCCCTGGTGCCGACTGTACTTGCGAGCGACACCCTCCGCAGTTGTGCAGTAGCATATTCTTCCACCAAAGGAACAAATCACAATACACGGCTGCGAAAAGCCTCCTGACGTGTGAGATATTTTACTGTCGCGCTTCACACTGGAAGGCACGCTGGCTGAGCGTTTGGTCCACTGGCTTAGCTAACCTTGGTTAATGTACTGTTCCACCTGCATATACACATGTATCGTTGGAAGGAGATTAGTGTCACTCCCACGCAGCGCAGGCTGAGCGAATAGTACAGGGCTTTATAGGAGATGTTGGCAGCCAAATATTTGAAGGATGCTTCTACGTCTTTGCTGCTTCCAATCTCGCTGAGCACTGCGTACACGGTGTAGCAGAAAATGTAGAAAAGATCGGCGATTCCCTAAATCGATACTCACTTCTATGCCTGTACTAGATCATAAGGTCTACATGAAAAGAACTACCTGGGAAATTATAAGGGTAAAGAAGATGTTCGAGAAACTAGTGGCTTTCCGATCCTGGATCAATCCAACTATGATCGCAATATAAAAAGGAGCCGAGGTGTAAGCGATGAAGAAGAAAACAATGTATGGCCACACAGCCTTCTCCTGAAATCCGAAATTCGACGCATGTCCATACGCGACAATCTCTGTCAAGAAGATTTTGATTTTGCGCCTTAATTTCGTTGGTGGAAAAAAACTCACCAAGTCATTAGGATCCAATGGTGCATCGGAATTGCGCGCCATGCCTTCACGTTTGTTCACTGGAAAGGATTCCATTGTCCCATTCAACATCGCGAAGCTATTGTTTGAATTAGGACACAAGACGCTTCTATACAAATTCGTAATCAAGTCTGAGCTTATGGATAGAGGCGATACACGTTTGTTAGAGTTATATGAAAATTAAATAGCCTCAAAAGGCAGGAGAGGAAAAAGTCAGCAGAAGAATATTGGAGTCAAGGATCGCAATAAATAAGCTCTGAGGCAAAAAAATCAGATAAACTCTTTCAGCTTCTCGGTTTTTGTCGCCTGATTTTCTCATTTACGATGACGAGTTTCACGTACTATGTCTTTAAGGCGTTTCGAGCCTTCTTAGGTCGAATGTGCCAAAACATCATGACGATGATAGGTCGACAGTGAAAAAGGTGGCTTTGTCGTTTCTAGAATCGACAGCGAAACGTATACCAGAGTTAGGTATGAATGTAAATAGACAAAAGACCAGAAATCATTTCTTAAAAAGAAAGGGTTCTGGAATTGGATTTCGATCTGACCGCTATCATCCTATGAAGCGGTATTCAGTATATCTAATATTATACTGAGGCAAACTCAAATGTCGAGGCAGGTTGCCCCGCCCCATTCTCAACCAACCCGGCAATAGCAAGTGCCTTCGGAAGAAAACATGTACTATCGTACTCGGAGCTGAAATCAGGTTCGCAATTGCGGACTACTGCAATTGCGTCACGTGACACAATAATAATAATCGTGCAGGGAAAAAAGTGAATCGTGCCGGGACAAAGTGAACGACATCACCTGTCATCAACCTGCTGTCGACCTGTCGATAGCAGGTTCACGGGGGGTCGATGAGGCTACGCATCGTATCGCCGGTGAACATTGATCGTCCAGATCTGCAAATGCTTTACACCATTCGGCATATGGTGTAACGCTTCTCTGAACTGAAACAGCCGTTTTTTCCCTCTGCTGTAGCTTCTTATTTCTGCCATTGGCGATTCTGGAATCCAGTTAAATTTTTATATTTATGAAATCATTTTTGTTTCTGTGTTGCAACTTCGCGAAGTAATGTCTAAATGCTAAGCTTGGTATGGAACTTTTGATCATCCGAATAAGGTACGAACAATGCCTCGAATATTTCAGCAACATTTCAAATTGAGTTTTTCTTAACAAATCATTGATCTGATTGATCTGGAAAGTTCACTTATGAATCTGTAATTTTTAGAAGTTGTACTTGTTTGGGATATATTTTTTCGGCTTTAGGAATGTAAAATTTATTGAAAAAAGTCAGCATATTTGATTGCTAGAAAACATTTCAAAACAAGAGATCCTTTATTGAACCTCGAATAGTTTTTTTTTGTATTGAGAAACTCTGAAGTTTCCTCGATAATCAGATACAGAAACATCTTCGAGTTCACCAAGTGTTGGAAGAAACTCAAAGTTCTCACCACGTTTCATTTCCTCATTTGGAAGCTTCCGGAAAATCTCATTTAAAGTTGTTTTCTAATCCTGACTTCTAGATGACGACATTCGAAAACTTTATTTTCACCGCGGATTCTCTTGAACTCTCTCTGTTACACTTAGGAGACCGCCTGCTCCACGGCAAGTTTCCACAGCCGACCGGTGCACTCCACGGCTAATCGTTTCCGTGGGTGACATGTGTGGACACGCGGTCCGTTGGGAACCATTCTGATCGGAGCAGGCTTTCTTACTTAGACAACCAGTATTCCTTTTCCACTCCACCTGAGAGTATGTCGCTCCACAGAAATCCGGAGTGAGGCCATGGTGAAGCAATGATCCACCGCTTTTTCGCGGACCTGCTTCTTTTTATTTTGGAAGTTATTTCAGCTTTACATGCACAAGGCTGGTAACGAAATAAGCGTTGGTTGTCGACTCCTAGAATTTTCTTCAGGTTACAGCTAGTGGTTGGGATCGGGGATGAGCGGAGTTTCGCGTTTCGCGTTCCGAAACGCGCAGAAAACGCAACGGAATGCGAAAATATCGGTAATCTGGGACGTAAGAAAGCACTAGATGGTCTCTGAATTCTTCCGCGTTTCGCGTTCCGAAAACGCATTTCCGCGCATTTTCAGGCGTTTCGCGCCCGATTTCCAAAACCCGAGAAAACATTTTTGTTCCGAAACCCTAAAACAGATTTCCGAAATTTCATATTTTTTTCCGCTCATCCCTGGTTAGGATTGAGCCGTGCTAGGCGGACCCAGAGTATTGAAAATTTGAAAAATAAACAGACTTCTCCTTTGTAATTACCTAATAAACCTCATATAGAAATTGTGGCGGACTCAAATACTTTGATCTACCAAGTTGTCTGATGCGACCAACAAAAATTTTATCAGAATTTCAAAATGGGGATCAGATTCATGATCAGCACCCCATACTCCTCAATGACCACGTGAGCGAAGTCGCACCAAAACCTTAATCGTTTACAAACGGATAACGAACGACAGACGCCAGCGAAGCTCTAGAAAACTGTGAAATATACACCACCTCATTGTTCAGCGCCTCCAAATATTCCCCGTAGTTAAATTTCAATAAAATCTTAGCGCTGACCTATTTCTAGGTTTTCACCCCTTTCCCACCAGGCTACCCTCCATTCGAAATTTAGCGAAATTTTTAAGAAAGTGGACCGCTGGCTTATATACCGCAGTCGAAAAAAATTTCATTGGAAATTGAAAAGTTAAAACCAGAACTTTGTGTAGCAACTCGAATAACCCTCGAGGTCAAGGCAGGAAAATTTGAAACGATGACCTACTACAGTTATCTCAAATAGGTGGCACTACTATTTCGACAATCAACAATAGGACATCAGTCCGTGCTACGCATCATTGATTTCCGGCCAAAGAAGCTCGAAAAATCGAAAACTGTCATGTTCGGAATGCTTGTGGAATTACTAGGAACACTCAAAATGTTTGACCACTGTGAGTGTAAATAGGTTACATTATAAAGAACCTATCCGTAATCAAGAAAGACTCCACGCCATTGAAATGTAAAAAATATTGAAAGTTCTATTGCGTGGGTGCGCGGCGTCGACACGCGGTCCGAGGGTCAAAACAGCCGTGGGTGCGCAGTGTGGACACGCGGTCTCCTAAATGTTTAATAGGGATTTATCGCATGCGATGTTTGAACTATTCATTCGTGCAGGTGCAAGCGTCGATTGTAGAAGTCAAGAAATACGGCTACAAATATGTATAATAAACTTCGCCTTTCAGGGCAAGGGCTTAGCGTGAGTTGCAGGTCATCTCACGACAGTATGCCGTCCAGAAGAAGGGACAAACGATTGTTTCGAGCGAGAAATGGTAAGAAATATCCGCTTTATAGAATTCGCTAGTCTCCCTCCTTCATGAAGAGGTCCCTATATTTGATCTACCCTCTTATTTTAGCTTCGCTCGCACCACTGCCGCCCATTAAAAGGCCTTGTACAGGGAAGCAGAATATCGGGGACAGCCCAGGATTAGAGCCGAATGTGCCAGCGCCCCAGATTAATGCCCAAGATTTTGAGAACAACGACGCCGTCGACGACGAAGCCGCAATACCGCGCATTTTCCTCAAAGAACAGGATCAACGTAGTGCTTAACCAGATTTCCATTTTCCTCTATTCCCTATCTTAGTCATTTTCAGAATCGCGATAGACTCTTCTTTACATTGAAAATTTTTTACGTTTCGGCGTATCAAACCAAATGATGGTGTTCATAGACGATCTACACAGCACCCGTTCCAATGGTGGACTACCCAACATATCAGTGACAGGTACGCTTGCTGAGAGAAAAAATGGAACATTTGTCAAATCTGGGATTTATCGGCTAGGTTTTAGTTTTGGACTAGGTTTCGCTCAGTTATGTCCAATTTATACACCAAATATAGTCACTCGTTTTACCACTTCTTTAATAGTTGTGATGGGTTTCTGCCTCAGCCGAACTTTGTCTTTGCACGCCGGCTTTGGTTTCTCGCACCTTCGAAGGCTGAATATTAGAGGCAGTAGAACGGCGAAGATGGGCATTTGAGCAGCTATTTTTTCACTCGAATTATGTTGGGAAAACAAGGAGACTTGACAAATCAGAGGCAAAGTTCGTATTGTAGTTTCTCCGAAAATGATTACGTTACTGCAGTTTTTAAAAAAAATCGCTGGCTACTCCGGCTTGTGATTTTCGTTAGCACCCTGCCAGGCTTCTTCTAAGGCGTTATTCATAGTCCTCACCGCAAGCGCGGGACGAGCGTTGGACTATGAAACTTTCTTCCGCGCGGCATGCGCGGGACGCGCGGTAAGAACTTTCATAGTCCACCAGGGCCGCCATGGCGGCGCCGCCCAAACCGCCTTGGCGGTTTTACCGTTTCAATCAATACCTGCTTCTCGATTTGAGTCCACTCCAACATAAATAATTCTGGGACTATCCTGCGCTACGTCCCGCGCGTCACGCGCGTGCCGCGCTTGCGGTGAGGACTGTGAATGACGCCTAGAAGAGGTCAATGACTCATTTGGTTTTTTTTGCTGCAGAACAGACGTTAGAAGCTTCAACGTAAAGGAAGATGGGCTTTTCACGCCGTCCATTGTTAGTACATCTATGCTTGTTCACAATTTACTCATAATTTCACGCTTTAAGAGCTCATTTCAGAAGCGCACAGTCGTACCGGTGGAAAAGCAGGATGATCTCCAGAGGCCACTGCTACAGAGTACGTCCTGAAAGACCTCGCACTCGTGGATATGAGGGATCTTTCCTAGTTAGAGTGGTAGGTTTGTGGAATAGCCTGAGCCCGGACTTTTTCAAATGGAGGAAAGCTCACGGTTTTCAGATTCATCTTTCGAAGTACCTCAAGGAACGAACTACTGCAAGCACCATATGAATTTTTGATTTCCTTAGATTTTTTTAGTACAACAGTTACCACCTGAATTGTTTTTTCGCCCTCGTTTCAGTGTTTTTGTTTTGTCAGGTCATTCAGCACAGTCATTTCGGAAAAAAGTATGGATGGTCAGTATGTTTTTTAGAAGCCTGACGATTCCACCAGCATTCACTGCTTGCTGAATCACTATAAATTGATATTCCTCTCACCTATATTCTACGAAGAAAACGAGCTCAAAAGCTGTTTATACTCAATACGAAATATGATCAGCGAGTCGATGAGTTATGGTGGCTGTCGGTCGTGGAATGTAGCAAGTCGGACGTTGGCGGGCAGCGTTGATAGGATGGTGGTGGCAGCTGAGTGACGATGTTGTGGCAGTGGGAATACCAGCAGTCGTGGGCGAACGAGTGGACAGGGCGCAGGTGGCGAGGAAACGGTGTGGTCGGCTTCTGTGGGTGGCGAAAGAAATGGGCAGAGCAAGCTGCTGGGCAGAATAGTATGCTAGATATTATCAGTGGCTCGCCAGGCGGTATTTATGTGATAACGTTGGCGCGCGATCCTATTGTGCATATTTGCACGGGTAGTTAGCCATTTCTTGTATGGGCATGGTTTATGATCTTTCACTGGTTGGCAATTTCCGCAATACAAAGTTATCACTTTTTTTGGCAATACAAATCACCGCTGGGACCACGCTGCGTTACGGTTCAAGAGACTCGATTGAAGGGACAAAAAATCTGGTTAAAGGCAGTGTTCACGATAAGAATCGTTTTTCTGCTTTTACGCCTATCTTGAAGACGGTCCCATGCTGATTCCAATGATGTTCTTGGAATCGTACAAGACCTAGGAACGGAGTTATGGTCCCTCATAAGCTGAGCTAGCGAAGCATGGTGGACGAGTTGTCCGATGCTTGTAACTTCCGTCTTTTGCAGCCGATGTATGCGAGCTGACCTGAGTAAAGAGAGAAGTTGGGAATGAAGGGAAGAACGGGGCTATTGATCGGAAACCATAGCTCATCTCACAATCTCGAGCATTCATTTGTTCACGTCGGTGGCCGTGGAAAGTGCATCTGGGGTGTCACGAGCTGACGCGTGTCCAACTTTGGGGTCGTAGTGGACCGTTCCGAGCTCATTTTTTCTTAGTTTTTCAACGTTAGGGTTTCGCTAGGCCCCGCAGCTGCCAATCTCCACCAAAAAATCAGACATGGTTTTTATTGTGGACACTGCCTTCAAGGTGCTCAAAATTGTTCTAAAGCCACGTCGACCATTGGTCAAAATTAGATTTCTAAACTGAAAAAGGCTCATTATTTCCGCTGTTTGTATAAAAACATCGAGATTATGTAAGTAAGAAAAAAATGATAAAACGATTCCTTTTATAGCTTTTTGGTATCACTTCTTTTTTCCTCTTTCCCCCTCTCGAGCCTTTGATAATCTTTTTTTTTCTACTGTAGTGTATCATCCGTACATAACCCGTATAATTTTGTTGTTGTTGTTTTTTTTTCTTAGCTGCTTTATGCAATGAAATGCCCTTCCTTCACCTTTTTATTCATGCGTTTTATTCAGCTCTATTTTCCCTCCTGGTTTTCGTAACCTACTTTGGATTCTCTGTCTATTTTTCTTTTTTTTCAAGTCTCATGTTTTTCAAGTCAGTTTTTTTATTCATGTATGGCATCTAGGGCCTCCACAGTGTGAATGCCTGCAGTTACCGCCCTGAAGGGGTCCCGGTGCAGTTGGCGGACCAACTAAGCCGGTATCCGGAGTCGTCTCGCCAACGACTTGCAGTGCTACATAGCTTCCCACTGTCTTTCTCTGCTGATCTACGTGCCCCTGTTCTCTGGACTACGCAGCTGCGACTTCTCACAGTTGGATATTTTGGCCTTTGCCTTTTGCGAATTGTGTTTTTCAATGTTATTCTATTGACATTTGCTCTTGCTGGTTTGCAAATCAATCGTTCCTTTGTTCGCTGAAAATAGTATATAAATAAATCTCGGATGAGTAGAAAAAAAAAACCGTGTCGCTCTCTTTTGCGATCTCACGGAAATGCTTTTTTTTTGTTCTCTTTTCAGGGCCGTTGAAGATATTCTTATTTCATGCTCAGTTCTTCTCTTTTATGCAATGCATTCTACTTGTTTTACTATTCGGTGGCTTTTCATACGGTTGGGTGAAGCTTTGGGTGACCTCCCAATGTGAGTTTATCTAAGCTCATGACTACTTTGTCGTTGCTGCATATTTGTTTTTGGAGGCTTCAAATGAAGCATTGGAAGCAGGGGTGTGCGTAAGTGAAATTTTAAATTTCGTAAATCGTGAACCGTAAATCGTAAATCGTAACCAGCAATCAATAACAATAAGCACTAAATATATTATTACTGTAGTGAAACAAGAGAAACTACACACTGTTCACTGTTTCACGTATCAAGAACATATTATGTTGCATTCAGTATTTGACAGCTAACCACATTTAAAGGCACAGGTCACTCAAAAAAATTAATTTTCAGATTTTATGTTTATCTAGGAGAGAGTCACACGCTGATCACAGTGATATTTCTAGAATCGCCCAAGACCCCCTTTGAATAGAGTTATGGCTCCTCGAAGATACCTAGATTTTAAGGGTGAAAAATTGGTGGACGAGTTGTTCGAGTTCGAAGATTTGGTAGGAGTTCGGGCCTGTGGTGGTCGCTTATATCTCGCTTATTTGTAGGAACTGAGATCTTGCATTTGGCACGTGTTATACAGGAGGGGTCTACTACACAATTACATAAAGATCTCAAAATTCATATCTGAGGGTGTACTGTGCCTTTAAGAATACACCTTGTCGCTGTCATGAGCGACAGGCATGAAATCTAGCACAGATCGCTAGGGAACCGCATCGGAGCAGCGTCATCGGTTGCCGTACGAACAATTAGGGATCGTTTATACTTCCGCCGCGGAGCGGCGCGGCAATAAGTGGAGCGGCGCGGTGCGCCGCGCAGCTTGAAAAATCGCGCCACCAGGATGTATAATCGGGCTGCGTCGAATTTACGCGGCGAAGTCGCAGAATGACCTTAAACACGGCCTGGAGTAGCTCTGACATAACACAAGGCCGATTGTAATGAGTGATTTCTTTTGCAAAAGGAACATCTATAATTCTTTGTACCATAACACAGCACCCGAAGGCGGATAGAGTCTTCGAAAACGATTTCTCTTTAGAAAAACGATTTCGAAAGCTAAAAAAATGAACTTTTCACATTCCAGCCTACTCTAAACAACGCCCAGGACCTTCAAAGGAATTTTAGAGATGAATCAGAAGAGAAAAATTGAGAATGTGTACGAAATAACAGCAAAAGAAGCATACGATGTCAATGCGGATCGCACGCGGCCGCCGCGCAGCCTGCTTTCCTCGGGCGGCGCGGCAGCACCTAGGCGGCGGCCGCGTGCGGCACCGTTGGAAGATTCCGAGCAGAAAAACTCTAACCACCTCGCGGCGCCGCCAGGCGGCGCCGCTTGATCGATATGGCTGTATTGCATCTCGCCGCGCCGCGGTGGAAGTATAAACGACGCCTTATGGCGCGTCAGCCGCAGCGACGTGTCGCGGAGGGCTGACATACTGCAAATGTGCCAAAGCCTGTCGCTGTGCAGCGCACTGTGAATGCAACAGGTTCAAAGGGCGGGAGTTCCGCGACAGCCGGTCGCTGTCGCTGTGAAGAGCGACGCGACCGTTTCTCGTAAAAGTATACCATACCCTTAATGGGACCGTCTTACCCGTATTTCTCTGCTTTTCCTTACCACTCATTCCACAACTCCTTCCCAAATCTTGAGAAATCCGCAGGTCCGACTCAGCTTTCCGCAAATCTGCTGGGAAACAGGGACAAAATTATTCTCGTAATGCCTCTCCCGAAACGCTAACGCCGTTGTAAGCGTTAGGCCAAATCACCGTATTTGAGCGATTCTCATCATCCGAGTTTGAGACTTCCTCCCATTTGCTAGCGGAACCGCAACACCGATTATACAGTCGGTAGGGATCGCACTCATATGCTGTACATTATGTATATCGAGTTCCCAACCGAAGGTTGGCTCAAACTCGGTACACGTACGCCAAAAAGCACGGCATTAAGCTTGCGCCAACCTTCAATAGTGATCGCAAAGTATCAGTCCGATCCGTGCCAACTCTATATTATCTAGAGCACTAGCTTTATGGTGACGATACTGTAGACTATCAAAGGACACGTAAGCACGAAACACCGCTTTCTAATTCTGGCCACTTTGTGTAGTTTAGTCCCCATAGTTAAAGAATGTGGCCAACGCGCCCCAACGAACGCTCGCAATTGTGAAAAATAACGGTTCCAGCGAAAGGGCGAAGACGAGCGTTTAAACTAGCACTCACGCCTTTCCTGTGTGTCCTTTGCTGCGGACGAAGAAAAATTAACTAGAGGAAACAATTTTTAGCTTCAGACTTCTGGGTTAAAAAATGATCGCTCCAAGTGGTGATTTTTGTGGACTCGCCGTGATCTACTCGAAAGGTAGCCGTGATCTACTCAAGAGGCGGGCTAGGAGCACTTTTTGAAGCAAGTTTTTGATTGATTAGACTGCTTCGCTTGATGTTTTGACGCTAATCTAGTTATAGGAATCAGGAAAGTTGATCTTCATGAAAAACTCGAAAGCAAAGTTCCTCGTGAAGAGTGATTTTAAATTGCATTGCGTCGTAGGCGACAGCTGGTCACACGTGTGCGGCGGGCAACGCATATCTGTAACCCCCCTTCATACTTTGAAAACGGCGGAAAAAATCGCAGGAATCCGCCAAAAAAATCGCTGAAATCCGCGATTTCTGTCGGTGATATTACGGATTTCCCTAGAAACAGGCTAATCGTGCGAGGACCATCTCACATCACGGGTAGGGACGCTGAGGGATTTTTGTAGTATTGAAGGGGATGGATTCCGTCCACTTTCTGAGAGAGGTTTGCAGTCCAATGCGACAAGACTTCAGAAGTAGATTTCTGGCCACCGTACGGAGTGGGCGGTGTTGCAAGGAGTGAGCAGGACTTCGGGGGAATTGTCGAGGACGTCATAGAAGGTGCGCAGGACTTTAGTGGGAGTGTTCAGGACGTGATAGAAAGTGTGCAGGATTTTAGTGGGAGTGTGCAGGACGTGATAGAAAGTGTGCAGCACACCCTTGGGAGTGTGCAGGACGTCATAGAAAGTGTGCAGGACTTCAGTGGGAGTGTGCAGATGAACGGCAACAGAAACCTGAGTAACAAGATGCACGCCCTTCTGCTGCGTGCTGTCCAGTAGATCGCAGCGGAAGCAGACTTGTGCACATTCTCCGAGCTGTCCTGCACGAGTATTGGGATCAGAATATCATTTTTCCTAGATTCTCGGACCGGGCATTGCATTTGTCCATCTACAGTCTCTACGCATCGCACTGATACTGACACGGATCGCACTGTTGTGTTATAATATACGTGCACCGAGTTTGCGCCAACGCGAAATAAGAATAGCAAAGTACGACTGTGGTACGTGCCCAGCATAGATGGATAAATGCAATGCAAGGTTCCAAGATTCTAGAAATATGATGTTGTATCCCAATACTCGTGCAGGACAGCTCGGAGAGTGTGCAGAAGTTTGATGCCGCTGCGCAGCACCAGACAGCACGCAGCAGAAAAGCGTGCAGGTTGTTGCCATGTTTATGTTTCTGCCCATCTGCGCACTCACACTGAAGTCCTGCACACTTTCTATCACGTCCTGCACACTCCCACTGGTGTCCTGCACACTTTATATCGCGTCCTGCACACTCGCCCGAATGTCCTGCACACCCCCACTAAAGTCCTGCACGCTTTCTATCACTTCCTGAACACTCCCACTGATGTCCTGCACACTTTCTGTGGTGTCCTGTAAACTCCCACTGATGTCCTGCGCACTTTCTATGACGTCCTGTACACTCCCGTGGTGTCCTGCTAACTCCCACTGATGTCCTGCACACTTTCTGTCGTGTTTTGTACACTCCCACTGATGTCCTGCGCACTTTCTATGACGTCCTGTACACTCCCACTGGTGTCCTGTACACTCCCACTGATGTCGTGCACACTTTCTGTCTTGTTCTGTACACTCCCACTGATGTCCTGCGCACTTTCTATGACGTCCTGTACACTCCCACTGGTGTCCTGCACTCTCCCACTGATGTCCTGCACACTTTCTGTGGTGTCCTGTACACTCCCACTGATGTCCTGCGCACTTTCTATGACGTCCTGCACACTCCCACTGATGTCCTGCACATTTTCTGTCGTGTTCTGTACACTCCCACTGATGTCCTTCGGACTTTCTATGACGTCCTGTACACTCCCACTGGTGTCCTGCACTCTCCCACTGATATCCTGCACACTTTCTGTGGTGTCCTGTACACTCCCACTGATGTCCTGCGCACTTTCTATGACGTCCTGCACACTCCTACTGGTGTCCTGTACACTCCCAATGGTGTCCTGCGCACTTTCTATGACGTCCTGCACACTCCCCCGAAAGTTCTGCACACTCCCACTGAAGTTCTGCGCAATTTTATACACAATGCTCTTAACGAGCTTAACAACAAAAAAGCTAACTTCTCTAGGATGACGCTGTAGCGACAAGAATCATCTCAACCACTCTTCTCCCCCAAATCTTCAAGCTGCAAAAAAAATCGCTGAAAAAGTTTCGAGGAATTCGAAAGAACAACTGCGAGCTAGATTCATCGCTGCAATTCGCGTCAAAAATCGCAGTTCGAATTCGCGTTTTTTTCGCCAGCGATAAAATTCGCGATACTCTGGTATGCTTAACCATTGCAGATCTGCGATTTTTTCCGCAGATTTCGAAGTATGAAAGGGGGGTAATCCAGCGCCTCACACTTCAGCCGTGTGCCCCGCGTTATAACTATAGAATCAAGTCAAAGAATGGTAACGGGATAGTGCTGTGTAATCACACGCCTGGTTGGTTCCATTTCCTGACCAAAAACATTAGTATACGCAAATTGGGATTAGAGCAGGTCAATGTCTTATGATTTGCTTCCAACGAATATATTTTTATTTACGAGAAATTACGATTTACGGTCCAAAATGTAGTAAATCGTAAACGTACTTACGAGACCAAAAAACACCGTAAATCGTAAAATCGTAAAATGTTAACCGTAATTACGCACACCCCTGATTGGAAGCCGTACTGTTTCAAAAGTCTAATTAATAACTGACACTTGTTTTTTCTTCTGCCGTCCTTTGTAGCTCAAATGTTGAACTAGTGAGAGTTTCATCACATGAACGGCAAAATAAAAAGAGTCGAATTGCTTCAATTCAAAGGCACAGTCCGAGATCGGGGACGTAATCTGAGATTTTTGTCGCCGTTGACATATCACATAAGCCTCCGCTGGGTCAGTTATAGATCAAAAACGATAAATTGACCGGAGAGTGTACTATTAGAAAGAGGTCCAAATGAGAGTCAGATTACACATAAACTTCAGGTTAGAATTTGTTTATGTTTCTGCTTTTCTCATTAAGGTACCCGACATAAGAGTGTCCAACCATTTCTAGATTGCCGCGCACCCTTATTGTAGCGTCAGTCTGTCTCAGGCTATGATTTAGCTAAGCTCCTTCGATCAGGGGCTTCGTGGACCTGCTTGCGCGCGCGTCGCGCTCCCTGCCCTCACTGTGTCACTGTTGTGGCTCGTAGTGAAGCCAAAATAGTGTGATGGAATGTTTTCTGGTCAGGGACTCTCTACACACGGAGGGAGGAGCACGGAAGAGACTTATTGCTGACGCGACGCGCGCGGCGGAACTTCTAGCTCCATCACTAGAGCGCGTTTACCAGAAGCTTGCGAGATTACATGATTTGATTGATTCTTACATAACTTTAATCATACTGATAGTGAAGCTATCTGTGATATGTCCTTACAACAATCATGGCCCGCGTGCTAGATAAAAAATACCAGCGATGCTATCATGAATATGATCCTCTTCCGCAATCGCGTTCAGTCCGCAAAGTCTCGTTATCACAATCGTAAAAGCGAAGCGGTTGTTTTGCGAGTGATTTCTTCATTTTCGTAGTTGATTTTTTTTAACAACCGCTTGGCTTCTACGATTGTGATATTGAGGACTGAAGGCGATTGTGGAACTGAACTATATGTCTGAAAGCATGATTAGTAAGCTATTAAGATGGTTACAACGGCTCGAGAACTTACACGATTCATTGAAATGAGCGTGCAGGATAAGATAGTCAGAGAAACAACCACATAAAATAAAGAAAAGGTCATGTGAGAATCAATAAAATCATGAAATATCATAGAACCTCGCGAGCTTCTGGCAAACGCGCCCTAGTGATGAGAATAGAGTTTCCGCCGCGCCCGTAGCGTCAGCAACAAATCTCGACTCCTCCCTCCGTGTGTAGAGAAATCCTGACCCGATGTTTTCGGTTCAACCGCAGTTACCAGGATGTAGGGCTGTCTTTATAGCTTGCGGCACACAAAATCGAGCCGCATCGGTTGCACCTGAAGAAAGGATCGCTGACATCTAGCATGGCTTTTCCGAGTGACCTGGTTATTTTATTTTCCTTCTTTAGAATTGCAAGGTTAAATATTCTAATCTTGTCACCTATAGTGTTTTTGATCATCCTGAGGTTTATGCATAGTCTGGCGAGAAAAGTCGCGCAGAAGGCGGGTAATAAAGGTCAAGCACGGAGCTGCGTAGGCCCCCTAACCGTCGATGTGGCGGTGCGACCTGAACCCCCTAACCGTCGATGTGGCGGTGCGAGCTGAACTATGCAGAGGCTTTTAGTTTACTCATGTAGGCTTGAAGCATTTCGAAGTCACCTCAGCTTTGAGCTTCTATTTTTGAATTAATCGTTTTTAAAATTCTTCTGATTTAATTTCCTAATTTTGACTCTTTGTTTCCAACCAGAATATGTTTTTCTGTGAAATAATTTTTTAAATTTCGATTTCGGATTCACTTCTTAATTTTTAAAAACCACAGAGTCATCAACACCCTTCTTCTTTCCAAGTTTTAGCAAGGCAAAACAAACGACTGAATGCAGCTCCATGTGTGCCCTGTAATCATCTATATCAATCCGTTTCCGCATCATAAAACTTTTTTTTGAATAAAAAACTTTCTGATGAATGTGGTTGAGAGTTTAGTGGCCCTCGGTGGGCCGAACCCGTTTCGGAGGACGTTTTTTCTCTTCTTGTGTTTCCTTTTCAGTTTTATGTTTTTTGTTTGTGAGCCGCTGTAGATAAGTGTTAATTCCAGAATGCAAGGCACATCCAAAACACTTGCATGTAGAAAAAAAATCAAATCCTCATTCAGAATTGATCAAACCCTACTCACGGCTACCAAACTCACAAATAATAATTGAAACCTTTTTTTCCACAAAGGGAACTCACATACAATACCCGCTCTAAGTTTTGTAAAAACAGGGAGCATCTGGCAAACTTGGCAAAAAAGCGTCCGATGCATGTGACTTTGTTGAATGAATACTTTTCAATTCTGAAAACGCTATCATATTCACAGATCAAATTGCTACCGAACTATGTGACTTGTGTGCCTTAGTTCCCTGAAATCGTTTTGTTTTTTAAGGAAATAGTTTTTGCAATCTTTTTTCAAAAACGTCGCGCTCGGCGAAGTGCGGCGAAACTTTGAGCAGTATTTGTACAAGTAATGGAAAAGCGATCGGTATATTTTCTCCAAAAATTAGGTGCAGGTGGAAGAATCTCAAGGTTTGTTAAGGTTGAATTTTTAAAATCCTTCATTAAACACGCTTGAGAACCTGAAAAGTCGAAGTTTTGTAGCGAAATCCCCGGACTCATAAATGAAAGGGAAGGTGTGAATTTTTGAAGGCAGCATACACGCTCGCAAACATGGTCGAGATATCAGCATAAATAGGCCCGCACGGCCCCTACCATGTCGTCAACGACGTTTGAAGCGCTGAAAATCATCCACAATGCCATAATTTGAGCAATCATGTCTCGCACGCCCGTATTTTCACACCCCTTCGAGTAACAGAATGAAAAGTTAAACTTGAGAAAACATGTGATAATTGAGAGTGATAGCACTATCAAAAGGGAGTGCACGAGAAAAACAGCTCGATTTATTTATTCATTAGAATGCACGCTAAGGTGCGTCGAAAAAAAAACAATATGTATAACAAACAAATCAAACAAATGCAGTGTCGAGAACAGAAACATAAAAGTAATTAATATACAACCAGATTGACTAAAAAAAGAAGCTTAAAGCAAACTAAGCTTCTCGCCCGCAGAAACAGCGCTTCTATTTGAAAGATCTGACGTTTTGATTATAAGCTCGTCGAAAATCAGTGGGCGATCACTTAGAGAAAACATTGTGTTGAGTAAGATCCGTAGCAGCCAACAGTTATGGGGTTCTAAAAGGGATGGCTAATTGAGAAAATAAATAGAAACAAATAGAGCAATTGAGATTTATTTTTCTGTTACTTTTCAAGCAGCATGAATGAGAGCTTTCGTTGACCTTCTCGTTAACATCACTTCCGCCCAAGCAGAGGGTTTGACCAGATTTTGACCATTGAGCAGCTGTCTGTAGGATAACCCTACCGAGATCCAGCGCAACTGGTAGGAGACCATTCACGAGCGTATGCGGAGGCACCTCATTGATCTAAATACGAACTCATGGCACTGACTCGGGGGTGCCTACAGTATAAGCTATCACATTGGTCAAAATGGTCATGGCGGATTGACGTGACACGAGAACATGAACGATAACCTCATTCATCGCACAGAAGCATAGCACTGCTGAAAAGGGCTCTGACATAGACCTGCATTCGAAATTCAACCATTGAACCTGTTGCTGAGGCATCTTTTGGATAAGGATTGGAGCGCCTTTCCATTACACTCGATGCAAAGGAACAGTTGTCCCTCGCATGGCCGCAGCGACCACATGCAGTCAAAACTAGGCTTAAGACATCTATAAATGGATGGAGCAACAGGTACAGTTCAGTTCCGCACTGCCGTTCAGTCCCCAAAGTGCACCCTGATTGCGAAATATTGCTGCGGCGCGGTTGTGAACATCCTCAGACAAGGATGTGGGATCACCCGGGCGCTTTTGACCTTTGGTGCCCGGTATACTTGTTCCGAATCGAATAATCGGATGAGTATCCGACTGTTTCAGTCGGATAAAAAAGTCGACTTTTTATTCGACAAGTCGGTTATTCGAAAAAGTGCGATATCCGACTACAGTCGAAAAGTCGAATATTCGAAAAAGTGCGATATCCGACTACAATCGAAAAGTCGAATATTCGAAAAAGGGCGATATCCGACTACAGTCGAAAAGTCGAATATTCGAAAATGTGTAATATCCGACTATAGTCGAAAAGTCGGATATTCGAAATAAATTCCATCTGGAACAAGTATACTGCATAGTTTACATGTTCCGAATCGAATAATCGGACGAAAATCCGACTGTTTCAGTCGGATAAAAAAGTCGACTTTTTATTCGAAAAGTCGAATATTCGAAAAAGTGCGATATCCGACTACAGTCGAAAAGTCGAATATTCGAAAAAGTGCGATATCCGACTACAGTCGAAAAGTCGAATATTCGAAAAAGGCCGATATCCGACTACAGTCGAAAAGTCGAATATTCGAAAAGGTGTGATAACCGACTACAGTCGAAAAGTCGAATATTCGAAAATGTGTAATATCCGACTATAGTCGAAAAGTCGAATATTCGAAAATGTGTAATATCCGACTATAGTCGAAAAGTCGAATATTCGAAAATGTGTAATATACGACTATAGTCGAAAAGTCGAATATTCGAAAATGTGTAATATCCGACTATAGTCGAAAAGTCGGATATTCAAAATAAATCCCATCTGGAACAAGTATAGTGCCCGGGTGATCCCACCGCCGGGGTGATTCCACATCCCTGTCTAAGGATACTCGCAACCGCGCCGCAGCACAATTTCGCAATCAAGCGCACTTTGCGGACTGAACGGCAGTGCGGAAGTGAAGAATAGGGAGCGAAGGTTATGGGCAGACGGTCAGAAGTTCTATTCCCGTCGTTGATAATATGCTTGCATTGTTTGACAAAAATGGATATAACAACGTTTTTCTATGATTGGGTCGGCAAAACGATTGACTAGCTTTATTTTTCCAGCAGTCTTCCCAAATTTTCAGGACACTCAAAAATTGAGATAATTTTAGAGTATTTTCCATAATATCAAACTGCGCCAGAATTCCTGTGTAGACGGCTGTCAGTGCAGAGTGACCACCAACCAATGATCACTAATCGATATGAAGTGCATCCCACTCGGCCCATACCGCCAGAAAAAAGGACACCATCCTATCGTCATGGACTTCTGAGCAATACATGGAGTTTCAATACTCCTGGCGAAAAAAAAACGGACAGTCTAATTGCAGCGCTGCCAATAGGGTCTAGAAAGAAGATAGCGGAGAATCTTGCGCCAGCTCTCCGGGGCTGCGTCACGAGCGAAGTCGAAGTTGACACGAGAGATGAGCTGAAGGACGAAGCCTTTCTCTGAGAAATATTGCCGCGACTCCTCCGCGACTGCCCCGGGACTCTACCGCGATCCTGGACTGCCCCGCGACTCCCCCGCGATCCTTGACTCTTCCTTGACTCTGCCGCGACTCTTCCGGGACTCCCCCGCGACCTCTTCTTGGATGAAGCTTCCGCGACTCTACCGCGACTCCCCCGCGACTCTACGGCTATGTCGTCGTATCGATTAAACTCCTGGCGTTCACTCCTATCAATTTCCCTTTTAACGCCCAGCGAGCGGTCGTTGTAATGCCTTCTCTCCTGTTGCAATATCCTCTCTGAATCCAACTCTTTTATAACAATTTGATTGATTCGACCCACCATTTTGAGGCCATCAGCTGTTAAAGAACTCCTAGCCGTCCATTCACTCCATCACATTATCAGAACCAGTATGCGTCCACGTACATTTTAGCTGATTAACCTGCAAGCTAAGCTTTCTCATGCACATAATACTTGAAGTTCTGAGTGTTTTCCCAGATCTATTTCATTCATTCCTCTGTTCATTGTCATCACCATAAGTCAAGGTCTAGCAGACAGACAGGTCGTTTTTGTGTACATCTAAAGAGCTGTGTCCATCCATCATGATCACCAACTTTTTTCAAAAAATGTCGAAACTTTTTCCTTCCCGAAATGGATCAATTTTTCTGTTCAAATTCTGGAATTGAAATTTTCCATAAATAAATTAAAATTTCATACAAGAAAACATTGGACCTAAAAATCGCAAGAAGACTGGAAACGTAATACAATAGAACGTTCTTTTTGAATTCCAGGCTCATAGCTGAGAAATCTGATAATGAACATATCAGCGCAAAACCTCTAAAAACTATTGTTTCTGTGCAGCGTTGCCGCCTTTTCAGCCGATGACTTGCCTTGGAGACAACATGTTAGAGCTTTTCTTGATTAAAGATGGGGCACATATTAGGAATTTGATTGCGTTCTCTATCATCAGAAATAACCGTATTTCTCATATATTCATGAACATGCTTTCTGTTAGGTTTTTAGTTGAACCTTCTTGGGTCAAGAGCTTAAATATGTTTGGCTTATCGAACCAGGGTAAATGGTAGCGGTGTGCTCGGTCCGTGAGATGTGCCCCCCCCACACATTTGGAATCGGTGCGGCGCCCTCCCATCGAGGTTGTGACTTTTAAGGCGCAGAAGACCCTCAGCTATGAATTTTGTGATTTTCAGTTGATTGTGTAGTAGACCTCTCTTGTATAACACGTGTCAAGCGCGAGATCTCAATTCCTCGGAACAAGCGAGATATGAGGGACCACGCCTGGCGCGACCCCCTCGGCTCACCACCACGACCACTCCACCTTCTTGAATTTTGAACCCGATAACCGCTCGATGGATGTTTGAATTTCGAGGACATTCTGCGATTTTAGGGATACTATCGTGATCAGCGTGTGATTCACTCCAGAATAAGCATACGATTTGAAAAATAGTTACTAGGGTGTTCTGTGCCTTTAACCCTTCGTGTGAACCAATTTGAGTGGGGTGCGCAACTTCAGGATAAAATCAATTAGCGGGACTGTAATTAGTTCTCGACTCAGATTTCCAGAGGGTATAATTAACTCCATCGACTCAGAATCTCTCGCACACTCCGCACAACGACTAGATCGCCGCAACGATCTGTGCCTTCTTCTTCTTCTGCAATCTCAAAGTGGTTTTCTGTCATAGGTTGAGGAACTGATCGGCCTTCACAGGATTCGTCCAAAGGTCCATTGTAGTTAAGGGGTAGGTCTCCTCGAACACATGAACAAGTGCGCCGTGTCGTGTCCGGGAGCACCACAGTCCGGGCATGCGCCTGGTCGGCTGCTGTCGATCTTGTTGACGTGAGACATGAGCAGAATAGAGTTACCACAGCGCAGCGAGGCAAGAGCACATCTGGCTCGCCTGCCGACTTGAGGCTCGGACTCGGAAACCCGAGGCGGCACTGCTCCTAAGATAGGGTTCACAGCCGCCTTCTCCAGATATCCTCGAACAAGCTGCGCGTGCTCCTTACGCAGAAGACGAAGCCTTTCCATGTTGGAGTCGGCCCATCTCTGGGAATCAACTTTAAGAGTAGCATCTGCGAACGGCGTCCTAGGCCTCTCTCTAATGGGCTTCATGACTCTCTTTGTCGGATGATTCGGCTGTTTCAGAACATTAATATACATCTGCTGTGCCTGGAGTTCACAATGCTCCTTAACCGGCAATATGCAGGCCTCCGCGTCAAGATGTTTCATTGGGGAGCTCCTTGCACAACCGTTAGCAATTTAAGCGCAGTTTTCTGTACACGCTGCAGCTTATTCCAGGAGCTGTCAGACACCAGGTGCTGCCACACTGGTGCCGCATATTCCCGAGCCGGCTGAAGTATTGCTCTGTAGCTTCTCAATATAGTCTCTCGCCTGCTTCCCCATGATATTCCTCCGAGAACTCTCAAGATATTAAGTCTAGCCTTGACGACTGTTTGTTTCTGTTCCGCGTTTTTGTGGAACTTCAGTGACGGATCAAGAATAAGGCCAAGCAGCTTGGGGAATTTTGCTGCTGGCAACAGGTCACCATCCCATTTGACATCTGGGTGGGCACTGTGTTCCTTGGTGTTTGTTGTGAACACTAAAACAGAGGATTTTGCAGCAGAGACTGTGAGCATCATATTATCGAGGAAGAGCTTCAACTTGGCGAGATAGGCGCTGATCTTGTTAGCGGCTACTTGCAGGTCACGGCCCTGGCACATGATGGCGATGTCGTCGGCATACATAATAATCTTTACATGATTGGGAGGCTCGGGAATATCCTCAAGATACAGGCCGAATAGAGCAGGGGACAACACTCCGCCTTGCGGAATACCGGCTGCTATTGGAATGCTATCGTATACGTGATTCTGGAACAGAACCTTAGCCCGGCGGCCTTTCGTGAACGCTGCAATTCATCGCTTCTGCCATGATGGTAGCGACGACTTGAGCAGTTTCTCAGACAGCAGTCCCAAGTTAACAGAGTCAAACGCTTTGCTTAAATCAAGGGCGACGGCCACCGTTCTCAGGGGCTTCTTCATGTTGAACCCATCGACCGCAAAGCTCACGACCTCCAATAGAGCAGTAGTAGCAGAGTGAAGTTTCCTAAATCCATGCTGATGCTGCTGTCGCTCATTTTGATCAGCCAGGTCCGTCACGATCAGCTTTCCAGCTAATTTGGAGACGGGCGATAACAGGCTAATTGGTCGAAAGCCTTTTGCCGTGCTTTGGGACTTGCCTGGCTTTGGCAACGGTATCACATTGGCTGTCTTCCAAGCTTGGGTAGAATGCAGGTCCGGTAAGAAGTGTTAGTGATATCTGCAAGCATCGATGGAAGTTCTGTGGGAAGCATCATCAGGATGGCTGGGGAGATACCGTCAGGTCCGATAGCCTTCGAATTCCGCATTACTTTGATGGCCTTTTCTACTAAAGTGAGAGTAAAGGCCTCAGAAGCACTGATGAGCGGCAACCGGTTCAGCTCTCTGACCTTGACTCTGTTTTGAACGCCTCGCTTGGTACGTGTGATGAAAAAATTCTTCGTTGATTTATGGATTACAGGTGTGGTGTACAAAGTGACCTGTCTTGCCTGTAATGAATTTTACATCGGAGAGACCGGTAGGCCACTTCGGAGCAGAATGGAGGAGCACTCTCGAGCTTTGCGAAGACCTCAGAGCTATCCTGACAACCCATTCTCTCGCCATCGCACGCTTAGGCATACACACGAGCCCTCTCCTCGCCTGGATGTCACCATCCTGCACAAGAACTTGACTGATGCTGTTGAGCGAAAGATTAAGGAAACGCTCGAGATCAAACGATGCAGGCCTCCCATCAACATCAGGGAAGAAATGAAAGCCGCTATGAGACTGATAACTCTATAGCAATGTTGGGATGCAAGATCAATATCGCGTGATATTCAGGATTCCATCGTCATGCTTTCCCATCCCAATCCTCGCCCTTCATTTCTGGTCAGCCAAATCCTGCGGTTAGGTAGGGCACCGCTCACTTCTTACTCGAGCCCTAGTTCACTATCTGTTTGTAGATACCAAACGCATAGGCTGCCAACATCTCTGACTGAAGCGTAGCACCTCCATAGACTAAGGTTGGTGACTCTAGAGATTGTTTGCCATTCTGTGTGTTTATGTGACAATTACAGTTTGGCCTGAAGACGAGGTTAAACCTCGAAACGTTGCCAATAAAAGGACTTCGTCTAAGATTTTTCATTCAAATCCATAAATCAACAAAGCATCATGAAGCTCAGAGAAAGATCTATCTTAGTGAAAAAAATCTTGCCGAGTACGTTAGCAGCTGCTTTCCCTAGTTTGAAGACGTGCCCCTCAAACTCAATAGCGGAGCTCATCGAGGGAGCTGACTTGCCGGAAATTTTCCTGAACACTTTCCACGTCGTAGTTCCGTCCGCCTTGAAATTCAGCTTTTCAGTGAACTTCTCCCATCACTCCTTCTTGTTCTTATCCAGATCTTTCTTGATCTCATTATCCAGCACAGCAATCTCCGGGTCTAGATGGTCTGCTGCTCTCTTCTCATCTCTGATACTCATCTTCTGCAGTATTTCCCTGCTGAAATTTGGAAAAAAGGTCTTGACACGACCCTCAGGAATTGTTGCTTTCATGGCCTTGCGGATGGCACTTGCTAGATGGCGCTCTTTCTGATGCACATCACCATTCCATGTCGACCGCATGGCCATGATAACATCCTTGTGATGAGCACGTGCGAATAGAGAGAGTTCAGATAACTTGTTGCGAAGGCCGTTGAGATTAATGTGAACAATGGAGAGGGGGCGGTTTGTAATTGAGGGATCAGAGTTGCTGGGGGCAGAGCATAGAACACAACGAAAGGATGCGTCATGATGCCTCACAGAACTGAGGCCCGAACAGGAGATATGCACCCACCTTTGGCATCCGAAGCACTGGACACTTGTTTTATGCCAGATAACATCCTTGCTGCAGGTCGCACATGGATACCTCTGCGCTGGACCTGGATTCCTATCGACGCCGGCCCTTTGTAATACAATTCTCAGGAGAGCTGCGGCCGACCAGCACCACTCCCATGACAAAAACCCTCTTCTTGGAGGGGTTGACGTCGGTTTGCACGTAGGCGGTCTTCTTTCCTCCACACTGCCACGGCACGAACGTACGACATCTCATCTGTGCTTTCATATCCCACATAGAGGAGGGTGAGTAGAGCCATTGGCATCGATTGGAATGGGACGCTTCTAATCGCTCGGCGATAGGCAAAGATACGGGCAAAGAAAAAACTTTGCGACGCGGATTCTTTTTTCAAATGCATCCAGGACGCTTCTAAACAGGCACTCCCGGCTGTACAGCCTGAAAAGCGGAAACATAATCTACTCAGAGTTCGCGCAAGAATTTTAGTCTGATGAATGGACGGGGCTGCGACGGTAGATCACTCCGCGCGAATTGAAACCCCATTCTCCAGTGAGGCCGCCAACCCCGCACGTTCAGCCGCCTGGTTCATGCGTCAGACTTAATCGAAAACGGAAACCATACAACGAGGTGAGTGCTCTCCGAACGGCAGGAAACTTTGTGGAGGAAAAGCGTCTGAGGAGGAGGTGTTGCGTCCGCAGCTTCAGTGCGGTGGCGAGCGAGAGTGGACGTGTAGAGCTGTGGAGCTGGAGATGGCTTGGGAGGAGAAGAATTCGAAACAAGCCTACTCGTTGTAGCGACAGTACAGCGGCAAGATGAAGAGATGTTCGCCTATACTAAATACTGCGAACGGAGTCGCAGTTGGCGATGAGACGCTGCCATTATAAAAGGATAACTTCAGTTCACTACTAAATCGTCCAGCTCCGTCAGTACCTGAGCTCCCGCATGTTCAGAGAGCACATTATGATGTCAGTGAGGAACCGCCGACAGAGTCTGAAGTTTTAGATTGTGTCCGGAAAATGAAGAATGGAAAGGCAGGTGGAGATGACAACATCACTGCTGAAAGCTCTTCCTCCGTCTGGGATTCGTGAAATGACCAACACCATCCGTGCTATATGGATGAGCGAAAGGATACCTGATTCGTGGAGACATGCGATCATCGTACCTCTTCGCAAGAAGCTATCCGTCATGGACCCCAAGAACGACAGGAGGATTTCTCCACTGCGTGTCATGTACAGGGTTTTGGAACGTATCGTTCTCGAGCGGCTCATCGAACATCGTGAGGAAACAACCAGAGAGGAGCAAGCCAGTTTCCGACCTGGACGATCGACGATCGACCAAGTGTTCGTCGTGAGAGGAGTAATTGAATCGTGGCAGCGGTATTCGAAACCATTACAGCTTGCTTTTTTGGACTTTGAAGCCGCGTTCGACTCTCCTCATCGTAATCGATTGCTCAACGCTCTGCGAGCGATGAAGTCCTGGAATAATACGTTCGACTAATCGAGGACATGAACAAAGGAACAACAGCAGCAATTCGTACACCTGTCGGGTTTACGTTAGCTTTTGAGGTGAAAAAGGAGTAATGCAAGAAGTTGTAGCGGGACCTTTTCTATTCAACTTCGCTGTTGATGACATCATGCGTAGAGTTGCAGGACAGTTCCCTGCGGACGTGATACTAACACCATGAGAACGCTCCCTTGTCGACCTGGGGTACGCTGACGACATTGTGTTATTCGCTGAAAACAACGCAAAACTGCAAAGGATTGTGAACCTCGTTTCGAAGCATGGCGCAGGGACTTCGACTTCGTTCCCACAAATGCAAGCAAATGTGGGTCTCTCAGAGGCCATCAGCGGGAGTTTGTGTGGACGGACAACGTATCGAACTGGTGGATGATTTTTGCTATAGTGGAGTCCACCAAGAGTGTCTCATTCACTTATCAATAAGAAGCGGTCGGCTGGGGATCAATGTGCATGGATCCCATACCAGCACGCTCGATCGCGATTGAGCGAGAGCGGTTGTGCTGCAATGAGTTTCATATTCATTGATTCCCAATCGACCGCTTCTCATTGATAAGTAAATGAGACACTCTTGGTGGACTCCACCATACATATTTGGGCTGTTCGCTGAAGAACCATGGTGCAGCAGATACTTAACAGCGATGTTTGAAAGCTACGTCTGCATTCAATTCTCTTACCGAGTGTTTGTGGTCTACCCCCATCGCGAAGGAAGTCAAGTTGCGCGTCTACCTATCCGCTACTCGCCCTATCATGATGTACGGATCGGAGACGTGGGCAGCATCGAAGAAGCAGATGGAAAGGTTGGATCGCACGGAAAGGAAGCTGTTTAGACGTTTGCTTAGATATTTCTGGCCGCAGAAGGGCCACAACGAAGACCTCTACAACGAAATCGACGCCTTACATCAACGCTTGACACGAGAGAGGTGCCAACATCTCCCAACGCCAACTCAAGCGGCAAAGGAAGGTCGTCTTCGTTTGTTCGCGCATAATTTAAGCAGACCGCCAGATTGCCAGGGCGGCACGTTTTGGTAAAGATGAGGAATGATCGCGTCAGGCGAAAACCAACCGGCCTACACAAAAACACCGAAAACTAGAGCACGTTTATCGTCTGCACTGACTCTATGTTATCCCTGTAGTCGAACGAGTCGTGAGCCACAACTTTACCGCGGTTCTACCACGATACTGTGCTGCTCGATGCCTGCGGACCCAGTGGGGAGAAGTCGCGGGTTCGTTGCGGCGGAGTCCAGGGTTTGAGAAGCGGCTTCTCATTTAGACCTCTTGTTGGGAGTAGATTTGCCGCCGTTTCTCGCAGATGTCCACCTACCACAATCGCAGCGAACGCTGGCGTGATGGGTCGATTGAGAGAAAATGGGCGACAATTACACTGCCAACAACAGGTCTAGATGAGAGCCGCTTGCTAAGCCCTAGACTTCCAGCGACAACCCCGCATCATCTCCGCGTCTCCCCCGCGACTGCCCCGCTATTCCCCCCCGTCTCCTCCGCGTTCTTCCCGCGTCTCCTCCGCGACTGCCCCGCATCTCACCCGCGTCTCCTCCGCGACTGCCCCGCGACTCCTCCGGCCCGGCGCCGGCAGGGCCCGAGCCGGACGAGGCGCGGGGCAGTCGCGGGGGAGTCGCGGCAAAAATTCTCAGAGTTGTGGTGCACGATTGGGATCATGCTTACGACGACATGGACACTCTGGAACCTGCTAAAGAAACATTGGAGGACGTAGTAATGCTCCAAGGAAAACATATAGAAGTAGACCTTTCTGCAATGTACCATCAATTTTGAGTAAAATATTTATTATCTTGAAATTTGTATATTGTTGCCACATGGAGTGCTTGCCGAAGGTTATCACCGCGGCTATCTCGAGCAGTTTCCGTTGAATCGGGATCTAAATCAAGAAGAAGGAGTTTTCTTGACCGGCTCTCGAACGAGCTAACCCTGGTTTGATTACGAAAAAAAATCCGATTTTTTTTCGTAGGGTTTGTTTTCATGGGACTAATTTTCATGGGATTAATGGCACACCTACCCCTCGTGCAATTTTGGTGATCGAGAGCCAAACTTTTTGTTCCATTGTCTTTCTAAACAAGAAAAAAGAGCCCTATTAGGTGTTCGGTCTTTTTCGAAAGATTTTATGAATGTTTGAAAAAGCGACATTTCGGCAAGCATTCTTAAATGAGCGTCGCTCAGGCCTTTCCCATTTTTGTTACTAGGCGGCTGCGCTCGGATTCTGTAGGCTGTAATACCACTTATGTTCTTGTCACTGTTGTTCTACTGTTCAAATCACAAAGCACTCGCTCGATACCGAGAATTACAAAAAAGGTATGATATGCAACGTAGTAACTTTAACCAGCAATAACTTGTTAACTTGAGGTCCGTAGCCAACTTCAATGAAAGATTCGGAAAGAGCTTGCATGTTTTTGAGCAAGAAACATTCATAGTCTCTCAAAAGCCCATACATGGCTAGCGAGGTTCCCAGTCAATTTCTATCCTTTGAATGCGGTATTTTAAAGATTTTCCAGGTGAAAATAATAAGCTTTTTTCACATAGGTTTTCTTGGGAGAGCATCTCTTTTGTCCATTGAAGATAGCGCTTTGAGTATACGAAATGTGCGTATCGTTGCTTTATTACAGATTAACTGCAGAAGAAATATGTGATAGATGATTGACGAGTGCACGCCTCTCTCGCCAATGTGCTTAACAATAGTCTTCCTGTCCAAAAGTGAGACCATCTCTCAAAACTACGGCCTATTAGCATCGTATATTACCAGAAGACTCACATGCACATTCCCTAGCTTGCCGTAGACTGCCAAGCCGTTGTGATTACCGAGCCTAGCAAATAGAGTGTTGCCCGAATATTCGATTATTCGAATATTTGATTAATCGAATAATTCGAATATTCGAATATTCAGCATGAATAATTTGAATATTCGACAAGATCGCACTCCATTTTGCCCTGATTTTACATTTCAAACATCTTATAGCCAACGCGTAGCTAGATGCCTCACACGGAAACCAGAGATGCCCAGGGTTTGAGAGGCGTCTAGTCTGATTTTGACACGAGATTTACGTAAGTTAGGGAAAGTTCAGCCTCAGTTGGTGAAATTTTAGCTACAGCGCCCGCATACGCTACGCTTATTCTCGTTGCAGCACTCGGTAGATCGAGCCACCCAGTTTTGACCCGTACTAGAAACGCGATCTCCGCTGCGATCGAGCGCATCGCCGTTTCTTCCACATGCTCTGCACCAACCCAGCGGTCAAAATTACCCTTATTGTTAGAAGGTCTTCCAGAGAGCGACACGGGGCCACCCTCCACGACCACCCACAGAGTGTCAAGTTATCCGTGGGTTGACAGAGCCAACACTGTTCGAACCGCATCCCTGTGTTCCGCGTAGCCAACGCGGGTTTGAGATTGCATTTCAACACAGGCTGTCGCTAAATCCGTAGATTCTCGCTACAAAATTATAGCGAGAATATACGGGGTTAGCGTCAGAGAGGTCAATGTTTCGAATTTAGCCTTCGTTTTTACGTAGAATACGCGCAGAATTTGCGCCCTTGTAGCCTCGACACAAGAATATGAGTTTTAGCTATCGTAGCCAAAACCCGTGGTTTATCGCTACATGGAATGGGGCGGCGTTTCAGGCCGCGCCCTCGGAGGCATCTAGCTACGCGTTGGCAGAGTTAGCGTAATGACTCCTAATTTCTCGCAATTCTTCAGTACATCAAATTTATAGTTATAGCAAGTATGTGCAATATATTAACCTGCTCGTAGGATTTTGTCAAAACGCTAAAAATGCCAATTTTACCTTTAGTTATAGAGGAAAGTTTAAATTTCGAGCGACGCATTAGTGTAGCAACACTTGAGGAACATGAAAAAGGGTCTCGCAAAAACGGCCACATTGTATCATTTTCAAGCGTATTTTTATGGAACTGGTTCAGAGTGATGCAATTCATCCACACTTTCCGGTGGACTTCGCCTGAATTCTCAGGCTGACAAAAGATTTGAGTTGTCAAGGGGGTGCAGTTTATGAGATGACAACTTACCAACCCGTTGTCGACGACCCAGTTTGCCTGAGGGGATTGAATGGGATAGTACGCAATAGAGTGTTGCCCAAATATTCGTTTATTCGAATATTCGAATAATTCGAATATTGAAAGAAGTGGATTATTCGAATTATTCGTTTATTCGGATATTCAAAAAAAATTATTCGTTCCAACACCCTACTAGCCTAGGGGGGTTTATTGTAATCCGCGGTGCGGAGGGCTTACAGCCTCTATCAACAACTGGATTTACCTTATACCCATATGCGGGATAGGCATTAACACAGTTTATTAACACAAAACTTGCATTTCCGCCTCCCGCAGATTCGATCATTACTATGACCAACCGATATCAAATGCGCTGTTTGCGACAATAGACTCCGTAAACAACACAATACGAATTCTTACGATAACTTCCGTCTTTGGCTGTGCTACAACAATATATTAAATAAACACATCCTAAGAGTTGGGACGAGCCCCGCCCAAGCACTTAGCCTTAGCTGAATTGAGTCTGGACCAGAACAAAAATCAACAAAACGATCAGTGGGCTTGCGTCAGAATGAGTGTGTCCACCTCCACGACGAGGCGAGGCAGGAGGCCTTAGGGTTGCCTTGGAATGATGGTTTCTGAGGCTGATGCCCCTGAAGGGGGTGGGCGATGAACTGAAGTCATCGTGCTGCGGCGCTGTTGCGAGTATCCTCAGACAGGGATGTGGGATCACCCGGGCGGTGGTGATCACCCGGGCACCAAAGGCCAAAAGCGCCCGGGTGATCCCCACATCCTTGTCTGGGAATGTCTGCAAATCATGCTGCAGCAATATATATATATATATATATATATATATATATATATATATATATATATATATATATATATATATATATATATATATATATATATATATATATATATATATATATATATATATATATATATATATATATATATATATATATATATATATATATATATATATATATATATATATATATATATATATATATATCATTACCCTATCAATAAATAACTTTTGACCGAACTGTGCTCATCTCCTTCCAGCAAAGCTAGTGAACCAATTTGTGCAGATTCGAGTTCTCTCAAGTTGAGAGCGTTCTCCTCCCCAAAACAAGATTTGGGCGAAGTTTTCCAAGCAAACAACTATCAGTCCTGGGTCAGTCACTGGCTCAATCCAAGAGCAGGCTAGCATATCGACGAAGAACGGTGACCGCTGCGCAAACCACACTAAACTGCTTCAGCATGCATTTACGTTTCTCAACCGACCGTTTCTCTTTTTTCGCGCGTATTTGTAACCAGTATATCGCTCACTGTAAGTAACAACTCGCTCAACTATGACCTCTCCTTTTCTTGATATGTCTAATCATTAGCTACTAGAAATCTAGACGCTATTCAAAAATTGAACTAAAGCTGAGTAGCTACTACTGTCGGCGCTCACGCTCAAAAGCGTGGTTGGGATAATAATGTGAAAGCGTGCCTTTTATTAGGCGTTCCCAATCTCTTGCTCATGCACTGGCACTAATAGCGTTGTTAACACAATCCTGGTACGCCTTCAAGTCCTGTTTCTAAGCGGCAGCTGTCATGACGTAGGTGGAACTTTTGGATGTATCATATGTGGTAAAGGAGGTCTTAAGGTCTTGCGTCATTGGAGGAGAGTTCATGAGCGTTATCTACTCTCTAGGAAAAGGCAGTTGGATGTCTGTAATGGACTCGGGGTGTGACTGGAAACCGTGACATATCGTCGATCACTGGTCGAGAGATAGCCGCGGCGCAGCGATCCAACGTGATATCACTTGATCAATGTTCATCACTATCATTACCTCCTCGTTTGCGTGCGTGCCACGTGTGTTCGTCGCGACGATCTCTCAACCAGTGATCGATTATATGTATGGACGAGACTTATATTTATGACGTCGCAAAAGCACGCCCATGCCGATCATTTTTCCGCAGGGCTACCGTAACCATTCTTGAACAAAACATGATTAAGACGATAACACACGCTCATAACTTGCGGGGTATAAAAGAGCAGAGGAGCGGTATGCATTCATTCACACACCGCTCTCTTCGAGAAGCCACTGGGAAGTGGCTGAGGAGGTCGAAATTGTGCAAAAATGTTTGTTGGCTATTGCGATGTGCTCATAACCAAGTTGACACTTGAAAAATTTTTAAAGGAGGGTTACGGTAGCTCTGCTTAGAAAATGATCGACATGAGCGTGCTTGTGGCGTCGCACTTCGGCGGGGAGATCGCTCAGGCAAACACAGTTGATCAAGTCACGTAAGTAAGCAACTTTAAAACGATAGCAGACCGATAAGACGTGTTCAGAATTTCACGAAATGAGAAGAACAAAGTTTATTTAGCAAAAAATTGCTCAAAAGCAAAAATAATATTGAGAGTATTTACCTTGAAAGGATGAATCAAAACAGCCTGCGCGAAAAAGACATGGTAGCACGAAACTATGGAAATATTGTTGGTCGAGAAAACTCAGAACAAAGATGAGAAAGGCATCAAGGAATAGACGTCATTGAACACTCTGGGGGGACGTAGACATCACAAATTTTCGTCCTGTGAACGACAGTTTATGTCAGATTCGATTTGCAGCGGTCAGCGTAACTAGTTGGTTAGCTATGCCCAGTTTGGTTTCCTACAGCAGTTGAGCAACCTGGTTCTGAGAAGATGAAAAAAATAGTTTGCTATAACATGAATTTTCAAACTAACATACTTCTATGCCACAAGTACCTTACCACGGTTAACAATTGCCCGGCAGCAAACTTACTCTCACGATGCAGATCCCTTATTTATACGCTACAATATGCCATGCACTTTATACCATCAAAGAACTTTGGGCTCATTGCTTTATATCGAAAAGAGCGATCACACAACTCACTTCTCCATTCCCCATCAGCGAGCTACTAACCCGCCTCAAGATTGGTGTGCCTCATCATATTCATCCTTCAAAAGAGATGGCAGAGCCCATGTCCACGAGATCGATTCAACCACAGAGAGTGACCACCCGATCACATATGATCGATCACTGGTCGAGAGAACGCAGCGTCGAACACACGTGGCACGCACGGAAGCGAGGAGGTAATGATCCTATCACTACCTCCTCGCTTGCGTGCGTGCCACTTGTGTTCGACGCGGCGATCTCTCGACCAGTGATCGACGATAATGAAGCCGTTCTACCAATTCAATGAACACGATGCAAGCAGCGAGGATTTTTTCGTGCTGCGTCCGACATCAGAGAAATAGGCAGCGTACTGAGAAAAGGAGCTGCCAAACTCACTCATACCAAGAAACCCAATGAAGGGATTGGATCCGACTGTGGATGGATCAGCAACACTATTTTGAGAAGCTGCTTGAATAGACTAATTTGCACCACAAGCTGCTGCAGCAGCATGTGCTGCAAATTCGCTGCAATTCTTCTTATCCACTTTTCGCCTGTCTCGGCACCGTGCGGCCGCGAATTCTAGCCGCTCACTCCGCTCATCTTCTTTTATTAACAATTTGCTAACAACGACTGATATGGCCAAAACTACATCAAAAAATCTACTGAAGCTGAGACCGAGGCGGCAATGCCCTTGTGGGCTAGCAAGTTAATCGAGAGGTATGACTTATATTCTTGCACTATGCTGAGTACCATAGGCGACGCATTTGAACGCGTTTTTTCACAGTTTCAGGCAATACAAAACACACAAAGCACGATTTTATCACGCCTAGGGGAACTTAAGGCTAAAATCAGCAGCGTAACTTGTTCTCCGTCCACTCATAAAAGCTTACTTTATTCTACTATAATTAAAGTTAAGACAGACAGCCAAAAAATCGATGAGAAGGCAACGAGAATTACGTGGGTGAGAATCGATGAGCAGCTGACAGATGATCAGACGCGCCGCTTCGACCACGAAATTTTGAAGGAGGTCGTGGACACGTCTGGAGATGAAGAACTGATCCGTGAGTTTGAGCGCAGCCAGATTACCTCTCACCGTCACCCTGTCAACGAGTCTCGTGGGCCCGGTCGCCGTGGCCGCATTATGAAGATTTCCTTACTAAGCCAGGATCTACGGGACACACTCCTCGCCCACATGCGAAGCGGACGTCAGTCTTACGAAGCGTTTTGTCCACTCCTTCGCACGTAGAGACTACACTGCGGAGAAGCTGAATCTGGACAGAGAGCTGCGTAATGAGGTTGGCGACCGCAACGGAAGGTAAACTGGCCTACGTTGTACGCGATTTTGACATAATAAAACTCCGTTCCCCTCGCGACCTACCAAGACGTCCAATCGCAAGCGCGGCGATGAGCCAACCAGCGGGTGGTGACGTGTTGGGTAACTCACAGAGCCTTGTCAGGAAAAATCGAGAAAGCCTATCACTGCAGAGCTTGCCGTATTCGTCCCCGCAGCCCTAGGTAGCGGATGATTCCACCGGTTCTAATTTGATTTTTGAACATTTAACGGGAACATATCGAGCGATTTGACTGACGGTCTACGCGAATACCAGAAGTACTCCTTTGCTCTTCGATGCTCGATCTCTTTTCGAACAAAATTCCAGACTTACTGCATATTCTTTCCGACGACCCCACGTTAATTTTCATAACTGAAACTTGGTGCAAACCAAACAATATTCATGATTCAACCATAGTTCCAGTATCAAAATACGATACATACAGATGCTATAGAATAGGCGATGCAATAGGTGGCGGTGCGTTGACCATTGTTAATCATAAGTTCCCCATCATCTCATTTCCTCAAAGAATCTCTCACCCTACTTTCAATGTTTGATTTTGTGTTTAAATTCTCTTCCTCATGCGACCTATCTGGTGCTGTTGTATCGAAGCCCTAGTTGCACTGCTAATTCCTTCCTGGAGGCTCTCACTCACATTTCTGACACAATTTCTGAAAGTTCAAACTACCTCATCTTGGGCGACTTCAACTTTCCTACAGTTGATTGGTTTGGACACCATAATACCAATACGGTCTACGGCTCTGGCCGCGATTTCCTCGATTTCTGCACTTAACGTGCCCTCTCCCAGCTTGTCAGTGCCCCGACGCATGGCTCAAATATACTAGACCTCGCTATAACTAACACTGAGAATATCATAGAAGACGTGAAAATTCTCCCTCCATTTTCCACCTCTGACTACAATGTCATCTCCTTCAATCTAGCGTTTAATTCAAGCAACTCACCCCTTGACTTTTTTATTTTGACTGTGCCAACGCTAACTACGATGCAATCTGTGAAAATCTTCTCAGAATTAACTGGCGTCAACTCATAGATCAGTGCAAAACTGCAGATGAGTGCTATAGCATTTATTTGGACCACTGCAATGACCTCATCAATAAGTATGTTCCCATTCAACCTCAAAAAAGTCATTAAATAAATATCCAACAAGAATTCGCAAGTTGGCGTTGAAGGTAAGTAAACTGTACAATGCGCGCTTTTCAATTGGAGTACAAAAATACTTGCGGTTTTCTAGAAAACTCAAACGTGAACTGGCACTCCAAAACCTCAAGCAAGAAGAGAAAATCGCTAACTCAGCCAATCCAGAGGCTTTTTACACTTTCATCAATAAGAAAATCAACCACGCCAACCGAATCGGTACCATATTTAATGACGATGGAGAGCCTTGTGAGTCTGAACTGGAGAAGGCTGGAGTATTCGAGTCATTCTTTGAATCCGTGTATAAGACTAGAACAAATAACTATAACAGTTCCCTCTCATTCACATCGCAAAAGTTAGACTTTCTAGACATCAATAGCGAACTTGTATATAGATCACAAGGTGCACACCCACGCCGCTTCGCGGCGTACTTGTGGTCGTGCTTTGGGATCTATGGATTATTTAAATTGCAGGGTGGTGCCTCGCTGTGCTCAACAGCCTTAAAGGCATCGTACGCGCAGAAAACGGTGTCTTATTTTTCTATGTTTTCGAGTAGGCAAGCTCTTGAGGCAAGCCATAATAGCAAAGAAAACCCAAAAAACTCCTGATTTGGATAAACGCGTTTAAAAACTTTTTGAAAAGTTGACTTTCCACCCCCTCCGTGGAATTCGGTGTGTCCAGTGCAATAAGTTTTTCTGAACGTCTGAAGTGGTTTCACGCTTTAAACTATGTAGGTGAGAAAATTTATTTTGCCTTTCTTCTTCCAAAATCACTAAAAAATAAAAAGCTTCTACTGTGCAAATTTGGATGATAAGTGCTAGATGGCTGGTGAGAACTGGTGGCGAATCCTCATCTTTAGCCCATTCCAACCTCATAACTACGGGAGTTGCAATGGCTCTCTACATTCGCCTCACTGAGAGGACCACGAAAACTACCCCTAAAATTCATTTCGTCAATTTCGAAGCGAGATATGACCATGTGGCGCTTTCTCTGAGAAATATTGCCGCGACTCTTTCGCCACTGCCCCGCGACTCCACCGTGATCCCGGACTGTCCCGCAACCCCCAGCGACCCTTAACTCTTCCGCGGCTTTGCTGCGACTTCTTCGTGTGTCAAGCGTTCGCAAATCTACCGCGACTCCCTCAGGACTTTTCCGCGACCCTACCGCGATTCTGTGAATAAAGAATAGTCCGCGGTTCTGCTCCGCATCTCCCCCGCGACTCCTCCAGCAGGCGCCAAGTCGAAGGAGTTGCGGCGGAGTCGCAGCAATATTTCTCAGAGTTGTATGAGCAAAATTCGTCACAAAAAGCCCCTTCTGCAGAAAAAGGACTTGTGCGCTACTGTATGTTTTCACGGGAATCAGTTACACTTTGCTCAATCAACTTAACGCAGGGAACTTTCGCAATGCAGTGCATACCCCTTTACAGTCTGACACAGATTCGAAAGAAGAGAATCTACGGAGGAAGTAATGACACACTTCTCCATGGATTGGTGAGCATTTCGGTTTAGATTAATGTTCAGTTCTTGAACTCATCGCAGAAAGGAGCAGTTGAAGCAATAGGCACGCATTATTCCTAATATATGCAGTAGAATGTTTTCGTTTTCTCATTGACACGGGAGGTCAATCACCAAGGCTGTATGCGTGGACAGTGTGTGACAACCGGGTGTCAATTGTTAACGACGGGTGACGATGACTAATTTCCGTTCATTGTCACACACACATACACACATACAGACGGTCACACACACGAAGCAGCGTATAGTTAGTAGGATTTTTAAAGTTACCACTACGAAATTAAACTTCTCCTGGCAAAACTCCGTATATATTTCTCAATAAGGCAGCCTTGGGGCTCACTCCCATTCCTACACTTCTATTCAATTAGTGTCTCCTTCACGGAGAGATACCATCCTCATGGAGATCGAGCTTCGTGAAACCAGTTTTCAAGAAAGGGAGCAAAACCGATTTCAGAAATCACAGGCCTATATGTCTGAAATCTTCAACCAGCTAGGTTCTTGAAAGAACAGTTTGCCAGCATCTCTACTCCTATTTTACACAAACTCTCTCTTCACTGACTCTCAGCACGGTTTTCAGCAGAAGAAGTCCACATTAACGGCTTTGATGTCAACTATTTCTTGTTGGCAAAGAATACTTGACTCAGACGGCTACGTGACTGTATGCTACATAGACTACACGAAAGCTTTTGATTCAATCCCCCTTGATCTTCTCTATGTCAAGCTGCGTGCATACGGCTTGAGTGGCTGCCTATTGAAGTTTTTGCAATCTTTCCTGAACAATCGTAAACAAAAAGTTCAAATAATGGTGTTTTTCCAAGAGCTACTTCACGCCTAGTGGTGTCCCTCTATGCACCTGCATTGGTCCACTAATGTTTCTGCTCCACATTAACGATATGCCTAGCTGTCTACCGCCCAACGTCCACTGCTCCATTTACGCAGGCGATTCCATACTTTTTTCGATTAATAACTCGACAGCGCTTCAGCAGGCATTGAACGCGCTTATAACTTAGTCCACAAAATGGCAACTGAACATATCACAAGATGAGACCACAGTTATGCTTCTCGGACGCAAGCACCCTCAAAATTGCATTTCTCGTTTGGGTAATCATTAGCTAAAAAGTAGCAGCTCTGTACGAGACCTTGGTATTGAGTACTCGAATCGGCTTTGTTTTGATATCCACATCAAAAAGATCATAGGAATAGCCCAAGCGAAATCCAAGCATATATTCCGAGCTTTCAAGTCTAGAGATTCTAAGACACTTTTTAGGCTTTTTATCACGTACGTTAGGCCAATACTAGAGTACTGCACTCCGTTGTGGTCACCATCTCAGGAGCAATATATAGAAAAATCGAAAATGTTCAAAACAGGTTTACGAAGCAAATGTTCGCAAAACTGGTCTAGTTCGACTCAAATATCGAGAGCGATTGGCCCGCCTTGGCAGTAGTTCTCTGCAGGTGAGGAGCGTCATCCATGATCAAAACTTTCTTTTCAAGATCATAACGGGGTCCCTTGACTTCAGCAGAGACTCAGTTATAACCTTCTCTACGTTTAATGGCAGAACTAGGGGGCATCAATACAAAATTTATACTGGAATCGTTCACTACCAGCAGTTTCTCGAGTCTTTCTCGGTTCGAGCGGCAAACGTTTGGAACGAATTACCGACGTCACTGGTCATCCCCTCCAGTGCAGCTAGTTTCAATAGGGGGCTTGAGGCACATTTGAAAAGGATGGGTTCATTTTGATTTTCTCAATTCTCTCCCATAATTTTCCGATTAACGTTTTTTCAGATCCTACTTCCCCTCTTATCATCGCAATTTTTCTTCATCTTTTTTCAATAGTTGAATGACTTTCGCCGATAAACATTAATATAAACGAAAAGAGTTTAGTGACCAGTGACTTTCATTGATCCACCCAGACCTCTTTTAATCCTATTTCTAAGAGCAAAACAAGCTGGATTGCTAAAATTTTGAACTTTTGCAATTTTTTTATCCTTGCGCCCCCCCCCCCCCCCCCCCCCCCCCCCTTAATAAAACCATGAGCACAGCAACACTTAATTTCTAATGATTCGAACGATTCAGGGCCTGGGTTCAATTACGATTCGTCCGTGGGGTGAGGTGGGCGTGGTAAGGGGTCTCTGCATTTCATGCACTGCACCTCTTTCTCGCTCCTCCGAGGGGGGGGGTGCGGGGTGGAGGTGGAGGGTCAAGAACTGCGGGACTCCGGATTGAGCTCACTCTCACCGCGTGGGTGAGTCGTTTATGAATACCTGGATTTCTCCATGGTGTCACTGTCGTTTCGGGTTGGCGATGTGGATCGTCGCTGTGGTGTCGCGCATCGTTGTGTCGGTGCTGACTGCTGGCGTTGCTGCGACGTCGGATCATGGAGGTCGATTGCTGTCGTGTCTGTTCGGCAGCGTTGTTGGCAGCGGGCTGGCGGAGTTGATGATGTTATTAGCGCTGGCCAGCTCAGATACAGACAGCACACTTCCCGCGGAACCACTACCCGGCATCCCGTAATCCCTCCCGCGGAAGGCCAATAGATCGATTGCGGGTTGTCGGCAGCGCCTTTTCGTTGACTGCCCATACACGGTGAATAATCACTCTGAGGACCTTCTGCCACCGCCTCACTGATAATCTGATGACTGACTAAAGACAATCCAAAAGCAGTTTGCGGTTGAAACAAAATTTCCAGAAACCCCTTCTGGGCACTACATCTTGAACTGCTCTTGACAAGTAAGGAGTGGGCTTCTACGGGGAAGCTACCTACACTCACTGGTTCTTGCCGTCCTCTCATTCGCAGATGCCATCAACGGACAGTGGCTCAACTGCCCATAGCCAGCGTCGTACACAGCGAGGGTTTTGGGAAGAGTCTCAACACAGCGTTCTCTGCTCAGCAATCGTTCATTAGCTCCACTCTAGTGGGTGGTGCAATGATGATATCAAAGTGGGAATCGATGAGTGAGTGTTCGATGACCCCCAGGAATAGCCGACTGCCCGCCGACACTCCGCGGAAAGACGGTAAAGTCTCTCTGTCAGCGGGAAGTGGGGCGCTGTGCCACGCCCACAAAATTGGGGCCGCGCGAAGTCGACTAGCCCGACTTGGCCGGCGGGAAGTGGGCTGTTTTTATCTGAGAGGCTGTATTTATGCGGCTGTCACTGGCGCGCGATCAATTATTGTTGACCATGTGTAGGTGGTCATGGAAATAACAACAATATCAACGAAACTTTCCTTCTAGTTAAAAATCTTTGTACAAACGCTGACTCACTAACCTAGTAGAAAGGCAGCCTGATTGCAAAAAAAGTGTTTTTCGCTGTCCCACATCCTCGGAACACCTGTTGTGACTTTATTAATCTGACTTTTTTACAGAATACGTTTTCGTCTGCGATTTCAGCCATAGTTCGAATGGATGGCAAGAGTATCACTTACAGCTCTATCGAGATTTGAACAATGGAAAGCAAGGCCGAAAATATTAGAATTGAACGTTATATAATCTCTTCAAAAACGTCTCACTCTCCTCATTTTCTTGCTGGTATCATGTAAGATTGGTGGCGCAGTAGCTAGCAGCCGCCGCATATCTGTGTGTTGATCTTTTTCTCGCACAGATTTGCTTCTTTTTTTGTTACTTCGTAAATGAGTAGCCGAATTGCGGCGCAAACGCGTGCCCCAAATGTGCTATTTGGTTATTCTGACAAAGTTCTAAAGATTCATCTGTATAATTTATCATCTCAATACATACCGGACAAATTCACTGCTGCTGGCCCGACTGCTCTCCTTCCTTCGCAATCGACCTGGGTGCGTACCAGTTTAAAGAGGCTCTTGAGATACAGAGCCCCCCCGGAAATGGATATACAGTTGCGTGCCTAGGCGGTAGTAGATTTTACTTCGGTCAAGTGGATCAGCAGTACTGGTGATATATATAAAGTCCAACATATGAATCAATTCTATCACTCAGACTACATTTCAATAATAGCGCGTTTACAGCTAGAATTTCGTTGCCGATCGGCTACTAATTTATTCTTTTCTGTCTTGTGGCCAATCATGTTTTACTAACTCTCTTTTTTTAACGATTTTATTTGTAATTGGCTATAATAGTTAAATAAATAAATCCGTTGGTTCGCTCGCTATTGTGCTGACGTATAGGCTTTCGAGTGCGCGAGTTGTTGGCATCAGCTGTCACCTCCAGTCAAAAACCGATGACTGTGATGCACCATCCTCTTCAGTCAGCATAGTTTGTCTTCCAATGTTCATCCCCTTTTTAATAAGTATGAGCTGCTAGTTGCGTGCAGCAGGGAAGAACGACAAAATAAGGCGTTGCAGCACTCTATAGATATGTTTTTTAATGTGGAGACAATGTTTCGAGATGGCCACTTCTGGCAACTCTTGAGAAAACAGCACAATCCGCATTCTTGATAACGGCAGAGGAAGTGCGGTCGAATGACACCTTCTTCAGACAGTCAACCTGAAAATGGCTCAACTCAGCGAATACTGTATAAACGATGTATCACAAAGTGTGTGTGTGTGTGTGTGTGTGTGTATGTGTGTGTGTGTGTGTGTGTGTGTGTGTGTGTGTGTGTGTGTGTGTGTGTGTGTGTGTGTGTGTGTGTGTGTGTGTGTGTGTGTGTGTGTGTGAGTGAGTTTTATCCAGCACAAAGACCGAGATAAAGTTCAGAAACAAGGCGACTGATTCGAAATCACTATACTTCAACTCACTACAGAACAACAGATCAAGCAAAACCGTGTCGTTAAGATTTGGATGCATAACGATCTCCAACCGATAGTCTAAGGGGCTGAGCAGAGTGCCAGCAGGGCGCGGCGCGGCATGACGTTGGAGAGCCGTATTGATAGATCGCAGCGATCTATCAATACGGCTCTCCATTTTCTTGCCGCGCCGCGCCCTTTTAGCACTCTGCTCAACCCCTAACTTTTGCTTCGCAGCGAGGCAAGGTCTCAATAGACTGTACGGATAACACTTCAGATGAAGCACATAGGTACATACAGTCCAACACAGAGTTTTCTGAGCGGTCATGAGAAGCAATTGAGTGATCGTTCATTTCGAGTTGCAATGAAAAGTACCACTTTGCATTTTAAAATATATAAATTTCGTATCCGCTGCAGACAACTGTGTACCTGTGCAAAATATGTGAACTAGAGTGGCATCTTATGTAGGTGGTGCGTTAGTAACGTTATACATTGCCCTCTCTCTTCGCTTTAGTGCACGAAAGAACTACGATTAATATTTACGAAAAATCGAAATAATTATGCAATGCATAAAACAAAATTGAGTGAATTTTTGATCAGCTATTCATTCAGAGTTTTTTATACCGCTATTTTCTATTTTCAACCGTTTTATCAGCATTCGTCAGCTCCGATTAAATACTTGTCTATTAAGCAAATAAAGAGCTTGGCATAGATCGATAACCAGCCGGTGATAATTGTCAGGTGGACAGTTCGATGAGTCGAGTGGACCAAAATGTTGTCATATTTTACACTTGGGGTTGTAGTAAATGGGGTGTTAACCGCGAATAAACCACCACCTCCAAGCCGCCAACATACCGCGACATAAATGCAGTAGTGCCGTAAAATTAACGCGAACAAACCGCCACCTCCTGGCCGGCAATGAACCGCTATATAGGTGCCACGTTTTGTTGCCGGTTTAACGAAAGCTGCCCTCTACATACATTATGCGTGACCTTCGTCCGCATAAGTATTTTCTACACTTGGACACGAACGTCGTTTACGGTGGCGAGACGAGGGATCGGAAAGATTATATAAGTAATGTTATTTATTTTATTCATTAGGAAGAGCATTCAAAGGGAACTTCGTAATATTGCGCTTGTTCGAAACACGATCAGAACGCAATTTTTCAAATTTTCCTTGGAAATCCTGATTCTAGTAATTTTTTATGAGCTCCGTGAGTTTTCAGGACCACTCTCGAAAAGACATGTTAGGTTAATCATTAGCCTCACTCAATCAAATGCGCGTGATCTGACAAAAGTTTGCATTTGTAGTAACTTTGTTAACGTTTTTTGTAATTTTTTCAAACAAAAGTTTTTTTGAAAAACAAAAAATTCCTCCAAAGGAAATTTCGAGCGAACGAAAATTTGAAAATTTCTGGATGAATTATTTACAAGGTGTTCTTGAAAAGGTAACGCTAGGTGCGAAAAAGACATTCCGAAACTCGTCGAGTAATGCATAAATCCAAAGAATGTCCTGCATTCAACTGAAATGGATAGTTGAAAACTTATAAGAATGATGATAAACTAGATAGTCTATTTTCGTTATTGAAAAAGAATTGAAGTGTTTTTTTTGGAAGCGTGCAACTGAAGTCTGGCGTCCGAGAATGGGCTAATGGTGTGGTTTAGGTCATTGATGCAGTTGAATTTGTGAAGTGTTTGCCGTCTTCTCAAAATGAAACTAATCCCCCGCCCGCAGTTAGTTTTGAAAATATATAGAAACACTGTTACACACTCATATGCGCATCGTGCAAGGAAAAGATTTTGTACACATATTTCAAGGTAGGAATTTGAAACACCTCGAGAGGCTCTACCAATGCACCAAAGCAACTGCGTCGCGGACCCTCAAAAAAAAAAGAGGCCAACGATGCCACTAATCTGGCCATGAAAGAGGAGTATTCGAATTTTGCAGAAAAAGGAGAACGAATACAGTTGGTTTCAGAAATAAGTTCGCATTTCTTTCCCACAAAACTCGCCCGATACGCCCCGACTAACGCTGAATAAACATTACTAAAGCATCAAATCACTTAAAAATCAGTGGCTTGGAAAATTTTCACTTTTTTGCACTAAAAAAGTTGTGGGAACCTTTTCGAAACGCGAGCAAGCAAACGATTTACTGCTTACTCCTCATAGCCTGTGCTATGCAATGAATTATGAATATGAAACTAACCTGATAATAGCGAAGCGAATGAATTTTGGAAGAAAATAAACAAAAGCGGAGAAGTGTCGGCGCGCGCCAAAAAATTAACAGCTGATTGGGAGGGATTGATTAGTGCTAACGAAGAAGACGGCCAACGTGTTTCAGAAATGATCGCTGCTTTGTTTTTGATCCCTCATCGCTCGTTTCCCTGGCGGAAGCCGTTAAAAGACTATCCCTTGAAACACCTTTCAGTTTTAAAGATAGGCTGACGTCCTGAATCAAAATGGCTAACAGTGCTATCAAACTTCCTTAACTTTCTGCAATAATTAAGCTCGCACTTGCCCTCAGTATAGATGGTCAAAAGTGTTCCTACTGTATCTTGCTAACCGCATCCAAAAACTCCTCGGGAGGAGTTTTTCGGTAACCGCCAGTTCCTCTCGCATGTCAGCACTATTTCCGTGCTGTCTGCGAGAGAATGTTAAAAGCGAACTTACCGCGAGGATGCCACATGTCGGAATTTTAGAGAAAAAACAGACCTGAAAACGTTTTGAGAAGGCTATTTTTCGTAACAAAGGTTACAATTGTCGCTTTTTCGAGGCGTTTTTATTGAAAGTGTATAAGGGGCCTACCACTGGGGGATGTTAGGGTGAAACTAGAGCGAGTTCTCTCTTAACTATCAAGAGTTATCATTACAATCTGGTGTGGTTAAACTCGCGTTTAACGCGAATTTAACTCCTGTTAACTCGCGTTTAACACCCCAATTACTACCACCCTTGTTTTGTTGTTCTTGGCCAAACTGCAGTTTTAATGCCGCAGAGCATGTTAGGGTATGTAAGAACAAGGAGTTGATTCATATCTCAAAACGCTCAGCTCCAGGGGCCGGATTCATCAACGCGGCAGTGCTGGTAGCCCTATCCAGTGGTAGCTCTACCCACGGTAGATTGCTACTCTAACCATCACATTGTGATTCAGGGCGGGTAGCGCTACCAAGCAGTTACGCCTAAAAGCGTTATGCGTGTGGCGACGCCGCCGTGTTTTACAAACGACGGCTACTGCGTATCGCTCGTAATCGCTCTCCAAAAGCCAAAACTTTTGAAACTCACAAAATCTAGAGCATAGAAAAGCAAAAAATCATGAATAAAATAAATCTATGTTCGAATCACATGAAGAATTCAGTGGTATGGGAAACGCGGCTATGGTTTTTGGTTTTTCCGGTAGATTTTATTGATATGTTATTCAATTTGTAACATATGTAGTTTGAATACTGAGAATGAAGATGATGTGTATATTTCTCAAAATACACACCAAAATTTAATTCAGAAAAGATAGAGTTTCATGAGAAAATACAAGAAGTGTCAGATAGAGAAGCATCAAAATCCACAGAAGAAGTCAAACGGTCAAGGAAAATTATTTATCAAAACCCACAATTATGTTTGCTCCAACCCAATAATTTAAAAGTAATCAAGCCTTGACGATAAATAACGAGTATTGAGAAGAGGGTGGTGGAAATTGACGATAAAACACAACATCTTGAAAAAATAAATATATAAATTGCCGGTAATCCGTTATACAAGGGGCTTGAAAACAGCTGTTCAAAGGACGAGCGCGCAAATTCAGCATCAAAGCGCGAAATCTCGCTGGGTAAGACGCAGCTGGTAGGACCCTACCCGAGATTCGCGCAGGGTAGGCTTGGTAGGCTGCTACCGCGGGTAGCAAGTTTCGTGAATCGCGTCAACCGCGCAAATTTCGGTAGGAAGCTACCCTTACCCAGCCTACCAGCGCTAAATTTTGTTGATGAATCCGGCCCCAGGAGAGATCGGCGTATTCCGTCTTAGGGAGGAAGCCATTTAGAACTGCGCCATCGGAGTCCCAGCGCTGCTCTTAGTCAGCTGCTTGGTGACCCTTCACCAAGGCATCCATTCCTCACCTGCAGAACGGGATGTGGAAGGTCAACATATACAACAGTCTATCAGGATTGACCGGTCAGGATAACGCACTAAATACTTTCGACGATTTTTGGCGTTTTTTTTTGACGCGAAACGCTTTGCTCCGGGCGAGATTGGTCCAACACATTCCCTTTTCAGGTAATGAAATATGCTGGTTCGATCTCAGTCGAAGCCAAGCGCTCTGCGATTAACTCGGCCTCTTAGATTGCTGTGTTTTGAGAGCTGCTATCTCCATACTACTTCATGCTTGGATAAAATGCTCTCTTCAGCAAGTCCGTGGTGCATGACCCTGATGATGGTCCTGAAAAAAAATTTGCTTTTGAGTAAAAATATTCTCTGTTCGCCAGACACCCCTGAAGGGTCATACCTTCCGCATGCTAACCTTCAAATGCTAGCGTGAACATTGACACGAACCCTTCGGAATTCCAGAGCCAGGGAGCTGATCGGAGGTAAAGTTGAGGAAAAAGACATTCGTGATTCCCTTAAAAACGTCCTGGACGTCATCACAGACTTCTTCCACCACAGAATACCGTTCGCATAAACAAGAATACGGTCCCTTAGTGGCGTGAACGAGACACGATACGATTCTTGCTTGAGTTGCGTCAAAACTATCCGGTACCACAGGACTGGACTCCGTAGGATCAACCTTATTATCTTCGGAGAAATCTACAGGCGGAACACGTTAAATTAACATCCGGATTCTAAATAGAGACTCAGACCGCAAACTCACATCGCTCCACTATGCCGTCGTTTTTTTTCGCACAAACCAAGGTCAAACGGAGATAAGGCCTTCACAGAGAGAACGTCCCTAGATGAGCTCTGGTGCATTCCTAGTGGGCTCTAAACTCCGCTGATCATAAGCGGTAAGCGGTCGCTTTTGCGCCGAAATATCTCAAGGGGTCTGCAGAGCTGAGGTGACCGGCCATTGTCGCCGAGCGACGGCCTCGACGCGGCGACAGAAATGTCCTTGAACAATATTGACGCGGCGTCTGTTGCCGCTCGCTAGCAGTGACGCAGAGCTGTCGCGACGTCAAAGGATTTGGCTTGCCCCAATATCGCCCTCCAGGCAGCGTCGGTCGCCCCCGTCGCTCAATGTAATCGATATTCTAATATCCAGCGCTGTTCGTCGCTGCGAGCTACGCCGCGACTTCAGCTCTGCAGACCCCTTTAGGCCGCGACCATGCTTGCTGCGACCAGCGACAACGACAGTGCGATATCAAGCATATCGGTTATCGGTCGATATTGCTGGTAAACACTGCGTAACGTCGCTAGTCGCTGTAGGGTTATCCCGGTCTTATTGTCGCCGGCAGCGGACACAGTGAGAACAGTCGACCCAAAACCAACGGAAAAAGCCGCGCTCGGCGCCCTACAACTTCTCTTATCATCGAACATAACGTAGTGGCTGGATGCACTTTCGTGGTGCGTCCTCGCTGCAATCATCGCGCATGGTCCAATCACCAGACTAAATGTGGTACGCAAGTGTTATAGTGCTAGTGACGTCGCTTATTTTGTGGTGCTGCTGGTGTGGCTCTTTTTCTGGTGTTAATCCCACGCTTGTCAGGCACTTCAAAGTCGGTGAGACGTCGGAGAGACTCGAGAGCTACGATTATCTTTCCATATCAGCGCAAACCCAGGATACCACACGTCGAGAAGCGACGGTACCCCCCCCCCCTCTCCCACCGAATGTCTAGAACCACTGAACTACTTTTTCACCTTTGAATGTCGCCGTCCGCTTACCTATCACCAAATATATTTCACTGAAACCTATCAATCCGCTGTTTGTGAAAAGTCACTAGGATTGCTCCAGAGTTGAACAAGACTAGCGACATCAGTCGCTGAAGTGAATGCGAATAAAAACGAAAGAATGAGTGGTGGACGGAGGGTGGTAGTATCAGCCAGCAGCAATCAATTTTTCATTCCTATAGCGACCGCCGTCGTTTGTAGAGCCAACTATAGACGGTTTCGTACTTGCAAGGACTCCACATCACTCCCTTTACAAGGCTGACGCTACACTTGGTAGATCTCAAGGAGAAGGATTTTGACAAGTGGTGTTTAGCCAAAACCTGGATGACGCCTGGAGTAGTGCCAGTCATGTGCGCAAACTAGGAAGCTTTCACAAGTGCTGGTTCTCGTAGGCATATAAATCTTTTGAAAGTTTGCGAAAAAACTAAGTGTACTGCCCCATTGGCCTAGCGGTGCGACAACTTCAGAGTCCGACTTCGTAAAGAGTGCGTAGGAACACCATAATTTTATGTTGGGAGCCGAAGGGTACGTGAAAATTGAAGATATGATGCTGCTGTTGGTTTTGTCAGTAAACTGAGGAGGAAAAAGTAAACAGACAGGACACTTTCGAGGTGGACGGATACTGTAAAAACGGTCAGATATTTGAATAAAGTGTTGTCGAAAACCTTCTTTAAAGGTAGCATACACGCTCAAAAATGATATCAATTTTATGGAATGAATCGAAGGTCTGAAGCTGTTAATATTCAGAGATAACGAAAAAACCGGAAGAAAATCGACTGAAATGAATATATAACGGTTCGTTCTATATTGGCCCAGATGTGGACGAGTTTTACCGCATTGGCTGAAATAGCGGAGCTAGCAACAAATTTGTTGGGATAACGATGCTAGTACACTCGTAGGGCCCTTTCTGGAACGCTTGCGCCGTTAGAATGGTAAAAAATGAGCCAAAATGACCGTAATCGAGCCTTGAACATTTGTATTGAAGGGCGGAGCCCGTATCGGTGGGCGGAGAAAGGATGATTTTGTGACTCAATACGGCTCAAATACTGCCATTTTAACTCGTTTTCAACTCTTCCAACTTCGTGAGGGCTCTTCTTGGGCCCTCAAGATCCCACTAATGTAGTTATCTCAACAACTTTTTTGAGCGTGTCTGCTGCCTTTAAGACGTCATGTTCTGAAAACTCATTTTCTCGAGAGAATTGGATCTGAGCTCCATTGTGAGTTTATGCGAAGAGTGAGGTTCACGTAGAGTGGTGATGAGCACTGAATTTCAAACGCTAGCACCGCTTTCGGCCTGCTCTGCTTTCACTCCCCCACGCGCTTCCTACTCAACGTAAAGCCAAGGTTGTTCGAATGAGTTCGGGCGGAGTAGGCACCGGAGCGATTGCTCATGGCAAAATGCAACAGTGATAAAAAGATTTTGACGTGATAAGCCCGATAAGCCTTGCTTCGGCCGGCTGAAAAGGAGCGATCTAGGGTATATATAATTTTCACGAACCCGAAGCTATGACCATTAATCGACGGACTCAATCATGCCATCGCTGCAACACATACAGCTCATGATCAGCTGGCCAGTATTCGTTACTCATGTTCAGCAGCGAGCCTATTTAGTTACCTTGTTTCTCATCATGTTGGATACATCAGGATTGAAAAATAAAAGCGTCCACGGTGTTATGAACGTCAAAAACCCAATGAATAGTGGCTCGAGAATCCGCACCATCAAAAATTGGTTGCCCTGAATAACATATGTACAAGTTCAATGGCAACCGCTTCGATGAGTGTAATAACTCACAGTTATGATAACTGATATCATCTGTATGAAATGATAAAGGAAGATGAGGAAAAAAGCAACGACAAGTGCTGCAAGTGGAATACATAGACGGACCTCTATCCTTCGTTCTCTATAAAACATCTTCAAATACTCCGCCGACTTTTGAGTGAACGAAATATGGAATTGCTATCGCGAAACGATACGAAAATTCCTGTCATGTTCATAAAATAGTCGTACTTTTCTATCCTTCGATGTCTACAAAGGTGACGCAATGTCATGGCGTAGAAGGATACGCACAACACAAACAACGTTAGCACCATGGCTTCAGCATTTATGGTGGAGATCTGCGAATGGGTAATGAATTAGTTTGAAGTTGTAAGTGTGCCCGAATAAGCAGCTTAGGATCTTAATAGCTCTATTTATACCTCGTTTCTTGTCGCGTAACCTTCATGGCTTTGTAGCCGTTTGCGGATCAAGCTTATTTTTATTGTTTATTGTTTCCACAACTTTTCTCCTTGCGACCGCTGCCTCTAATCAGGAAGTTCGTGAAATTTCGGAAAAAAAGCGACCGCTCTCACAATTGAACCTGCTTTTATTATAAATGATGAAAAAAAGAGCTACCCTGAATTCGGCACGATCTATGGCGACCACTTGATTACAGACGCATCCGAAGTGCATAGTGCTCAAGGTAAGAATAGGAATGATGAGCGCCAACGAGAGTAGCCAATGTACTAGAACAACAACTGCAGGGTGAGTGTCAGACATGCGCTGAAAAATTGAACGATAACGAGCTTTTGTAAGTTGTTAATAAACGTTAAACCCTGACGATGCACAGCCCAGCTGTTAGAGTCAAAACACAGTGTGATGTATGGGGTCGCAGTTCGCTGGAAACTAAAGCGATTGGAGCAGACTGTCTGAATTCGACGTACCCCGAAACTAAAACTCTGCTCAGGGTGTAACTTGGGGGTTAAATTATTCTACTCCATTCCATATCTAGAATCATCCATTCCAGTCACTGACAAAAGACTTTTACAAATTTCAAAATTTAAACTTCAATAGAGTATTTTTCTGTGATTGGGGTGAGAGCAACGATCCCAGTTTCCGGATGTTGGTAGGAAAACTGAGGAGTTACGCTACATTAATGAATTCCTCAACTTCCGGAGTGTACTTCATCCCTTCGAAAGTTGGCAACCGAACACAAGATTTGTGATTAGCACTGCAAATCACTCCTCTGGGATAGTTTGCGCCTAACCTGAAACACGTTCACCGTGCTTTCGTCAAAGCAAACGATACTATGAGGGGGAACTGAAAAGGTCAGTGTATTCGGTGTCGACTTTACCTGAGGGCAACTCCCTCCACAGCTGTGCAAGGGCTGATTTATCAACCAAAGGCAGAATTGCACAACATACTACAGTGGAGGCCCTGATGACGGGTAGCATATTTAACTCTCAAGCAGTGGTCTGCGAGCTTTGCTAGCTTGCGGTTTGTAAAAGATGGGCCAACCTTGGTAAATGTACTGTTCCACTTGCATATAGACATGTAGCGTTGAAAAGAAATAAGTGTCACTCCAACACAGCGCAGGCTTAGCGAATAGTACAAGGCTTTGTAAAATATGTTGGCAGCCACATATTTGAAGAATGGATCAACGTCTTTGCTACTTCCGATCTCGCTAAGCACTGCGTATACGGTGTAGCAAGAAATGTAGAAAAGATCAGCGATTCCCTGATTCAATACTCACTTCAGTGCTTGTACTATATCATATTGTCTACATGAAAAGATTTACCTGAGAAATTATAAGGGTATAGAAGGTGTTAGAAAAACTAGTGGCTCTCCGATCCTGGATCAAACCAACTATAATCGCAATATAAAACGGAGCCGAGGTGTAGGCGATGAAGAAGAAAACAATGTATGGCCACACAGCTTTTTCCTGAAATCCGGACTTGCATTATATATGGTAACAGTTTACGTTAGGAAGAATGTTATTTTGGGCCTTAAATTTGTTGCAGGAGAAAAACTCACCAAATCACTAGGATCCAGTGGTGCATCTGGGTTACGCGCCATACCTTCAAATGTATTCACTGAAAGGAATTTTATTGATTCAATCAACATCGCAAGGTTAATGTGTGAATCCATTCATACGTAGCATTTCTATACTAAACGAAAATCAGAGGTTAGATTATGTGTAGAGGTGGAACACCTTAGCTCGAGAGATGCGAAACTTGACTATTCTCAAAAAGCAGGAGTAGTCAGCAAGAGAATGTTGGATTCAAAGACTGCAATAAATAAATGATCTAAACGCTGGGAATCGGAATAATTCAGATGTATGTTTCACAGCTCGCTGGATTTTGTTTCCGAGTTCTTTCCCACTGGCAATAAGCTTCTTATTGCTGTTTCCATTTTTGTTTACTACAGTGCACTGAAAAATTATATGAAATAGCCCAATTTTCGTGGTTCTGAACATCGTGTGATTTTGGCGGAGAACCGGTAAATATTGATCGACGTAACACCCTCGTAAACCTCTGGGCAAGACTTTTTAGGAAACAGTATCAGCTGTCAAGAAACTGACTCCGGAAATTGTCGAAATTGGCCGTTGCAAAATTGTACGAGTTAGCCGACGTCGTAGTGAAAATTTCGATTCTACATTCTCTGTGTCAAATTTCCATCGTAATAACCGCCAGGCACATTTAGTTTTAAGTCTACAGAGTCGTCTTCGCCCAGCACCACGTCGCAAAGCCCGTTTGGCGTGTTACAAACTAGCTTTTCGGAAACGTTGCCCTCAATCTGCGCCAGTCCTATGAAATTGTAGACACAACGAACAAGAATATCCCACAAGTTTTCCATTGGCTTGATCCACAGCAGACAGGCCGGCAATTCTAGCAAATTGACATGCCTGAAACCAAGTCAGCGTCTTTTTAGTGACAAAAAGAGAAGACGAATGCGCTGTAGAAATGCAATGAGATAGTCATTTAGCAATTCCTTGTAGTCTGTGGAATTAACGTTGCATGGTAAAAACACGTGATCCAGCTTGGCATGTCACCTGGATCCGGCCCACCACATGACAGGTTCAGGCACAGCGGTGGTCCGGGTCGTCCTGAACAACGACCCCCCCCTGAGATTGACATTTTTTTCCGCTAAAAACGACCTTCGAGAAAGGGTGAAAAAAATTGGTAGAAATTACTGACTCGTTTCATTTTGGAGGTTTTTTCAATTTTTGGGGCCTCACCATTCCAAAGGGTATTGATAGCGTTTCCTGCGCTGCTGATATTGAAAAAATTCAGCCAGATCGGAAGCTGAAAAGCATATCAGAAACCGGAAAAATCTTCGCACTCCGTTTTTGGCTCCGAAAGTCCGGTGGGACTTTCGGAACACCGTGGGACCCCCGCTTTTTCAACCGAATATAACTCGGCTCAAAATCGATTTCATGAGCTCATCTCCGGACGTTAAAATTTTCTAACATCTGTCTATAGTTTCCACACTTTTACTAGGTCATGCATATAGACGGCCCTTTTTCGATTTTGTGGCCGATTTTTTCAATGTCCGGAGGGGTGTAGGTGAAGTTCAATTTTTGAAAAAAGTTATTTTTTCACCCATCTAGAGATGATTTTTGCAGCATTTCCAGTCGATTGGTACCCCGTTCCGGATACTTTTTCTAACTGACATTCGGTCATTACAAGACTTCATTTCGGCTTGCACAATTTCGAACTTGTTTCGAATCTTCGAGTGCTAAGGTTTTGAATGATGATGAGGATGTTGTGTGCTATCTTCCTGAAGTTTCAGAGCGATAAAAAGCGTTTGTGTGTTCTCGGGCGATTCTCAGCCCCGAGCCGCACCGAACGGGAATCGGAGCCGCGTGACAGTTCGGCTCGTTTTTCCAATCTCCGGGCCACTGCTGTCGCTGTTTGGGCGAACTGGAGCAGCCCGAACGGCAACAGCACTGACCCAGAAAGCAACAGCAGTAGCCCGAACAGCAACAGAAGCCGACTCGCAGATCGGGAACACGAGCCGAACTGTCAGACGGCTCGGGACCGAGAATCGCCTGAGTTATTTTTTGGCATATTTTTAATCCTCTGAGAGCATCAGCACCCGAAGGTTCGCGGTGTTATGTGAGCCAAACAGAGCAAAGCTCTAGATGATTCAGCTGCAGTTTTAGTTTCGCTACCGACTCCGTTTCTGGTCACGGTCTGCCCCAGAATACGGATGAAGAGCTTTGACCTGATGAGCTCAATTGCTGAAGCTTGCGTATGGTCAAGAATTTCGCACAGCACATGACGTTTGACTTGCTCGAATATTCAATGGGAAACAACATCCCCTTTTCTCTGTTGACCGACGGCATTAATGAGACCGATCGTGAATGGATTGATCTTATGATAAGGTATATCTCACCATCCTACACACCCGTAACTTTCCACTTCTCTTTAGTAGAAACAGAAAGTGAAAGTACGAAGACATCGTCGCAGCAATCAAGAACTCTCTCATTGATAAGGATTTATGGGCAGACATGCAGAATGGTATTTCTCACGAGCCCATCGCCTTTTCCATAAGAAGGGTGATGGCCTCGTCTGCCAACGGTGTATCTGTGATGACAGGGCACATAAACAGCAATCATGCAAGGCTTCAGCGCGTAGTAGATGACGAGACAACACTCGATGGAAATATGAGAGTAGGTGCGAACCCAACATGATTAAAGGAAATTTTAGGTATCTGAATGTGTTTTGTTTAAGATTTTTTTCTCAGCGTCTACGCAGCACATACACTGAACTTCATCGTAACTGCTCAGAGCAGCTACGCGTATTGGCTTGCTCAGGATCAAATGAACTTTTCGTACCTCAAATGGGTCCGCTGGTCGGTCAGCATGCATCAAGCGCTATCAAAGATCCTTCGCAACTACCCGTTTTGATGGGGAGCTTTCAAGCCTTGGCGAACGAAGATACAACTAAAGGTATCTAAGCAAGAGCTGTGGCTGCTGCTTGGACGGGCGCTCGTTTCCAATTCGTCACCACGTGAGCCACACACTATTCCAGCTGACAATATTTTCAGAGTAACTACAATAAGAAGAAGGTCTCATAGTATAATATGTCTCGCTCGCGCTATTTCCACCAAGCACCTGCTGTGTTATGACGCTAAGACATTTAAGGGCATTAGTGGACCTTCGTCGCAAAGCCATGAATTGCTATCAATTTTGGAGTCCCGACACATGAAGCCAGAAAAACAGAGATGAGGCGTCACACTCCATCAAAGAGACCAAGGCAACGCTTATAGTTACGCCGATTACACTACCTTTGACATCGATGCTCTTAGCCATCGAGCTTTGGGTAAAGTGTATAACGAAGGAACATCTGTTGCTCTGGTTAGCACCCACATCACTGAGTTCTACTCCAGCAATGCCACTCAGATTCGAAGGTATATATTCTCAGGAGACGAGGCTAATGCAGGAAGCAGTAGGACTTTTACTATCCTTTGGGTCGTCACATACTGCTGGAGATGATACAATGTGAAATGGCGAGTTTCGAAAACTTCAAAATGCATAAAGCTGCAGCTGCCAAGTTCAACACCAGAGGTTGGCTCAAATATATAGACGACGCGAACAAGATACATATCACAGTACGTCTAGATTCGATTACGACCTCAATCGCATCACTTCAAAAGTACTGTGTTCTACAGGATGCGAGGACATCGTGCGAAACCTTCTACTCTACCACTGCCAGTTCTGCACAAAGTTTGCAGTCGTGGACCAACCCAACGACTTCCGAAGCGATAAAACCGTCTTCACTTCTATCGGACTTATCTAGAAAACCCCGAAGCAATGTCTACTCCGAATGTTGCAGTCGATAAAATGTTGAGCTAGTACACGCTTGATGATTTACTCTATTTTTCATTTGGAAACTGCTCTTGTTCCATCGTTAATGAAGTAGCTCGTGAGTTCAACCGCGTAGTCAATGATTCTAAACTACCCATTCGACTTGTCCTTCGACCTCCCCCTCCTCTCAAAGAATTTCTCACATCCACAAGAACTTATGAAAGAAAATGCCACGCGCAGTCATGCCGCTACTACCTCTCACAAAGGAAGACCCTCCAGGGAAGGAGATATACTGAAAAAAAGTTATTCTGAGAGTTGTGGGGGTTTTTCACTATGGAACTTCCGGTAAGGCGAAAAATGGGAAAACATAAAAAATTAGCGGGCTCGTTCTTTTCAAACGGCCATCATGGCTGTGCTTTCGGTTTTTTCAGAAGCAAAAATTGGCTGGCTACTGCGTCTAACACCCATATAGAGTTCGCGTTATAATTCTGGTCTGATGAATGAACGGGGCTGCAACGGTAGATCACCCCGCGCGAATCGAAACTCCATTCTCCAGTAAGGCCGCCAACCCCGCACGAGCAGCCGCCTGGTCCATGCGTCAGACTAATTCGAAAACGGAAACCATACCTCAATCTGTTTAATGTGGATCAATATGGGGGAATTTTTTCGACTTTTCGAAGGGTTAGTATGGTTTCCGTTTTTGTTTTAGTCTGACGCATGGACAAGGCGGCTGGCCATGTGGGGTAGGCGGCCTTACTGGAGGATGGGTTTTCGATTCGCGCGGGGTGATCTACCGTCGCAGTCCCGTCCATTCATCAGACTAGAATTACTACGCGGTGCTTACATGTATTGGGAAACCGATTGTCGCTTTCTGAAAATGAAAACTGCGGCCATGATGATAAATTCTAAGAAAGAGTTCATCGCTCTGCTTCTTATACTGGCAATGCTTTTTCCTACGATGAATCGCAAACGACTTTTTTATGTGTTCAAGAAAGGTATGTTCCTTCTTTCGAGCAAAGTTATACGAAGTTGCAAGATGCTCACTTTGCATGATTTCTCAATGATCCCGAAATGCTAGCACGAGAAGGAGAGAAGGATAAATTCTGAACAAAGTGAGGGATTTCTCATATACTGCAGGGATTCACGCGATACAAATTGTAAGTCTACTAAGATCGAAAAAAGCAAGTTGAAATATGAATTAGAAGCCTCGTGGATAAACAATCGAATAAATGCAAATAAATTTTTTTTAAGAAGATGCATTGGGAAATCGAACACGTGACCTCAGCATTCCTTCGAAGTTTAGTATTGCCCAGCGTTATCCTGACGACCATCCCTGCTCGTTGGCTATGGCAACTTTAATCAAGTGATTAGAGGATTTGAATGCATAGCAAGCTCGAAAACAAGGCTCATATCTCACGATTGGGCCAGAATCAAGCCGCCAACACTTGTATAGGGCAATTCTATAGTAATTCATTTATAGATGTGTATCGAGCATACGAACTCACTCCAGCTGCTCAGATTAGGAAGTTACAGGTAGTTTCGATTAATTTTTTCATCTTTCCGAAATATCGGAACTCCCCTATGAAAAGCCCAACATAGATTATTGTTGCTCTATCCATCCCCCACAAATCTGCGAGGAACTTTTTTCAGGACGTACCCTCCCCCGGAGAGGACCCCCTTGTCAGGACTGGTATGTGAGCTGCAAGAAACAGTGTACAGTTAGGTCCGTGGCTTGATTCCTCAAGAAGAAACATGTTAATCTCACTTGCGGCTGCCGGTGTAGTAAAATGATCAGCTGCGCTCTTCTCTCGGCGTGAATCGATTAGGGGGTCGGCGCACGCGACCACCATCGCCAGCCTCAGATGAGATTTAAATGTTCTTTCTTGAGCAAACAAGCCACGGACCTAACTATACTCGGTATCGTCAGTGTCTCTCCAGTAAGAAGCTCCGCTCAGCGATCGGGCACGAAATCATTCTATCAATAGCCATTGGCCCTTTGTTATCCCGCGCGCAATTTTTTTCGCCAAGCAGCGTCGCGGCCTCCCCCATCAGGATCTACGATGCGCTGCAAAGGATGCGGAGAATGTTATGTAAGCAAAACAATGAGGCCTCGGAAGTTTTGCATGGATGATAGCCGCAGAGCACTGTGTAACCCAGCCGCCTATTCGACCAGTGACTTCTCCAAACACCGCAAGAATAGGCACTCAGATGAAGAAGTTTCCTTCTTCTACGTGACTAACTAAAACAAACACCTCACACGGCCTCTAGAGCGGAAAATAATGGATTCTAAGAAGTGATTTTTTGAGACTGAAACTGTTATAGCGCATACCCACTGAATGCCATTATTTATTTTGAGGACAGTTCAGAGCACACTTGCACGTACTAGGGGTTGGTTTATATTCTTTCGCTCCTCATCATCCTTCCAAAACTTATTTGCATGACGTTAAGCTCGTTCCATCTACCCTACGGCCACTCACAGTATATGTACAGTACCGCGCATGTTTTTTTGCAAAAACGGCGTTTCGCGGCGTTTTTTTTGGTGCTCACAAAGCGCCGCATCGCCATAACTCACTTGAAATTTGACGAAATCAGATTTTCAGGGAGTGTCCGTGTTCCCCTCAGTCAGGAAAATGCAGCGATATGTGTAGACAGTCTTTTGGACTCCGGTATTTTGTTGAAAAATGCGTTTTTCTTTCCAAAATTCGCATTGATCAGAGTTCAAAACATGACAGATGTCTGCAATCATGACCGTCTGATCAGTTCATAGTGAGATATTTCGTAGTGCAATTAGGAATTTTCTATGAACTTCTGGAGTTGAATCTACCATTCTGTAACACTATCGTGTAGCACTCAATGACAGCAATTCGGAAATGACTTCCAATTTGAAATCGGACTACTTTGAAGCTAGTTATGGCGATGCGACGCTTTGTGAGCACAAAAATGCCGCAAAACGCTTTTTTTGCAAAAAATTTGCGCGGTATTGTAGAGTGCGCGCAATCATTTTAGTCTGATGAATGAACGGGGCTGCGACGGTAGATCACCCAGCTCGAATCGAAATCCGATTGCCCAGTGAGGCCGCAAAAACCGCACGGACAGCTGCGTGGTCAATACGTCAGACTAAAATGAAAACGAAAACCATATGTAAGTGGTGCGTGTATTTGACCTCACTGATCGGATATTACGAAACAGACGAAACAATTCTGGCAAATCAAGCCGATTATAGAAATTTCCTATGTTTTGACCCCGATTTGCTATATCTTAGTCATCATTTGCCAGAAATTGCGACGTTTTTGAGAAACGTTCGCAAACACGATTTCCGTCAGAAATAGCGCGACTTAGAGAATTTTTGGCTCATAAAGGTATTTCAGGGAAGGATATAAGCTGCGACCATCACAGCGTGTTCAGAATTCAGGAAAGTCTTATTTCAAAAAAGTTACAAACATCAAACGTTTTTTTTGTCAAGTCGCCAGATGATCTCCGTTTTCTACAAAACTTGGTGCAGGGATTTCATTGTGTCGCTCATCCACTTGAGCATTTTTTCATCAAATCCCTTCCTCAAAATACACAAAGCTCCGGAGCGAAAACATTAGGTGGAAAACATTTAATTCAAATACAAACAAGGCTCACCAAACGAAACAGTTTCCATCACATTCAAGAATCCTTAGCCACCGATTGGGCAGATTATAAGTTCCCGACGCGTAGAATTTTGGCTGTTTAGATTCGAAGTATTCTTCCAAGGCCATTTGACTTCGTCATTGTAGAACTGATTATTGAACTGTTTCACATCCAGGAAGTGCTGCATCGAGCGCAACAGATGGTAGTCGGAAGGGGCAAGATCTGGGCTATATGGAAGGTGAGAAAGAACTTCCCAGCCCAGTTCCAGTCGCCCTGGGGTAAACACTGTTCGCCTTCTTTACGACAATGCTCGGCCACACGTATCTCGGATAACCGTACAGAAACTGCTGGACTTGGGCTGGTAAGTTTTCTTTCTCAAACTCTACAGAGCTCACATCTTGTACCTTCCGACATCTGTCCCGCTCGGTGCAGCACTTTCTGGATGGAAAAACAGTTTATTAACGATGACGAAGTGAAAGTGGTCTTATAAGAATACTTCGACTTAAAACAGCCAGAGTTCTACGCGTCGGAATATCGTGATTTGCCGAATCCGTGGCGAAGGATCTTTGAATGTGATGGAGATTATTTTGTTGGGTGAGCCTTGATTGTTTTTGAATTAAATGTTTTTTATTCAAAGTCGTGAGAAGTCCGGATATTTTTGCCTCAACCTAATAGCTTTTACTCGGAACACACGGTGAGCGGTACCTATAATTGTAAGGCATCGTACGCGCGGAAGACCGTATATTATTCCTTCATGTTTTTGTGCGGCGTGGGCTCTCTAGTGAACGAAGGTGTTGAAAAGGCTAATAAAAAACATTGATTTGTAAAGGAAAGTCAGTCTGGACACAATGTAAAATTGAAATTGAAATTTGCGCCAAAATCGTTTTTGATTTTTCTGCATATGGATATCTCGTCCCTGACTTTTTCAAAGTCTTTCTGCGTGTGCAGTTTGTGCCGTAACTATTCCCCATGTTGTTTGACGGTTGCAATAATATTCTATGAAAAGGTGCTAGATGACTGGTGAGATCTGGTGACGGATCCTCTTCTCTAACCCCTTCCAACCTCATAACCCTACGATTTTGATGCGCCAAAGTTTACTGGTGTGGGGTACCAGACTCATTCATGAAATCGAGCCTAAAAATGGAGAGTGGTTTCCAGCGCGGACGATGCCTTTTGGGGCAATATTCACGATAATCTTCAATTTTAAGAATTATTCGCAATTTTAAGATGTTGATTAAGTGTCCCCCGAGTAGAACTAAAATGACGTAGAAATTGAGAAAAACGCACCAGAACTACACGAAATATCTAAGTATCACCCCGCCTCATTAAATATCAAAGGAAGTGTTTGTTGTGACAATGAAATCTTTTGTGGACCCGTCCTTCGCAATTCTCAACTCACTATTGCTCCTTTCTTTCCTTAAAGTTCCAACTAATCCTGCTTTGATTGAAATAATCTTCTATTTTCGATTGACCCAATTTTCCACAGGTGAGAACCACCATGAACATGTTCATCTAACCGGACAACTAGTCCATGTTATAGATTAATGTCACTGAAATACGTCGTTTCAAAACGTTTCTCGCCGTTTATTCGTAATTTTGGTAACATTTGGAGGCACACGCATTGTTTCATGTGGAAAACACGAAAATTATCGTGAACACTGCCCTGAAAGGTTCCGATTTTCCACAGCTGTACCTGTCGGTAAGTTGGCATCGGCAACGGTTGCTCCTCCCCGCATGTGAATGTAGAGATCTGTTCCAGAGGGTTCAGTCTGAAGCGATGGGTCTCCGCCTGAATGCGTTACAGAGCTAGAGTCCCTAGACTGTCAAAAGAACGCGAGGGCAGATTAAAGAAGTCTGATTTAGGGCAATGTCAGTGTACAAAATAGCTGCATTGATGCCAGTTTCCTCCGCTTCCCTGAAGACTTCAAGGCGTCAAACATGGATCGTGAGTGCCTCTGAAGTTTTTCTACCAAATTGAGCATATAGACTGGAAAACCCTTAGTGACCTGTGGATTTCGGTTTCAACAGCAGCGGAGCGGTGGGCCTCGGTGAAAATTATTGGCGCGCAGATATAAAAGTGTTTCTAGAACACCAAATCAAATTTCAAGAATAGCAATTATTAAAATACTTATCCATACAATCATCAAGGCATAACAACAATCAGATCTCAAAATGTCCGTCTTCTGATTCGATACAGGCCCGAAGTCTTCTCGGGAAGGCGTCGCAGCAGTCACGCAGGTACTTGTCATCCATTTCATCCCAGGCTTTGTTGAGTCCAGCTTTCAAAGAGTCCAAATTGGCATGACGGGATCCACAAATCTTAGCCTTCAACATAAACCAGACAGAGAAGTCGGTTTAAGTACGGCGAGCACAATGGCCAATCCTCATGGGCGATAAAGTCGGGAAGTTCCGACACCACTCCTGGACGGACTTCGCCTTGTGAGCTGGCGCAGTCTTGTTGGAAGCACCAGCGACTGTTTCCGAAATGAGGGGCCGACAAGGGCTTCAAGACGTTCTCCAGGTTTGCTTTTTGGTAAACGTCCTTATGGATTTTCACCCCAGAGTCCACAAAAACCAGTGGGGCTTTCCCAACGCTCGTGATTCCGCCCCAAACCATCACGGAAGTTAGGTGAGCCGTCCTTCCAGCTATTTTCCCCTTCAGAACAGCCTCTTCTGTACTCTTGGCTACAATGCTGTCGTTTTTGAAGTTTACTATGGGCTCCACAGTGAAAATCTTCCCATCAAAGAAGACGATCGCTCAATGCGTCACTCCTGTGAAACGCCGCAGGAGCTTCTTGCACTTCTCCACTCTCTTTTGCTTGTTGGCTGCAGACAGCAGATGGGCCTGTTTGGGACGGTATGAGCGAAGGTTCAGCTTCTCTCTGACGATTCTCCACATGATCATCCTCGATAAATTCATCTCTTTAGCCATTTTCCTCATCGAGCGTCGTGGATTTCGGTCGATTTGGGCGCGAACCCTTTTCACAATCTGAGAATTACACACAATGGCCTTTCTGCCTCTCCCAACTCTGTCAGAGGTTGTACCCAGCTGACGAAAACGGCTGATTGCATTTTGAACGGTTCTCATCGGCACGGAGAGGTAGTCGGCGATTTGGCGCGTCGTGTGTCCAGACTTGTGCATCGCGATGATGGCGCCTCGTATCGGATTAGCCTTGACCATGGTGATCTAAAAATCGATTTCAGCAGAATAGCCAAAAAACACAATGTATAGACATAGAAGAACACGAAAAACAAGAATAGTAGAAAGGCGAGTATCAGAAATCCCAATTAACTAGAAGCTGATTTGTTCGCCAATAATTTTGGGACACCCTGTAACTAGTGATAAGGAGGTCCCGACGGAAAAGCCACCTCTCCGCGCTGTGATAATCGAAAACAGGAGTTCACTTGAAATAAACCAAAGTCTATGTATAACCAACTCTTCCCAAAAAACGACTCAATCGGTCGATTAATGATTTTCTCAAAAATTGAAGAGAATTACAAAACTCGTTGAAGAATTTTCAGGACGAACACTTGACCACGAAGTTTGCAGCTCAAATGCGTTCCGGGAATGCAGAAAATGGCGTAATTGTGGGCGCCCGGAGTTTGCCAGAGCCTTAGTATAAATTTCGGCTACTTGCTATTCGGTGCGTTCAATTGGGGGGAGGTTTGGTTACTTCAAGAATAACACGTTCTCAAGCTAAACCCTCTGTTTCGAATTGACTCTATTGGAGCAGTTTTCTACGTTAAAGGCATCGTACGCGCTTAAAATCACTTAGCATAATTTCGATTCGAATGATTTTTTGGGTCCACCTAAGAACTTAGTGGGAGTTTGTTTGTTTAAAAATGCCTTATTGTGAAAATAAATGAGGTCGAATGTCTCAAATGTCGTCAAAAGAGGCCGGCCCTCCGTCAGTCATCTGGCACGATTTGCTGTCAGCCATCATATAAGTAAATGATCAACAATTAATACAGTACAACCGAGGAGAAGTTGATGAAATATACTATACGATTACGTGAAGAATGACTTTTCTACACCCATCGATTAACCTTTCCTTCTCCACAAATCATTTGAAAGAAACATAAATTCCATTTGAAAGTGAGATCGTAGGTCAAAACAGCGACCTCTAACGATCGACTCTTCCTTTCTCAAAAGTCGATTGAGATATTTTCAGTCTGAAAAAAGGGGTTTTCCCTGATTTTTTCGCGGTTTTTTCAACGTAGCTGTTATACAGGATACTAGAGCTCTCATTGTATATGGGAAACTGGAAAACGAAATCCGTCGTGAACGATGGGGGGGGGTGGGAGGTATGGTCAATCACCGAAGGAGACTACGGGTCGGTTTATTTCGTTTAAAGGCAGCAGACACGCTCAAAAATGGTATTGATTTTATGTAATAAATCGAAGGTTTGAAGCAAGTAGTATGGGAAACTAACGAAAAAATCGACGAAAACTGCTTACAAATACAGGAATAACGGCTGTTTTTTTATTTGTAAAATTGGACGAGTTATGCCCGGGCGGTTGAAATATCTAATATTAACGATGAAGCTGTTGATATAGCGAAGCCGATAAACTCATACGGCCTGTACTAGAACGCTGTCCTCATTGGAAGCTTCAAAAACCACCCGTAGTGACCATATTCATATACTAAAGGGGCGGGGTTGAAAGCTCATGGGCGTGGCTGACGAAAATTTTCGACTTAAACTTAGTAGTTTTCACTCGTTTTTGTCGCTTCCTACGGCGTGACTGTTCTACTAGGGGCCATACGACCTAAGTAGCGTAGTTATCTTAACAACTTTTTCGAGCGTGTCTGCTGCCTTTAAATTGAGTGCTCCTCAGACTTCTGCCAACCATTCATTACAAAAACCACGCTCCGAAATTTAGACCCTTCCTAGAGACATAGAGGGGTTCGCAGAAAGAAATGACATTTTAGAAGGCAATCAGGCCTGCAGATATGTAGACGGGATGAGATTTGAAACCCCCTCAACATTCAAAAAGCGCCCTGTACATGTAATTGTCAATTCATGTAGCTTATAACAAATCAACAGTTCATTCAATGAATGAGCCAATCACCCACTCATAAAAAGATTGAGCATGGTTCTCGGAACAAGCATTTGCATATTAGAGACGATATTCATTGAATAAAAGGCCACCTTTCTGTTATCCCATCAAAACACTCCGCAAAAAGTATGCTGCTTCGCTGTGTATTGAACATGGGAATAGTTTTGAGACTCGAACCAACTCAGAAATGGAAATATACTTCTAAAATATGGAGCATAACGAGATCAGGGACTACAAATTATTGCACAAAAAGTGAGGCGCTGACGTTCATTTTCTACTCAGCCTCCGACCCTTGAAGGCACAGGACGCCCAGGAAATTGATTTTCACTTTTCATGCTGATCTTGGAGAGAGTCACACGCTGATCACAGCAGTACCTCTGAAATCGTTCAAGACCCCCTATGAATAGAGTTATGGCTTCTTGAAGGCAACGTTCGCGCTGGACACCAATTTTCATTTTTCAAGCTCAATTTCATGAATTCGCCCGGTACACCACACCGGTGAGCTTCAGCGCGTCGAAAACGTTGAGTAATGAGGTTGGAAGGGGTTAAACATGAGGATCCGCCACCAGTTCTCACCAAGTCATTTACCACTTTCTTAAAAAATGTCGATGCGACCGTCAAGCAACATGAAAAACAGTTAGGGCACAAGCCTCACATGCAGAAAAGTTCGAAAATGACAGTGACGAGGCCTCAAAACGCAGAAAACTTAAAAAACGATTTCCGCGCAAAATTCAAATTAATATTTACAGATTGTTCCGATTGACTTTCTTTCACAAATGAAGGTTTTTCATGAGTCACTTCGACATTTTCACTCACTAGAGAGGCAAAGTTACACAAAAACATAAAAAAAATAATTTACGGTTCCCTTAGCTCTTTTATTTTCAGGGTGAAAAACTGGTGGACGAATTGTCTTAGGTGAGCATTTCTCTTCATTCCTAATCGTTGCTCGAGAGCGAGCCAGGACAAGAAGACATTTCGGCAATGGACTGAAGAACGAAGACTAGTTGGGAATTCATCCATCCATCTAGATGCCATCGAGTTCAAAAATCTTGTAAGCGGTGTGGCCCGTGGTGGTATACATCGGATCCGAAGCAAAAAATTTTGGATACTCGGATTTCAGATAACTCAAAAATCAAAGGCCTTGGATATCCGACTCAAGCAGAATGATTCAAAATAGCAACATCGGATAATCCGAGTCATTCGGATAGAGAGGCTGAAAGGATAGTCGGATTTGGGATCAATCCGAAAATTAAGTTTTCTCGGATATTCGTTATTCGGATGTTTCGGATTTTGTCCCTTTTTCGGTGATTCGGATCCGATGTATGCCACCACGGGCCACACCACTTACCAGATTTTCGAACTCGATAGCGGTCATTCGGACTTTTTTCGGTGAGTCGATGTCCGAGTATCCGAGTCGGATATCCGGTCGGATAAAAGTTGGTATTTTGCCCACTGGCGACAATTTCCAAGAAAAAAACTTTTCTAACGTACCATGTTAGAAATCTTCATTGACAATCATCTTTAAATCGACATATATGCAAAACAATCCTATTTTTGAAAATGTGTTCATTTTTTCACAATATTTTTAAGGTGACTGCAATGTTAATGTATTCTCATGCACTCGTGGATACCGACCCCAGTGCAAAATCACTGCTTTTTGTGGAGCGCGGATGGAAAACACCTACTCAGGCACTCTTGGGGGTCGACCCCGATCCACTGGCCGGTCGACTGCAGTTTTCGTCGGACGTCACAATCACATAGCCCGTGGTCGACATCTGATCAAGTCGGCCGCCGGCGAATAGCGTGCGGTTGTGACGTCCGACGACACTTGCGGTCGACCGGCATGTGGCTCGGGGTAAACCCCCGCAAGTGCCTGGGAATGAGCATCATGAGTATCAATCCTCCACCTCGATTTCTTAAACACCCGTGAATTCTTGTCTAAAACTCTTCGAACAGGGCTGCCCTGTCGATCAATACACTCTGTTTTTGGGAGCCAATCGTACCAGCAATGCGCCACACTCGCAAAAACAAATCAAACGAAAAGGATCAGTGCCTATTGAGCGTAAAATCTACGCTGACTATGTGTAGAAAATGGGCCGGAAATTTCACAATGTGCGCTAATTGGATGTCTTTAGTGAAATTATGTGTCTGCATGGCTACACTAGATTAAAATGTCGAGTCCTGTCATCAGATAGACCCTTTTAAGTAACAGGACATGCCGAATCTACCAATATCCGACTCATTATTCGAGCCGAATCATGAAACCTTTCGGATAGTCGTCATCCGAATAATTATCCGACTCATGACACATTTCGGTGATTCAGATTTTGAATCAAACGGATTTTGGCGTCTTTTCGGTGGATCTAATTTTGAATCACTCGGATTTTAAAATTTTTTTCGGTTACTCGGCTTTTTGATCACTCGGATTTCGATGTCTTTTCGGTGAATCGGTTTTCTGAGTCAAGAAAATTTCGGTTCATTCGGATGGATATCCGAAAATGAGTGAGTCGGATCCAACGTATACGTGGTGGTGAGCGAAGGAGGTTGGGCCTGTTGTGGTCGCTTATATCTCGCCTATTTGGAGGAATTGAAACCTCGCACTTGGCACGTGTATACAGGAGGGGCCTGCTACACAATTAATTGGAAATCACAAAATTTATGTCTGAGGGCGCGCTGTGCCTTTGAGAAGAGAGTCAGCCATTAATGAGCTCGTTCACTGGAGTTTTGTCAAGAAACTTTGCATATACATACTTGCAGGTATTGGGCCAGGTAATAACGTAAACAGACTGTGCCGGCAATCACCAAAACTCACACACAATTGAAAGCGCCGGAAAACGAGCAAGAACTAGCTTATTTAGAAAGTTGGTCGAAAAATGCATTTGAAAACGTGAAGCAGTTCTGAACAGATGTATCAATGCAGCTTCCCACCACTTACTGCGGTTTTTTCTTAAAGGCCTCAGACACGCTCGAAAAAGTTGTTGGCATAACTACGGTAATTGGGTTGTGTGGTCCCTAGTAGAACGCTCATGTCGTTGGAGCGTCCGAAACGAATGAAAACTACTAAATTTGAGTCGAAAAAAATTTTTCACCCGCGCCCATGAGCTTTCAACTCCCCCTCAATATTCGAATACGGTCACTTCGGCTACTTTTTGAAGCTTACAACGAGGTGAGCGTTCTACATAGTACAGGCTGTAAGAGCCTATCGGATTCGCTATCCCAACCGTTTTATCGTTAATATTCGCTATTCCGACCGCTCAGGCATAACTCGTCCTACTTCACCCATAACAAAAACAGCCGTTGTACCTGTACTTGAATTCAGTTTTCGTCGGTTTTTTCGTTAGATTCCCATACTACTAGCTTCAAATTTAGATTTATGACACCAAATCGATACCATTTTTGAGCGTGCCTGCTGCCTTCAAAGGCAGTGGTGGCGATAATAGCATTATCTAAAAAAACTATGAAAATCAGCTAAGATCGAAAACAGGTGAAAATTTGTGAAGGTAGCGCGGTGAAAAACGGGCTAGAACTAGAGTTCCTAGGCAGGGTTCGGCGTCAGGTTTGATGTATCACAGAGGGGGGGGGGTCGGATTCGTCGACATCCGGTGGGATGGGGATCGGACCTTCGGTCAACCAAGAACCAAGATGGACTTCTATCAGGGCGGGGGGAGGGTTGAGTGCCATACCGTTAGTGTAAAAAATGACGGCAAGCAGAGACGGCAAAATGAGATCACAATAAGAGGTCAAAATAAAACTGGAGATCATACAGAGAGAGAGCGAAATGAGACAGGAGATCAAAAAAGAAACTGAATATTGAGAAACAACTGCAAAAAAAAACAAATGAGGCAGGATGTTAAATGGAGATGTAAAAATAAGGCAGGAACACTCAAGAAGAGCTCACAATTTACTGGTGATAAAGCATGCAAGGCAATAGACGACAGTAGCATGGCCATCGTTAATGACTCTGACATGAAGGAGGAGTCTTGTCCAGGTGAAGTGCGTCATCAAAGCGCTCCTGGATATGTCAGGAGCGGTGGTATTGAGTACTCGCTGTCATGTGCCTGTTTTTATGCCCTAAGGGCACATAGGTGCGGTTTCGGGCAAGAAAATCACGCATAATAATTGGCTATCTGGATTTGAAAACGCACCCAAAATTTCATGGAGAAAACCTAAACAGGCAGCAGCGACTGTTTATCCATATGTGTTCCACCTCATTGTTTTGCCAGTGGAAATGCTCTACGAGTTTGAACAAGTTTTAACTTAACATTTTCCTGCGTATTCAGTGCTATAAACGATGTGGATAAACGGTCGCTGCTGCCTGTTTAGGAGGCCCCAATTTCATGAACGCAGCTTCAAGCCCAAGAGCGCTACATAAGGTGGGCGGAGCCTATTTTCATGCCCTAAGGGCACATAGGTGTGGTTTCGAGCAAGTAAATCACGCATAATAATTGAATATCCGGATTTGAAAACGCACCCACAATTTCATGAATTTCGCTTCAATCCGAACAGCGCTACATAAGTTGGGGTCCATGAAAAATCGATAACTGCGAAATATTTACAAGTATTTAACAAAATTTGAATTAGAGAGTTTCGCGTTGCTACAACGTGCGGAAAACCTGGTCACGGACCCAAGTAATCAATTTCATTCTTTTACCCGGTTAAAAACGGTTTTTGAAGAAATATTTCTAGGTGTGACATAATCGATTGTATCACACCTAAAAATGGGTCTTCAGAGACCGTTTTCAACCTGTCAAAAGAATGATATTGATTACTCGGGTCCGTGACTAAGTTTTCCGTACGTTGTGGCAGCGCGAAACTCCCTAATTCACATTTTGTTAAATACTTGTAAATATTTTACAGTTGTCGATTTTTTCATGGACCCCATCTTATGTAACGCTGTTCGGATGGCAGCTGCATCCATGAAATTCTGGGCGCATTTTCAAATCCGGATAGCCAGTTATTACACGTGGTTTTCTTGCCTGAAACCGCACCTGTGTGCCCTCAGGGCATGAAAATAGACTCCACCCATCCTATGTAGCGCTGTTCGGCTTAAATCGGCATCCATGAAATTTGGGGAGCGTTTTCACATCTGAACAGCCATTCACTTAATGTGGTCTTCGTGCCCAAAACCGCACCTATGTGACCTCAGGGTATGAAAACAGGCTCCGCCCACCCTTTGTAGCGCTGTTCGGCTTAGAGCTTCGTCCATGAAATTTGCGGTGCGTTTTCACATCTGAACAGCCAATTACTAAATGTGGTTTTCATGCCCGAAACCGCACCTATGTGCCCTCAGGGCGCTAATGAATGTTCAGCCATTGAACAAACATTTGATGTCATTGTCGCAGGAGAGTTGTTATTGTCTGCTTTCGTGGAAAACATTTAAAGGCAGTGGTCGCGATAAAAGATGCTTGTCTTCTTTTGCTCTCTAAAGGCTTTTCTGGGTATAGAGTAGTGAAACTTATAAAAAAGTCGCGAACAAAACGCTGTTTTGGGCCAAATATCAAGCCTGAAGTTTCTTGTCTTTTGATGGTGGACGAGCCCACTCCACATCATCGGCATCGATGATCTCTAATATCAAGAACATCAACTGGCTTGAAATTGAATTTCAATAAATAAACATTATACTTCGGACTCATATAGTCAAAAACATTGACTGAAGTGCTTGCTTTCATTGTTCAACTGTTTTATTAGGTAAATTGGCATTTATTTCTTCCTCTGAGTGTCGATGATTTTTGACTGCTTGGCATGAGACTGTGATCTTTCTGTGCACGTGTGCACGAACTGGAAATTCAGGGTCTTAATAACTCTAATTCTAGCCCGTTTTTCACCGCGCTAACTTCATAGTTTTTGAGCTGTTTTTGATCTAAGCTGATTTTTGTAGTTTTTTCGATAACGTTTCTCATCGTGGCCACTGTCTTTAATAATTGCATTATGGGGATTAGTTGATACAATCGATGCATTTGTGTAGTCTTGATCTAAAAAATTCGTTGACTATAAAAATATGCTAAGTGAGGACCCCTCCCCCGGTCGTCGCCATCACTTTTTCCCAGGGGGGGGGGCTAAGAAGCAAATCGCTTGACTTGGGTGGGGGGTCGGACCAATGTTGGGTTGTATCCCACCTCGCGCCGTAGCCTGTTCCGAGGACCCAAAGATGCTAGTCCGTGCACACGTGTACAGCGCCGCAAAAAAAGATCGCAGCCTCATGCCAAGCAGTCAAAAATCATCGACATTCAGAGGAAGAAATAAATGTTAATTTACGGAATGAAAAGAGTTGACCAATGGAAGCAAGCACTTCAGTCAATGTTTTTAACTAGATGAGTCTGAAAAATAATGTTCATTGATTGAAATTCTATTTTAAGCCAGCTGATGTTCATGATATCAGAGATCATCGCTGCCGATGGTGTGGAGTTGACCCGTCCATCATTGAAAGACAAGAAAGTTCAGGCTTCAAATTTGGCCCAAAACAGTGGTTTTTTCGCGATTTTCTCTTATAGGTCCTACTACTCGAAACCCAGATAAGGGTTTAGAGAGAAAAAAAAGACGACATTTCATCGCGACCACTGCCTTTAACTGAAATGCAAGACAACTTCTCCTGACGCCTTTCGCTGAAGTAGTTGCGAATGGGTTGGTGAGTTCACTGGCGTAAGAACCTTCAAGATTACCGTGTCGCCGTCCACCATAGCTCAGTTTTCCCAGAGATCTCATTCTGTATTGGTGTGTTGAATTGAGAGTCACTGCGCAGCAACTGCGCGTAGGCCCATTTGCTAAACAAGGTGGTCACATTGAAAACAACGAAGTCGTGGCCGTCAGCAGTAGTGTTGGAGTGGATTCGCATGGCTGCCAGGGCGAGTGTGTACATGGTACGATGAAAACACGATTTAGCCGATACGTGGACGGTTTAAACCTAAACGAGAAATGAAAATACAGGGTGTTCATGGAATAAGAACCTTCCTGAAGTGAACATGGAACAATACAGTGCGTTCGGAAATGATAGGGACACCTCTAAAAAATGAAATTTTCAAAAAATTTCTGGGAATGGCGATGAATACTGTTCATCAATGAATTCAGCGTGATAAAAAACCTCTGTTCGCAACTTTTTTGTAACCGTGCCTAATTTCATAAGATTTTGCCTTTACCTTTAGAAAATTTCACCATAAGGAAGTGATAGCGACACCCTGCAAAAAATGGAATTTTTCACTTCGAACAAAATTTCCCGTTACAAGTTCCTTATATGAACGCAACACGAGAACACCCAACATCTTTATTCCAATCGTGGGCCGTGGTACATCGCTTACTGTTTCCGAGCAAGCCCAAATACGGGCCCTCAACGCTGCCGGGCTGAGCCAACGTCGAATTGCCTCCCAGCTCGAACGTTCCCCCAACTGCATCAGCCAGTTCCTACGAAATCCAGACTTGTACGACTTGGCGAAGAGTCCTGGACGCCCAAGAAAAGTCAGCGGCAGGGATTCACGGAGGATAAGCCGACTCTGCTCAAACAGTAGTCTGTCTCTCAACCAAGTGAGGGCTCAGTTGTAGCTCAATGTGTCGAAGACTACTGTTTGGAGCGTCGTAAACGCAGACGAAAACATCGTCCGCCAAGTGATGAAGAAGGCTCCATCACTCTCAGAAGCCCACAAAGTAGCTCGACTCCGGTTTGCAAGGAACAACATGGCAACAGACTGGTCAAAGGTGAGGGATTCTCTTAAAACCCGATAAAATTTGAAAAGATAAAGGCGACATGTTCCATGTAATTTTCTCCGACGGCAAGAAGTTTAACCTTGATGGACCTGACGGTGCTCGATGCTACTGGAGAGATCTTCGCAAGGATCCGATGGTATTTATTCGAATAAATTTCGGAGGCAGTTCGCTGATGTGTTGGGGAGCATTCTGCAGCGAAGGTGTTTTGGAAATCGCCTTCACTTCGTGTCGGATGGATTCAGAGGAGTATCAAGAAACATTGCGTGCGCATCTTCAGCCGTTCTTCACTGGAAACAAGCGTCAACGCTACATTCTCCAGCAAGATAACGCTGCGGTCCATGTCTCCAGATCCACAAAGGCGTGGCTTCAACAAAACCGAGCTCGCGTGATGGAATGGCCCGCGTGCAGTCCTGACTGCAACCCGTTAGGGAATATCTGGGGCATAATGGTGCGCCAGACTTACGCGAATAACAACCAGTATGGGACCGTAGACGAGCTAAAGGCCGCTGTACTCGAAGCTTGGAGAAATTTGAAAAAAAAAGTGATATCCAATTTGATCAATCCTATGCCGAATTTTTGAATTAATTCCCAACTCTGGAGGTGCGATATCATAATAGATCTCATGTATGTGTATGTTTTGTTCATTCCTTGTTTGATAATTGTTGGTTTTAATAGTGTCCCCATCATTTCCGAACGGCGAATAATGTGACAATTTAAAATAAAATATTACAATATTATGATAATGTTATAGAAACAAGTGAACAGAGGTTATTTACCTTGCTGAATTCATTTATGAGCACTACTGAACGCCGCACTCAATTCAAACATGAAGACTGTGGTTTCCAGGGGTGTCCCAATCATTTCCGAACGCACTGTATTAAAGTCGAAGAACCATGCCTTCAGTATCCAGTTAACTCTTCAGACTCTCGAAGAGCTCGCAGACTGTGGCACGCTAGGCTATCTCATCCCAATCCGGCTTCGGTTTTCTTTGAAAGTTGGACTGGAGAATAGTGACTTTATGCAAGCTTAGGCATCGAGAAACAGTAGGGAACCACAGTAATCCATCGAGAATAAGCAAATGTGGTTTGAGGAAGACTACAGTTTCAACGAAAAGAGAGCAATAGGAAAGTGGAGGGGGTAGAGTTCGACACATCCAAACAGCGAAAACAAACCGTTGCTGTATTCTACACAAAGAAACACTTTGGTCCTAGAAAAGACTCTGATTAGGCGAGTACCGATATAAATGTATATGTATGTGTACCTAATAGTTACCAGTAAAGGAAGAGATGCTGTCAGTGTGTGTGTGTGTGTGTGTGTGTGTGTGTGTGTGTGTGTGTGTGTGTGTGCGTGTGTGTGTGTGTGTGTGTGTGTGTGTGTGTGTGTGTGTGTGTGTGTGTGTGTGTGTGTGTGTGTGTGTGTGTGTGTGTGTGTGTGTGAGTGTGTGTGTAGTGTGTGTGTGTGTGTGTGTGTGTGTGTGTGTGTGTGTGTGTGTGTGTGTGTGTGTGTGTGTGTGTGTGTGTGTGTGTGTGTGTCTGTGTCTGTGTGCCTTTTTAAGGCAGTGTTCACGAGAATCTTCAGTTTTGAGATTATTCGCTATATTGATTAAGTGGCCCCCGGGGAGAACTAAAATGACGTAGAAATTGAGAAAAACGCACCGGAAGTACCTAAAATCCTTAAGTATCAGCCCGCCTTCTAAGTATCACAAGGAGTGTTTGTTGTAACAATGAAATCTCTTGCGAACCCGTTCTTTGCAATTCTCTACTCTCTATTGCTCCGTGCTTTCCTTCGGACCCTAACTAATTCTGTTTTGCCTGAAATATTCCTCCGTTTCTGATTAGCCCCATTTTATACCGGTGACAACCACCATGAACATGTTCATCCAACCGGACAACTAGTCCATGTTATAGAATAATGTCACTGAAATACGACGTTTTAATGCGTTTCTGGCCGTTTTTTCGTAATTTGGGTAACATTTGGAGGCCAACTCATTGTTTTATGTGAAAAACTCGGGAACGAAAATAATCGAGAACACTGTCTTTTGATAGAGATGGAGTGATAACGTGACAAGAATTGATTTCAAGAGAGTTGTGTCCATCAGAAACCGCATGATTCATGTGCGTAACACAAATTTAACAGCTCCGAGTGCTGGAAAAAGTGGGCGGAGCCAAACAAAGAGTGCACAGAACGCCGGAAAACGGGACCCTATTGGGACTGCACATAGCGCCGGGAAAGGTGGGCGGGATCTAGCAAGGAGTGCACAGAACGACGGGAATTTCGGACGGGACCCAACTGGGAGTGCACATAGCGCCGGAAAAGGTAAGCGGGATCCAACTAGGAGTGCACAGAACCCCGGGAAATTTGGACGGAACCCAACTGGGAGTGCACATAGCGCCGAGAAACGTGGGCGGGAATCAACTAGAAGTGCACAGAACGCCGGGAAATTCGGACGGGACCCAATCGGGAGTGCATATAGCACCGGGAAAGGTGGGCAGGACCCAGCAGGGAGTACACAGAGCGCCGGGGAATTTGGACGGGACCCAACTGGGAGTGCACATAGTATCGGAAAAGGTGGGCGGGATTCAACTAGGAGTGCACAGAATTCCGGTAAATTTGGACGGGACCCAATCGGGAGTGCACATAGCGCCGGGAAAGGTGGGCGAGATCCAACTAGGAGTGCACAGAACGCCGGGTAATTTGGCGGAACCCAACTCGGAGTGCACAAATCACCTGGAAAAGCGGACGGGACCCAACTGTAAGTGCACGAATCGCCGATTAACGATCCAACCTGGAATGCACACAGCGCCAGAAAAAAGTGGGCGGAACCCAACTGATTGTGAGTGTGCTCAGAGCGTCGGGAAAATTGACGGGACTTAAATTGGAGTGAACAGAGCGTTGGGGAAAGTGTGTGGGACCCAGACAGAAGTGCGCAGTGCCCCGAGGAAAGTGTGTGAGACCCAACCGGGTGTGCGCAAGCCATAAGCGGGCCATTATATCCATCCTTTTTCGGAGGGAACCTTCGGGAAAATAAAATGAAGTTCTAAACTGTTTCGCTTCGCTATAAAAAGGGTTATGAATTGGTAGAGTGGTAATTGTGAAAAGCTCATTAAAAGATGTGAAATAATTAGTGCATTAGATTTGCCTGAGGATTTGACACCGAAGAAACGTTAAAAATTGTTGAAATGATGTACTACTGATTTGGCGGTGCACGTTTTTACTAAACATCGAAAACTTAGTGTAGCATTGGAAGGCCAAATCACGTGTACTCACTAAGACGCGCGCGATATGGCCTTTGAACGCCACACTAAATTTTCGATGTTTAGTGAAAAAGTGCACCGCCAAATCAGTGATGCATCAATTCAACAAATTTGAATGTTTCTTCGGTGTTAAATCCTATGCCATATCTTATGCTCTAATTATTTCACATCTTTTAACGAGCTTTTCACAATTACCACTCTGCCAAATCATAACTCTTTTTTAGCGAAGGAGAAAATTTTCAATTATGAGAATGAAGAAATCATTCCTAAAACAACCGCTCCGCTTCTACGATTCTGACAATGAGACATTGCGGACTGAGCGCGATTGCGGAACTAGATCATAAGTGGATTACTTGTTAAAGACATCGTGCGCGCTGAACGTCACATCCAATATTTTTTTGTAAAATCGAACTGATATGGTAGGCTGGCAAAACCCACGAAACATCTCAGTAAAAAACAGCCCACTTCTCGCCGGCCAAGTCGGGGTAGCCGACTTCGCGCGCCCCAAATTTGTGGGCGGGGCACAGCGCCCCACTTCCCGCAGAGAGAGAGGTTTTCCAGTCTCCAGTCTTCCCGCGGAGTGTCGGCGGGCAGTCGGCTATTCCTGGGGGTCAACGAAAACTCACTCATCGATTCCCACTTTGGTATCGCCATTGTACCACCCACTAGAGTGGAGCCAGTGGACGATTGCTTAGCAGAGAACGCTGTGTTGAGACTGTTCCCAAAACCCTCGCTGTATGCGACGCTGGCTTTGGGCAGGTGAGCCATTGTCTGTCGGTGGCATCTCCGGATGAAAAGACTGCAAGGGCAAGTGAGTATAGCAAGCAACCCTGGGTAAGCTTACTCCTTACTCGTCAGAAGCAGCTCAAGATGAAGAGGCCAGAAGGGGATTTTTAAAACTTTGTTCCAACAGACCTTAATCTAGAGGGTGATTTTCGAGTGTGCCGCAGGCTGCTTTTGAATTGTCTTCTGTCAGTCGTCAGATTAGCCGGAACGCGATGGCAGAAGGGCCGCAGAGTGCTTGTTCAACGTGTACGGGCAGTAAACGAAACGGCGCTGCCGACTGCCCGCAACCGAACTATTGGCCTTCCGCAGGAGGGGTCACGGGACGTCGGCTAATGATACTGCGGGAAGTGCGCTGTCTGCATCTGAGATGAATCTCTGCCTATGCACCCGGTCAAGGGTTATAGTCACCTGAGAACGGCTGTGGGGTCGATAATCTATCCCTTTTGCACTCACAGAGGTCGATCATCCAACACTTTTCCACAGAATGTGGATGCGGCTATCAACAAAACAGTAATGGTAGAAACTTTGCATGCAGATAAACTTCGAAAACGATTTTGGGTAGAAATTCTGATTCACTTTCACAGTTTATTCAAGTTGGTTTTCCTGTAGAAATAAAGCGTTCTCCGTGGTTATTTTGGCATAACCATTCTCTACAGAGGGCAAGCTATACAAAACATGCAAAAATATTATTTGGTTGCAGGAATGGTCCAGCATCTTTGTTTTGGAGGACAGGGAAAATACAGGAGCCGTGAAAGTACAGGCGGGGTCAAACTCGCTACTACTTCAGCAGCATTGTGGGTCGCTTCGACCCTTCAAGTCACAAGCGTGTATGCTGCTTTCAGGCGTCACTGATTATAATATAACCACCTTTCTTTTTTGAAGCACTGGTTAAATTTGCCCTTCGTGTCCTCCAGTGTCCGCGCTTCGTTCACAAAGAGGAAATTAACGTTGTCTACAGAAATAAAAACGCTGTAATGTAACTCAAGCCGTAAAATAGAATTGTGACAATTGAGTAGAGGTAATTGGGCTAGAGTGGTTGTGTTTAAAGACACCGTACGCGCTGAAAACCACTAATTGTTTTTCAAGTCTGATGAATTGATTTAGTCCGTCTGAGAACGTAGGGAGAGTTTGATGGGTCACCAACGCTTCGTTGTTGAGATACATGGGATCGAATGTCTCAAAATTGTGTCAAAACAGTCGTCTGGCACAAATTGCGGTCAGCCAACCGTTCAATAATTGAAAAATACAATATCTGAAGAATATTTTGTCTACACACATTGACTAACCTTTTTTCTCCACAAATCACCTCAAAGAAAGACTACCTTTATCCGATCGAGGTGTCATGGGTCAACATGACGAATTCTGGCGATCGACCGTCCCCTTTCTAAGAGTCAATTGAGAAAATATCGGACGGAAACAGCAGTTTTCAATGGTTCTTTGGCCGTTTTTTCAACGTAGCTGCTATGGAGGGTGGAAGAGCTTCTATCATAAAAGGAAATCTCGGAAACGAAATCAATCGTGAGCGATGCCTTCAAAGGCACAGTCCAAGTTCAGGAACGAAATCTGATATTTCCAGATAGTTTTGAAGTAGACCCATACTATACAGCATCTGCCAAGTGCGAGCTCTCAATTCCACCGATTAAGCCAGATATCGGAGGAAGCCAACCTGGGGCGCCAACATCCGGAAGCCACTTTGGCATGCCCCTTTTACTATCTTTCGAGCTCAACAGTACCGAGATGAGCGATGATTTCCGATCAATAGCTCCGTTCTTCTGTTCGTTCTCCGCCTCTCTATACACTCAGGTCGGCTCGTATGCATCTGTTGCAAATGACGGAAGTTACAAGCCACGGACAACTCGTCCACCATGCTTCCGCAGCTCAATCTTTGAGGGGCCATAACTTCGTTCCTAGAGGGTCTTTTATGATTTCGGAGAGATTATTGGAATCAGCACGGGGCCTTTCTCAATATAGGCAGAAAAACAGAAAATCGATTTCGAGGTTGGACTGTGCCTTTAAAGGCAGTGGTCACGATGAAAAACGTTATCGAAAAAACTACCAAAATCAGCTTAGATATAAAACAGCTCAAAAACTATGAAGGTAGCGCGGTGAAAAACGGGCTAGAAATAGAGTTATTAAGACCCTAAATTTTCAGTTCGTGCACACGTGCACAGAAAGATCACAGTCTCATGCCAAGCATTCAAAAATCATCGACACTCAGAGGAAGAAATAAATGCAAATTTACCTAATAAAACAGTTGAACAATGAAGGCAAGCACTTCAACCAATGTTTTTGACTAGATGTGTACATAAATCCGAAAGTTCATTGCTTGAAATTCAATTTCAAGTCAGCTGATGTTCTTGATATTAGAGATCATCGATGCCGATGATGTGGGGTGGACTCGTCCACCATCGAAAGACAAGAAAGTTCAGGCTTCGAATTTGGCCAAGAACAGCTATTTTTTCGCGATTTTTTCTCATAGGTTGTACTACTCTATACCCAGAAAAGGGTTTAGAGAGGAAAAGAAGACGAGCATATTTGAGCGCGACCACTGCCTTTAAGGGCAGTGTTCACGATGAATTTCGTTCCCGCGTTTCCGACTCAGAACAATATGTTAGCCACCTATTCTTAACATAATCACGGAGAAACGGCGAAAACACGCAGTAAAACTTCAATGAAATATTTTCTGGTCTAAATGAATATGTATGTTCTCGGTGGTTGCGTCCGGTGAAAAATGCGGTCAATCGAATATGGAAGAATACTTTATGCAAAACAGTATGGGTCCGAAGGAAGGAATAGAGCAACAGAGACTAAAGGATTCCGAAGGACGGGTCTACAAAAGATTTCGTAGTCACAAACACAGCTCCACTTAGAGTATAGTTTTTGTATCTTATCTTATCTCCAGCAAGCCGCTTGTAGCATTAATCTCGCTATCTTAGGAGCGGAGCGGTTGTTTTTGCATTTCTACCATTGTGTTTTCTTACCCCCCTTCTGCGAAAAAATCGCAGATCTGCAATGGTTAGGCATACCAGAATATCGCGAATTCTAACGCTGGCGAAAAAAAAACGCGAATTCAAGCTGGGATTTTTGACGCGGATTGCAGCGATGAATGCCGCTCTCAGTAGTTTTTTCGAAATCCTTGGAATTTTTTCAGCGACTTTTTTCGCAGCTTGAAGATTTGCGAGAAGAATGGTTGAGATGATTCTTGTCGCAATAGCGTCATCCTAGAGAAGTTAGCAGCATATTTTTGTTAAGCTCGCATAGAATATAGTGTATAAAAGTGCGCAGGACCTCAGTGGGAGTGCGCGGAACTTTCGGGGGAGTGTGCAGGACGTCATAGAAAATGCGCAAGACACCACAGAAAGTGTGCAGGACATAAGTGGGAGTGTGCAGGACGTGATAGAAAGTGCGCACGAAACCAGTGGGAGTGTGCAGGACGTCATAGAAAGTGCGCAACACATCAGTGGGAGTGTACAGAACACGACAGAAAGTGTGCAGTACATCAGAGGGAGTGTGCAGGACACCAATGGGAGTGCACAGGACGTCATAGAAAGTGTGCAGGATATCAGTGGGAGTGTGCAGGACACTACAGAAAGTGTGCAGGACGTGATAAAAAGCGTGCAGGACACCAGTGGGAGTGTGCAGGACACCACAGAAAGTGTACAGGATATCAGTGGGAGTGTGCAGGACGTGATAGAAAGTGTGCAGGACTCCAGTGGGAGTGCGCAGATGGGCAGAAACAGAACCCTGGCAACAACCTGCACGCCTTCCTGCTGCGTGTTGTCTGGTGCTGCGCAGTGGCATCAAACTTCTGCACACTCTCCGAGCTGTCCTGGTCGAGTATTGAAATCACAACATCATATTTTTGGATTCTCGGACCGGGCGTTGCATTTGTCCATCTACACTGGTCACGGATCGCACTATTACTTTGCGATTCTTATTTGGAGTTGGCGCAAACTCGGTGCACGTATATTATAATACATCGGTGCGATCCGTGCCAGTATCAGTGCGATGCGTACAGACTGTAGGTGGACAAACGCAATGATCGGTCCGAGTGTCAAGGAAAAATGATATTCTGATCCCAATACTCGTACAGGACAGCTCGGAGAGTGTGCAGTCTGCCTTTGCAATTTACCGGACAGCACGCAGCAGAAGGGCGTGCAGCTTGTTATTCAGGTGTCTGTTGCTGTTCATCTGCACACTCCCACTGAAGTCCTGCACACTCCCATTGGTGTCCTGCACACTCCCCCCTAAAGTCCTGCATACTCCCACTGATGTCCTGCACACTTTCTTTCACGTCCTGCACACTCCCACTGAAGTCCTGCACACTTTCTATCACGTCCTGCACACTCCCACTGGTGTCCTGCACACTTGACAGCACGTCCTGCACACTCCCACTGGTGTCCTGCGCACTTGATATCACATCCTGCACACTCCCACTGGTGTTCTGCACACTTTCTTTCACGTCCTGCACACTCCCACTAAAGTCCTGCACACTTTCTATGACGCCCTAAACACTCCCACTGAAGTCCTGCGCACCTTCAATGACGTTCTGCACAATTCTTTCAAAGTCCTGCTCACTCCTTGCAACACTATCCACTCCATACGGTGGCCAGAATTCTACTTCTGAAGTCTTGTGCATTGTACCGAGCATGCACCTTCCCAAAGGGGTATGGTATACTTTTGCAACACACGGTCGCGTCGCTCTGCACAGCGACAGCGACCGCCTCCCGCCCTTTAAATCTGTCGCTGTCGCAGTGCACTGCACAGCGGCAGCGACAGTGGTAGCGACAGGCTATGGCACATTTGCAGTATGTCAGCCCTCCGCGACACGTCGCTGCGCCCCACACGCGACATCTGTTCCTACGACAACCGTTGCCATTTCTCCGATGCGGGTCCCGCCTCGATTTGTGTTAAATTGCATGCCTGTCGCTCATTACAGCGACAAAGTATACCATACCCCAAACAGGAGAAGGCGCAATTGCTGAGTGCAAACCTCTCTCCGAAAGTGGACGAAATCCATTCCCTTCAATACTACAAAGTACTAAATGTCCGTGATATTCAGCGACAGAAATCGCGGACTTTAGCGATGTTTTTTCGCGGATTTCTGCGATTTTTTCGCCGTTCCCGAAGTATAGAAAGGGGGTTAGAAACAACCGTCTACCTTATGATAAATCAACCATAGCAGCCCCCATCCAGTGATCGACGTTACGGGAACGGTAAGCGGAGTGAGAACACAGGATTGAGGGCAATTCTATAGCGTTTCTCCCAGTTTTTTCATCATTTCGGCTCTACTCCTCTGAGAAAATTTGCCCCGGCGGCAGACCAACCCTGCCTTGAAGGCTCCTAATCGGTGCCTGCAGGGTAGTGTCTATCCAGAGTCCCTCCACCAGCTATGCCACTGCATCAATCTCCCCGCTGCGGTGTCTCAACCAGGACGCGACGGCTCCCAAACTCGGCCCGGAGTTACCTCAACCCTATCGCGACGGTGCCTGAATCTGGCTGCGACGATGCCCGATTCCGACAGCGACGGCGCCTGAAACCGGCTGCCCCGACTCGGTCCGCTAAAAGGGCGTAACCTTCGTCGAGGTCCGCGGTGAGACACCATCCTGCAGACTGCGGCTAAAACCGCCCCACCCCCCAGCTGTGAGGATCCCCTATCCCCCAGCGACCAAAAACATGCAGGCCTCCAGAGGGTGATTTGAAGTCACCTTCCAGGGCCGGAATCAGGATGCCGGATGAGGACTCGAGTGAGATGAGGCCCCTTTTAAACCGGCTGTGAATGGGATAAACACATTAGGACGTGATCATTCGCTTTACCATAATTTTTTCATGTCTGCCAATGCAGCCGTGCCTGCGGTCAAGTGGTTTCGCAGCCCTATCTGACTCATCAGCCAGCTGACTAGTGTAGCGGTGGCGTTGTGGGGATATCGCAAAGCCGGCGCGAAACTGTTGCGAAGCCCACGCTTCTCTATCGCCGTACCGTTCATGATTGCGATGCTTTTGCTGTATTGATGCGGACAAGAAGAAATCTTCCAAGATTCCGGAGCCGTCGCCACAGTGTCGCGGCACGGGCTGGGATCACTGTGTCGTTGCTACGTCGGCCCGGCACGGTCTCGGGTTGCGGTGCCGTCCCGCCACGATCAATGCAAATTTTCTCAGAGTCGGAGCTGAGCAGTCAATCTAGCAAATAATCCCCAAATTGAAGATTGTTGTGAACCCTGCCTAGTGCTTTACCATTTTCACTCCTATTATAGTTGCAGATTTAATACTATGGTGCACATTCTAGAATAGCGTATTTTCCCTACACTGCAATTTATACCAATTATAAGGCTAATAGTAACGATAATGCTATTTTAATGTACTACACCACTCTAATGCTCATGAAGGATCGACGACGTCCTAGGATTTCTTCTGACCGTTCCTTGAAGGCAGGGTTCGCGATGAAAACCATTTTTTATCTCTCCTCATGATAATGTAACATCGGCGTGGATCTTGAAGAGACTTTGCGTCCACTGTTGAAGGTTGGCGCAAAATCGGCGCACCTATGTTTTAGCATATGGCCCCGAGTTTGCGCCAACCTTCAACAGTGAACGCGAAGTCTCTTCACGATCCATGCCGAAGTCAGAAGTGGTCATCACAAAAGTAAAAATGAGGGAAAAAACCCGGAAATTGGCCAGAAAAGTGCTCAAAAACAAGTTGTAACGGCTAATTACCGGTGCCGGCCGGCCCCCTAATTTACAAGATTTTCAGTATTGCTCGCTTATCCGCCTTTTATTTTGCTGTAAACGTAGTCATTAGTCTCCAGAAATGCTCAGAAATTACTTTAGAAGCAAAATAAAAGTTGACAAACTAGGCATTTATGTAAATCTAGATAATTGGAGGCGGGAGGACACTAAGCAATAATTTGCTCCTGAGCGTTTTTTCTACAGCTCTCCACTTATTTTCACATTTGTGATGCACAGATCTACCTTCTCATGAGGATAGCACAACGACCGATTTTATCAGGAATCCTGCCTTTAAAGGCAGCGTTTACGACAATCATCCTCAGTGACCTTCCGCGGTGAAATTATAGGCGAGAAGGTTCCAAGGCTCCCGGTGTCAAAAGAACGGTAGAAAACGAGCTAAGAGTAACAAAACGGCGGCTGCAAACAAGCGTTTTGGTGTTCCAGAACCGCCCCGTGCTCCAGGTTCGCCCCTCGATGTGAACAAATGAACAATCGAGATTGTGAGATGAGCGATGTTTTCCGATCAAAAACCCCGTTCTTCCCTTGATTTTCAACTTCTCTCTTTAGCCGTCGCTTATACTTCCGCCGCCGAGCGGCGCGGCGAAGTGCAATCCCATGATATCGATTGTGCCGCGCCGCGTGATCAATATTACAGAAATGCACTATGCCGCGCCGCTTGGCGGCGGGAGTATAAACGACCCCTTACGCAGGTCAGCTCACACACATCGGCTAAAAAGAGGAAAGTTACAGTACCCGGACAACTCGTCCACAATGCTTCCCTAGCTCAATTTTTGAGGGACCATAACTCCGTTCCTAGAAGGTCTTGAACGATTCCAAAAACATCATGAGAATCAGCATGGGAACGTTTTCAAGATAGGCGGGAAACAGAAAAACGGTTTTCATCGTGAACACTGCCTCCAGTGTGCGTGTGTAATTGCCCACACAATCCCATATCGGGCGACAAGAGACATCATCTGTCCGATCGCGGCATTCCAGGTGAACTAGGACTCTACCTTTCAGGGTAAGGCAAAAAAGCAAAAAAAAATTGGAAGAATAAGCTGGAGCAAACACTTTGTATGATGGAATTGTTCAGTCCCAAAGTCTTCCGTATCGCTCCACGCGCAAAGCGGCTGGAGAGGTTTGGTTTTGCCTTCAACTCGTGATCACTTAAAATTTCTATATAGGAGTAAATAAATCCTTTAGTTTTTCTACAGTCAATCGAGAACTTAAACGTCTAATTCACCTTTGTTGAGTTTTTTCCTATGTTCACTTCTTGTTCAAGCAAATGAGGTCTCAGAAATGCCCCACGTACTTTACATTGTTAACTACGACAGTAATATTCAGGAACACTTTATTTCGCGGCAATATTTATTTTCTTCTTACACGCAATTGCGCAAAGCGAGAGGAGAGGCAGCGAGGGAGGGTGAGGGGAGAAGGTGATGCAGAAAACGCGCTCACACGAACGCGATGGAGGACAGGCTGTCTGTTTTATACATCATAGGATTGGAAAAAGTCTCAAAAACCGAGATGTCGCAATAAACCTGGATGAGGCCGAACTCCGGACTGATCGTAGAGGAAACAAATACTTCACTGTTGACACTATCGTGAAATGCAGTAAAACAGGAAATCTAAATTTTGTGTGTTGGATAGTCTTACCTCCCCCTTGACCTATCTGCAGCGTTCAGTATGCTAAGGGTATCCGGGACACGTGCCCAGTATACTTGTTCCAAATGAAATTCATTTCGAATATCCGACTTTTCGACTATAGTCGGATATCGTACTTTTTCGAATATTCGACTTTTCGACTATAGTCGGATATCGCACTTTTTCGAATATCCGACTTTTCGACAGTAGTCGGATATGAGACTTTTTCGAATATTCGACTTTTCGAATGTAGTCGGATATCGCCCTTTTTCGAATATTCGACTTTTCGACTATAGTCGGATATCGTACTTTTTCGAATATTCGACTTTTCGACTATAGTCGGATATCGCACTTTTTCGAATATTCGACTTTTCGACTGTAGTCGGATATCGCACTTTTTCGAATATTCGACTTTTCGACTATAGTCGGATATCGCACTTTTTCGAATATTCGACTTTTCGACTGTAGTCGGATATCGCCCTTTTTCGAATATTCGACTTTTCGACAGTAGTCGGATATGAGACTTTTTCGAATATTCGACTTTTCGAATAAAAAGTCGACTTTTCTATCCGACTATGCAAATAACTGAAGTGCAAGTAACTGTTTTTTTCACATGAAAACACGTCGATTTCTCACTCATCCACTCGCGGGCGTTCTGACAGATTAAAGCATCACTTTTCAAACCAAAATCAGACCGATACTCAGACACGCTGACGGTTGTTCAGCGGGGTAAAAAGGCTTGTCGGTGCGACGGCGGGAGCCAAAATGGGGAGGAGTCGAATTGCCGGTTGTACCGCATATATAGAGAAATTCAATTCACGGAGACGGATATTTGGCGGTGAAAAAGGGGTTGACGGTGCAACGGCGGGGACGTGCTCTACCGTCAAATATGTGACACGTTCCGCAATTCGGACCAAAAAAGATGGGTGCGCCGGCATCAACATGTTTAGACAAAAGTATTAACATTGATAGGGGTATAAAAGGCTCCTCATCTCACCGTGAGCCTCAGTCAGCTTTTCGGAGCTGGACCTGGAAGGTGACCTCGAGTCACCTTCCGGAAGATCCACCGGATACCGGAGGATAATTTTTGTCGCCGAGGGGAGGGGGCTCCCCAGGGCTCGGGGGGGATGGTACCCAACTGTAGGGTCATCTCCTCATGGTCCGCAGTAGGGTGCACCCCACCGTGGACCGTGGGATCACCTCTTTTGTGGGGACGCCAATAGGGATTTCCCCTGGGTCCCCTCTGCGGACCCGGGAATACCCAGGATGTATTGGAAAGCGCGTGACCGGAAATCTGGTTCGGTTGTACCGCGGTGTGATATCGGTTGAATGGCGGTGGAAGATCGGTTGTCCAGCAGATGCCCCAGCCGATCAACCGACGTTCCCCCGCCGAGTAACCGCCCATGAGTCTGTGCGGTTGTACGGAGGAACAATATCGGTTACACGCTGGATGACCAGGGAGGGGCAACCGACATTCCCCCGCGGAATAACCGCTCCCATGCCTGAGTATGGCTGCTTGGTGGATGTTTAGGCGTGCCTTATAGTATTTGCCACAGGTTTCGTGGTAAGAGCTTATATCTGGCGGAGTTTCCGTAGCTATATGCTGCTAGCGTGCTATATTCTTCCATTTAGATGTGAAAAAGGCACTTCGCAATGAATAAAGTGTGCCCAAATGGTAATGGCGGCCCACGCGGCCGGCATGCTTGGCAGGCGGCCGTCGCATGTGCCGCCCTCGGACGAGTGTTGGATTTCAAGGACGGCCGTCCCCTCTCCCACCGTCTGCAGAGCAGATTGATCGGCGCAGTTCTTGCTGCCTGCCGGTACCGGCCCCGTTCGTAGTCGATGGCGGTGGGGACTTGTCGCATGCCCGTCCGAGAGCGGCAAACGCGACGGCCGCTTGCCAATCACGCCGGCCGTATGGGCCGCCAATCTCCTTCGGACGCACCTTACGCTCGCCGATCAGTGAGGCCCCGGTCAGACTTCGTCGAAAAACCTGCTGAGTCCGACTAAGTCCGAATGAGTCCGGGGTGGAAAAACCTGCTGAGTCCCACTGAGTCCGGTTGCCCCCAGCGCCAACCAACTCCTCTGTGAAACACGCAATTGATAGTGACGATTATCACTTCAGCTGTGAATCGGAACGTGTTTGGTGGCTGATCTTTCTTGTTTTCAACATGTCTGCATCTGATTTCCGTATCAGCAGTACGTGGGGCAGAGCGCAGACGGCGAGAGTCGAGATGCGGCGGGACTCGGCAGGTCGCAGTCGGCCGAAAAAAATGCACCCAAATCACGTGAAAAACACCTATATCGACCGGGTGGGGTGAGGATGATTTCGGTGGGACTCAGTGGGACTCAGTCGGTGCATTGGCCCCGCCCTTGTACGCATGAGAACCATCGGTATCGACCGGGGGGATCGCGGTGGGCATCAGACGGTCGCAGTCGGACTCAGGGGGTTGATTTTTTTGCACCCGTCTTCCACGAATTCGATGCGTATCGACCCGGTGGGACTCAGTAGATCCACCGACTATGACGGGGGCCTCAGAGCTGTCCGATTTTCTTGTAAAGAAATTAGGTTGATTCTATACCTAACTTTGTTTTTAAAGTTGATTATTGCGGTAGAGAGCCTATCACATTTTGATTTCCTATGAAATGTCACATATTCAGAGTTCTACTACCGTGGAGAAAAGAGCCTCTACAATTTGGGAAAAACGTAAAAACATAGAAGTTTCAAAAAAGTTGCTAGAAATAATTCTTCCTGGGAGAATCTGCTCTCTGCCGACGGGTCGCGAAATGCCTCACACGAGTACATGAGATTCCCAGGGTTTTGGAGGTATCTAGTCTAATTTTATCGCGAGAATTTACGTAAACTACGGACATATTAGCCCCAGTTGGTGGAATTTTAGCTACGTCACCTTCAAGAACTAAGGAAATTCTCGCCGAGAATGCGGGAAAAAGGGTGGAAGATTCTCGCCTTGATCGATCCACCCTGTCCTGATCAGTACTACAGGGCGATCTCCGCTGCGATCGACCGCACTGCCGTTTCTTCCCAGAGTCTGCAGCGTCCCCGCGGTCAAATGTATCGTTGGCACGGTCTTCCAGAGAGCGGTTCGGGGTCACCCTCCACGGTCAGCCACAGAGTATCGAGTAATCGATTCGCGAGAGGACTGGACCAGCACTGCGAACGGCATCCATGCGTTCAGCGTAGCCAACGCGGGATGAGATCGCTGTTCAACACAGGCTGTCGCTAATCCCATAACATGGTTGAGCAGGCCGTTGCGGCCGGTGACCAAAATTTTACGACCCCTCTGTGGACCAAAATTTTTACAACACCCCCCCCCTTCTTGGGATGAAAAAAAATTCACGACCAAAATCGTGGCCCCTATAATTAGTACTAAATGTCTTTAATTTGACATCTTGAAGTCCACATAACTCGCTACCTTCGCAGAATTATTCCTTTTTTAAGCCAATCCTCGTTGGGACCGGCGTTGAGCTATAGATACAACCCGGGGGTTACAGACGCAACAGTTATTTTTCATGGATAAAATTAGGAAAAAAATGAATTTACTTACCACCTACTAACTACGCGACTTACTACTCCTACCCCATTCTACCCCACTCCCCCCCCCCTCAAACTTTCATTTTTCTTCAAAAATTACCGGAATTTCTACGACCTCCCCCGTTGCGACCTCTCGCAAGCCTGCCCTACACTGGCCCATAAATTCTCGCAACAATTAAGGCGAGAATTCACGGGCTTAGCGACAGCGAGATCAAAATAGAGAATTTCGCCTTTGTTTTTGCGTGGAGTATGCTTAGAGCTTGCACCCTTACACCTTTGATGCAGTATAAGCGGGCTTTAGCGAGCGTCGCGAGGACCCGAAAATCCCTGCACTACGGAATTAGAGAGCGTAACAGGCCGCTCCCTTGAAAGCACTTTGCTACCCACGGGCAGAGTTTTGAGCTGTTGAATACGAAAGGAAAACTTGACAGACGCACAGAAGGGTGCCCACAACGATCCATCGGTCGCACGAAAATGTGTATGGTGCCTCTATAGTTTGGACACGCACCGTAGCCGTCCAACAAATAGCAGAAGTCTGTCAGCAACATCAATAAGGTTTCTTAAAAAAACGCTCCCATCTGACCTACACCCACAAAGTTTCTTTCAAAAGCAAATATAAATAAAAATTGTGTTTGAAGGCACTGGTCGCGATCAAATATGCTTGTGGTCTTTTTTTCTCTAAACCCTTTTGTGGGTCTCGAGTAGTAGGACCTATAAGAAAAAATCGCGAAAAAACCACTGTTTCGGGCCAAATTTGAAGCCTGAACTTTCTTGTCTTTTGATGGTGGACGAGCCCACTCCACATCATCGGCATCGGTGACCTCTTATATCAAGAACATCAGCTGGCTTGAAATTGAATTTCAATCAATGAAGCTTTGGATTTATGTACACATCTTGTCAAAAACATTGACTGAAGTGATGCTTTCATTGTTCAACTGTTTTTATTCGTTAAATTTGCATTTATTTCGTCCTCTGAATGTCGATGATTTTTGACTGCTCGGCATGAGACGGCGATCTTTGTCGTCATCGCTGTGCACGTGTGCACGAAACAGCTTCTTTGGGCCCTAGAAACTCTAATTCTAGCCCGTTTTTCACCGCTCTACCTTCATAGTTTTTCAGCTGTTTTTGATCTAATCTGATTTTTGTATTTTTTTCTATAACGTTTTTCATCGTGATCACAGCCTCTAAATAATAACTAAAATCAAATACAGATTACCGGATGAGCGTAATTATTTTCGAGGAGTGTGATTGACAAGCAGTTTTTTTGTAGTGAAGTTTTAAGATCCGACTTTGCGACAATGTTCGGATTTTGAACTATTCAAATATCCGGCGTTTTGACTGTAGTCGGATATAACCCTTTCGAATATTCGACTTTTCGACTGTAGTCGGATATCGCACTTTTTCGAATATTCGACTTTTCGACTGTAGTCGGTTATCGCCCTTTTTCGAATATTCGACTTTTCGACTGTAGTCGGATATCGGACTTTTTCGAATATTCGACTTTTCGACTGTAGTCGGATATCGCCCTTTTTCGAATATTCGACTTTTCGACTGTAGTCGGATATCGCACTTTTTCAAATATTCGACTTTTCGACTGTAGTCGGATATAGCACTTTTTCGAATATCCGACTTTTCGAATAAAAAGTCGACTTTTTTATCCGACTGAAACAGTCGGATACTCATCCGATTATTCGATTCGGAACAAGTATAGTGCCCAGCTCTGCACCAGTCCGATGAGCCGTTGAGCATCGATCGTATTGTCCGGTATTGAATTCGCATTAGTCAGGAATTTCTGCTCAGAATTATCTTTTTACGTTCAGCGATTCAATGATTATCGTCCGTGTCATTCAATTAGGAGGCCGCACTCAGCAGTAGGGCGCGAAATCATTCGATCAATAGCCATTTTGTCTTCGCATTTTTTTCGCAATACAGCGTTGCGGCTTCCAACTCGAATTGGACAGACTACTTTCGATGAGCGAATTGCGTATACGTTGCAATTGCAGAGAAAACAATTCATAGCTTTCTGACCGCAGCAGACCACAATGATCTCAGAAAGCGGATTCCGGTATTGTCGTCAGTGCGTCAAGCGATCCACCGCAGGTTGACTTTGGAAATTGAAAGTGGATCGATTGGCGAATTCGCGCGCTCGCGGCAAGACTTACGCCATTCTTGTAAAAGTTCTCGTCTCTCATTCTCATTCGTAGAAGTGAGCTAAACTCGCGGCGGTCAGCTAGCGCTTTAATGCTAGCGCATGCACAACCTGACGCGTATCGGCTAGACCCCGGTCGGTGAGGGACGGGTTCACCCGCTCACCCTACTGTATTATACCTGTATTAATTATGTATTACCTACCTCTAACCCAGGGGACTTAAGACCTAACCCTCCCACGCTCTAAGTCCGGGGGACCACAAAGGGGAAACATAAACACAAGAATAATAAAGTAGAAATATGATCGGATGCGATCCGATAATCACGAACACGACACCAGAATGATTACTGTTTATTATGTGAATGCTAATAGGTGAGAGGTTAAGATGTGAGATATTAGTGGTGAGAGAAGGGTGAGTACAGACTGAGTCATGTCTGTACTAAAAGAGTTAGTTACTAAACAAACCTACGGGCCTACGGCTGCAAGGAGGGCCGGACCAATGTCCGGCTAGAAGGTTGCTGTAGTATCATGTAGTATAATGTTCTAAGGGCTGAGTAGCCCCTCGAACAGCGACGTGAAATAATGGAGAATGAAAACAGCCAACAGGGTGGCTGGCTGCCGACGGCGGAGGAGTGGAGACGCGAATGACCCCCGTCCCCCTCGCCCGACAGCATCGACCCAGCCGGGTGGTCGCCGCTGATCGACGGGGTGGTCACGCTGCAGACCCACCTTGGGAGCGGAAGCTCCACATATCGAATACTGTGCAGGACCTCATGAACATAAACTACTGTCTATGGCTGGGTTCGCCTATGACGATTGAGGGTTATTTTTGCGGAAAACCCAACTATAGCTCATGCTTTGCTTGTCTTGGAGGTGGGTGGCGAATAGATGCCGATCAGCGTAGTCAGTGACGGGAAGAGCTTGCACTATGTAAATCGAGGCGTCTGCATTTCGCTTTCAGTTCCGCTCAACATCGAGAGCGCATACTTAATAAAAGCTGTAGTTAACCACTTATGCAGTCTACCTATGCACGTTGTCAGGCCGATTCAGAAAAAACGCGTTTCACAGTTTCTGGTACTAACACTATTTATGGATAATTTCACTCTGGATAAATAATCTCCCTGCTCTCTTTTCTTCACACGTGGACATCGTATAATGAATCCTGTTTTGCTATACCAACTAGATTGATAGTTGGGAATTTTATTTGCCGCCTATTGTTCCGGACTTTATGTCTTTTTCAGAGACCTAAAAAGCATTTCAAGATTAACGGAGTACGTGATTTTACCCGACCTACATCTCGCTCTCGCTCACTCGATTACGAACAAGGGCAGCTACTATACTTTGGTCCGAATCGAATAATATTCGAATAAATATTCGAATTTTCGAATATTCGAGTGCTCGAATATTCGGTTCATTCGGAAAAGCAAAATATTCGTTTTTTAGAATATTCGGTTCATTCGGAGGATCAAAATATTCGTTTTTTCGAATATTCGGTTCATTCGGAAAAGCAAAATATTCGTTTTTTTGAATATTCGGTTCATTCGGAGGATCAAAATATTCGTTTTTTCGAATATTCGGTTCATTCGGAAAAGCAAAGTATTCGTTTTTTCGAATATTCGGTTTATTCGGAGAATCAAAAAATTCGTTTTTTCGAATATTCGATTCATTCGGAAAAGCAAAATATTCGTTTTTTCGAATAATCGAATTATTCGGAAAACAGAAAATTTGCTTTTTCGAATATTCGGTTTATTCGGAAAACCAAAATATTCGTTTTTTCGAATATTCGATTCATTCGTAAAATCAAAATGTTCGTTTTTTCGGATATTTGTTTTATTCGGAAAACCAAAATATTCGTTTTTTCGAATATTCGGCCGAACTTTGGTGGTAATATTCGAATATTCGCAAGAGCGTATACTGCCATTTCGCCACGAATCATGGCTGCCGGTTGCATACCCTACGAACCGTTGAGAACACTCCTTCCTCATTCAATTTTTGTGAAATCCCAAGGTGAGCTGTAAAGAGCTGGAGGTGACATCATTAACGAGATTTGCTCGAATCTTACTAAGTAAGATCCAAATATGAAGAGTCGACCTCGCGAAGGGAAACAGAAGAAATCGACTTTGTGAACCTCGACCTTTCTTTGTACAGTCGGTCGAATGTTGCGCTCGATGTCCCATCCTTATCAAGCTGCCCACGAGGCTATAAATCTTTCTCTTTGGGTTATTTGAAGTGCTCAACACAAATCTGAGGTCCGTTTATTGAGTTTAGGCAGATCGCGGTAGATAACTGTGGGTGTACGGTAGTTCGGCGAAGTCTCAGATCCGACTCAAAATTCCTACGTGGGAATTATTCAGGGTGCTGAATACGAATTTTATCGATTTTTGAAATAGTATGGTAGGTTTTGCTCCTAAATGGCAATGTACCTACCGCAACCTGCAATAAACCTCGGAGTTTCGACAAACGGACCCCAGATTCGTTTTCATATCCCTACTCAGATAATAACACCGGCTGAGCGGGCGGAGAAGTAGGGTCGCCGGCTGAGCGAGCAGGCTTATTTTGGAGGCGGAGCGTCTTACCGGCTGAGCGGGCGGGCATGCGTTTTACCGGCTGAGGGGCATGGCTTTACCGGGTCAGCGGGCGGACATAAATCCACAGCGGAGCATGTCACCGGCTGATCGGGCAGACATAGCATTACCGGCTGAGGGGCATGGCTTTACGGGGTGAGCGGGCAGACATTAATCAATGGCGGAGCATATCACCGGCTGATCGGGCAGACACTAAAGCGAACCACGCTCATGTAGGGCGCGGGCGAAATGGGCTTCGAGCTGATTCGAGTGATGGCATTCGAACGGGTGGTCATCCACACGATTTGGATCATTGACCCCTCACCCCCGTACGGTTCGTTGTGACCGCGGGGACGTGACAGCGGGTCACTTAATGATTTTTAAGGCAAGGTAAGGCTTGCCGCTTCAGAAATGAAACGCAAGCCTCGAACATGCTGGGGAATAGGGAGAGCCTACTAGGGGCTTTATCTACTCTTACAGATCGATATCATTCACGTGGTAAGCAACTAATACCGGCAGAGCGAACCTCCATTTACCGGCTGAGGGGCAGTGAGTACGGGCTGAGGGGCAGCCATTTACCGGCTGAGGGGGCAGTGAACGCGGTGTGAGGGGGCCACCACTTGCCGGCTGAGCGCTCTACCATTTGCCGGCTGAGGGGGCAGTGAATACCGGGGCTCGCCCGGGTACAATGTTCAGTCTGCCGGTATTACCTGCCCCCTCAGCCGGCGTTACTGCTTGAGTAAATGACCGCTACGGACAAGTTTTCAGCCAAATCCGTAACTTTTTTCCAAACACCTCAGACATTGCCTGATGGGTACCGTTACCCTACCGCGAAGCTCCAGAAACGCTTATTTCTGGAACCAGCAGTTCGGGACGGGATTTCGCGCATTTTTACTATGGATTCCAAAAAGATTCTGACAATGCTTTGTATAGTTCTTTTGTCAAACCGTCCCCCAGGAGCTTGAGTAGGTCAATGTTGGCCGTTTTCTCCCCTTCCCCCACCTAGAGTGATCAAACAGTCGCGTAGTCGATATGAGTCAAGCGTTGTCGATTTACCTTATATACAACTTTTCACCATATAAGATGAACGCTAAAGGGCACTACGGCGTATGGGCCCACACCTGGTCGCAGGTTTGATCCCGCCGGAAGCCCATATTTTCGCAGAGAATGAGTCATGAGAGTATGATCTCAGACAACTGTGGAGTCCGTTTCGGCCACGATAGGCTTTCTAATCTAATACTCTCTTGAAAGGCTCTTGAACAGAAGCGTGAGCTGTTTCGAGAAGCAAGTGTTCTATTTAAAGGGACTACGTGGCGCAGAGAGGCGAAACTTTTGCCGCACCGCCGTTTCTCACGCAACAGCACGTCCTCCTATCGTAATCCCGAGGTCCTCGCCGCGGTCGACAACGAAGGAGCTCTTCGCTGAGAACCGAGACGGAGACCCCTGAGCGGTTGGAATTCCTCCAGAAAGAAGCCCCAGTCTCTGTGAATTTCGATGTCATTTTTCCATTTTCGTAATATTTGTTCTAAAACAGTGTCTCTCTCTATGATTATCAATGCGAACATAATTTCGGACAAGGAATAGTGAGTGCATTGCAATAAAAAAATCATGAAAAAAGAAAATGTTCATGACAGTGTTCGGGAAAATGAAAACCTCCGATTGGTCGATCGTCGTTATATAATCTACGCCAACTGTCGACTACAACACACAACAAACGAATTCGAGGCCATCTACCAACCAAAAATTGTTGGAACAAACGTATTATTGCCTTCCAGGACGGATGTCTGGCATTTACGTCGCGGTGTCGTAGTGCAGTGCACGACGACACGACACACCATCCAGATGGCGCTAAACAGCGCGCATTGTGGAAAAGTGTAGATTGGCCGCGACGCAGGCACGACACCGTCGCGTGTAGCAGCTCCTACTAGATCGGCCGCGCGCGACGACTGTAAGTGCTAGGCGCGGTCGATCACTGCGCTGGGCGGGGCGGGTTGTACTAGTTCCTACACCGCGACCCCGTCGCCGCGACGCAGGTATGCACTAAGCCTATGAGATGGGTCCCCTTATATACGTTCTGTGCGGCTGATGGGCGCCTGATCAATTGTGGAGCCATCGATCAACGTGTCCAAGCAAAAGCATAGTGGCTCATTTGTCGTCCAAATTGCATCGTTGTCGAATCGAAAGTGGGTCTCGGCCTAGTGGAACACCTATGGCCTACTGCATATTTCTCGCGACGCGCCGCCGTGACAGTGCATATCAGCAGAATCGATTTTCGGTCGGTATAGATGAAAAACATTGTGTTCCGTCGCTCGTAGTGAAAAAATATGCACTAGGCCTATGTGTTGCGGCACGTGCTTCTCACTTCGACGACGATTAGGCCACGTGACGCTCGAAAAGTACGGGCCGTTACGCCGTCCACAGCGCTTTGGATTCGAATCGAAATCCTTTTGTGGCCTAATCGGACACCCCAATTGTCTGAGGTAGTGTCATCCTTCACGGCCTTCACATCCTAGTGTGAGCCTTCGCAAAAAGTAACTGAATTTTGGATTCATGATCAGCGACTCGAAGAACCGTCTGAGCGGAGTTTGAGAAACGCGAAAACTACTTACAAGGGAAGTGTTTAGAGTGTCAAACGCATCTGCGAAAACGACTATTATTGTTGGTATCTCTAGCGCCCAAAACTGTTTTCAGCGCCTAAAACTACCCCCCTGAGCAAAATTTGGGTGAAGGCGCATTTTCCATACTTTGTCGAGACTGACAGCGTTTTGGACTTGCAAGGATTTTCGGTTGGGCGTTTATTTATACCGATTACAGGGCTCTGGAAGCGTTTTAGAAAAATGTTCCAGATTTGAGTTGAAATTCTCCCAGGGTGGTTTTTTGGGGCGCTGATCACGAGTCTGTGGTTTATTCGTCGATTTTCCAAAGTTTTCGGCTAATTTCGTTCGAAGCTTCCCAACCGGGGAAAATTTCGAGGGAAAAACGCCACTTTCGAGATTCCCGGAGTGCTACTGTAGATATTGCTCAAATTGTTCTTTTGTGGGTTTTTTGGAGTGCTGAATACGAATCTGGAGTCCGTTCATGGATTTTCTGCAAATTACAGTAGATTACGGTGGGTATACGGTAGTTTGGACAAAGTCTCAGATTTTACTCAAAATTAGTATACGGGGGTTGTTCGGGTTGGAGAATACGAATTTATCGTCCATTTGTCGATTTTCAAAATACTAAGATGGGTTTTGGCCCCTAAATGACATGTTACCTACCGTAACCTACAGTGAACCTCGAAATTTCGACAAATGGATTCCAGATTCGTGTTCACGACCCTAGATTACCCCTACATGCAAGTTTTGGGCTGAACCCCAAAAATTTTTTTGAAACACCAGAAAAAAAATTGCCTCTCTTCTCTTCCCCTGCTTCCCTTGCCTTTTCGCGAAGCTTGAAAAATGCTCATAACTTGTTCGAACCTGCAGCTCGGGGCGGGATACTGCGCATTTTTACTATTGAGCCACAAGAGATACTAACGATACTGATCGTTTTCGCAGATGCGTTTACCACTCTAAACACTTCCCTTCTCGGTTATTTTGGAATGTTAGACCGACTTTGAGATCCTCTTAACGATTTTCGGTGGTTCATTTCGCTAAACAAACTATATTGTTGTTGAAGGAATCTACTGTTGTGGAATTTGTCATTGGAATAATCGTCGGTAATAAATGTAACAATTTATAGAACTTTTGAAGCTGCATATAGACAGATTTAGGTCTGTTTCTCAATTTTTGGTAGCTCAGATCCAAATAATCGAAGATTATTCGAATATTCGAAAAATATTCGACTTTCTGAATGAAGATTTGAATATTCATTCGATCCGAGTGAAGAAAACACTTTTCGAATCAGTCATTCATTCGACGTTTTTGTTAAGGTGATATTCGAATAGTTCATTCATTCGAAATTTCCATAGCACAATATTCGAATTAATCATTCATTCGGAATTTCGGAAAACACAATATTCGAAAATTTCATTCATTCGGAAACCTTGAAAAACGCAATATTCGAAAGACTCATTCATTCGGAAATCCTAAGAAATCCATATTTGAAAAATTCATTCATTCGAAAATCCTGAAAAATCCATATTCGAAAAATTCATTCATTTGGAAATCTCGAAAAACGCAATTTTCGAAAAAATCATTCATTCGGAAATTTCGAAAAACACATATTCGAAAAAATTCATTCATTCGGAAATCTCGAAAAACGCAATTTTCGAAAAGTTCATTCATTCGGAAATTTTGAAAAACGCCATATTCGAATTATTCATTCATTCGAAAATTTCGAAAATTCAATATTCGAATTATTCATTCATTCGAAAAAAATCGTCGAATACCAAAGTATAGCAGCTACCCTACTCCGCTTCAAGGTGAATTTGCGATGTGGGTTTCCAATTGGTGCCTCCACACTGCGTCTCACAGTGCGTTACAACTGTCGGAGGGGGAGGAAGCGCTTGAAAGGATAGATTCACAAACTCATTTAATTTTCAGCCACTTCTAGGCCTCTGATGAAGACGTTAAGGTCAAACGTTAGGTCTCAATGGAGATTACCACCTAATAACCTTGTTGGCTTAGCGATATCTGATTGAAGATAATTTTCTGAGGTAAATCTATTAAAAAAGGCTGGACAAATTGGCGCCTTTAGATTGAAACCACTTCGGGGGGCCACTCAAGGAAATGGAATGATTCATCAATGAAAATAAAAACTTGCGCTGATAACATATGTCTGATAATGTTATCAGTCATTGTTTTCGTGGAGCATCCAAGGAAACTCTCCGATTTCTGGTAGCGGAATCATTCACTCTTCAACTGGAACATGAGTGCCCCCCCCCGTACTAGTGTCATACTTGAGCCTTCTGCTAGATCATACAGAGAGCGAGTGCGCAACTGAGGAAGATGTACGGGAGTGAAAGTGGGTCATGACGGGGTACAGGGCACAGAGTTCGAAATAGCACAAACAAAAGCGGGCAGATTGTACACGTGTTAGACCGTGCAAGTGAAAGACTGCAGACCCGCAGCAAACCTCTACTGTCATCACTCAAAGATAGCAAGCAGCCAACCTGTTGTACATCTTGCCGAGGCACCTAACCAATCAGCCAATTTTTAGGGTGTTTGAAAAAAATAGGATTTGACTCAAAACTTTCAACTGGGGGTTATTTATGGCGCTGAACGCGAATCTGGGGTCTGTTTGTCGCTAGGTTTAGTCGCTAGGCTAGCGTTACATACCATTATATTTCAAAAATCAGAAAAAAATGGACCTTAAACCCTTATTCGGCGCACCAAATAACAGCCGCAGATAAATTTTGAGCCAACTCTGAGACTTTAATCAAGCTACCACCGTAACCCACCGTAATATATCAAAAAACGATGAACGGATTGTAGATTCGTGTTCAGCACTGCAAGTAACCCCCAGAGCAACAATTTGAGCCATATCTATTGCAACACTCCGGAATTTTTCAAAAGTCGCGATTACCCATCAAAGTTTCCTCATGAAAAGCTTTGAACGAATCAAATTGAAAACTTCGGAAAAACGATAAATAAACCCCAGTTTTGTGACCAGCACCCCAAATAACCCATCTGGAAAGATTTTGAGTGAAATCTGGAACATTTTTGTGAAACGCTTTCAGAGCCATCTAATTGGAATAAATAACGCCCAACCGAAAATCCGTACAAGTCCAAAACACTATGAGTCTGTGCAAAGATTGGAGAATGTGCCTTCGCCCAAGATTTGCTCGGTGGGGTAGGTTGCTGGGTGCTGAACACAATGGTGAGGTCCGTTTTCGTATTTTCCAAACACTAATGGGTGTTTTTGATAGATAAAAAGCGCTCAACAAACAACTAGAGGCTTCTAGCCTTTCCGAATCTGTAAGTCATGGGTCCTCAGCTTATTCTTTTAAAAAATTAGGGAACCAACTCAGAATCCAAGCTCAGTACGTCAAAGACCCTTCATTCAACTTCTTAGCCTAATTCATCTAACAATAAGAACTACAAACGTTCAGCTCAGCTGCAGGAAATACGAAATTTGATAGACTACAACTTTTTTTCGCAGATGTCCGCAGCGAAATCCGCGTTCAGATTCGAAGAGAGCGTGCAAGCGTTGACTAGAACACATTGATCAGCTGTCTGATTTGGGGAACACCATGCGAGGTTCTCTAATTAGTTCTGTTACTTATCATGCTTCAACGTTCTCTGTCCTCACATTTTCAACAGTTGCAGAAGAGCTGGGGTGGTAGTAATTGGGTGTGTTAAACGCGAGTTAACAGGAGTTAAATTCGCGTTAAACGCGAGTTTAACCACACCAGATTGTAATGATAACTCCTGATAGTTAAGAGAGAACTCGCTCTAGTTTCACTCTAACATCCCCCAGTGGTAGGCCTCTTATACACTTCCAATGAAAACGCCTCGAAAAAGCGACAATTGTAACCTTTGTTACGAAAAATAGTCTTTTCAAAACGTTTTCAGGTCTGTTTTTTCTCTGAAATTCCGCCATGTGGCATCCTCGCGGTAAGTTCGCGTTTAACATACTCTCGCAGACAGCACGGAAATAGTGCTGAAATGCGAGAGGAACTGGCGGTTAACGAAAAACTCCTCCCGAGGAGTTTTTGGATGCGGTTAGCAAGATACAGTAGGAACAGTTTTGACCATCTATACTGCGGGCAAGTACGAGTTTAATTAATGCAGAGGGTTAAGGAAGTTTGATAGCACTGTTAGCGATTTTGATCCAGGACGTCACCCTATCTTTAAAACTGAAAGGTGTTCCAAGGGAGAGTCTTTAACGGCTTCCGCCAGGGAAACGGGCGATGAGGGATCAAAACAAAGCAAGGATCATTGCTGAAACACGTTGGCCAGTCTTCTTTGGTGGCACTAATCAATCCCTCCCAATCAGCTGTTAATTTTTTCGAGCGCCGACACTTCTCCCGCTTTTTGTTTATTTTCTTCCGAATTCATTCGCTTTGCTATTATCAGGTTAGTTTCATTTTCATAATTCATTGCATAGCACAGGCTATGAGGAGTATGTAGTAAATTATTTGTTTGCTCGCGTTTCGAAGGGGTTTCCGCAACTTTTTAGTGCAAAAAGTGAAAATTTTCCAAGCCACTGATTTTCAAGTGATTTGATGCTTTAGTAATGATTAATAAGCGTTAGTCGGGGGCGTATCGGGCGAGTTTTGTGGGAAAGAAATGCGAACTTGTTTCTGAACCAACTTAATTTGTTCTCCTTTTTCTGCAAGATTCTAATACTCCTCTTTCATTGCCAGATCAGTGCCATCGTGGCCTCTTATTTTTTTTTGAGGGTCCGCGACGCAGTTGCTTTGGTGCATTGGTAGAGCCACTCGAAGTGTATCAAATTCTTACCTTGAAATATGTGTACAAAATCTTTTCCTTAAACGATGCGCATATGAGTGTGTAACAGTGTTTCTATATATTTTCAGCACTAACTGCGGGCGGTGGATTAGTTTCATTTTGAGAAGACGGCAAACACTTCACAATTTCAACTGCATCAATGACCGAAACCACACCATTACCCCAATCTCGGACGCCAGACTTGAGTTGCACACTTCCAAAAAAAAAACAATAGAATTCTTTTTCAAGAACGAAAATAGACTATCTAGTTTATCATCATTCTTATAAGTTTTTAACTATCCATTTCAGTTGAATGCAGGACATTCTTTGAATTTATGCATTACTCGACGAGTTTCGGAATGTCTTTTTCGTAGCTAGCGTTACCTTTTCAAGAACACCTTGTAAATAATTCATCCAGAAATTCTCAAATTTTCGTTCACTCGAAATTTCCTTCCGATAAATTTTTTGTTTTTCAAAAAAACTTTTATTTGAAAATATTTAAAAAAAAGTTAACAAAGTTACTACAAATGCAAACTTTTGTCAGATCACACGCAATTGATTGATTGAGGCTAATTATTAATCTAGCATGTCTTTTCGAGAGTGGTCCTGAAAACTCACGGAGCTCACAAAAAATTACGAGAATTAGGATTTACAAGGAAAATTTAAAAAATTGCATTTTGATCGTGTTTCGAACAAGGAAAATATTACGAAATTCCTTTTGAAAGCTCTTCCTAATGAATAAAATAAATAGCATCATTTGTATAATCTTTCCAATCCCTCGTCTTTCCACCGTAAACGTCGTTCGTGTCCAAGTGTAGAAAATACTCATGCGGACGAAGGCCACGCATAATGTATTTGTAAGCAGAGGGCAGCTTTCGTTAAACCGGCAACAAACCGTGGCACCTATGTAGCGGGTGGTAGCCGGCCAGGAGGTGGCGGTTAATACGTGTTAATTTGGCGGCTCTACTGCATTTAATTCGCGGTATGTTGGCGGCTTGGAGGTGGCGGTTTATTCGCGGTTAACACACCATTTACTACCACCCCTGAGTTTCCAGAGCTTCATAGAATGGTTTTCGTGATTCTCTTTGTTAATTTCCTCATTGGTAAAATATCTCGAGGGTAATTTTTTTGCACCTATTTTGCGCCCACTTGGTTCTCTCAACTTCATCCAGGTGGAATATATCGGTGCTACGAACAGAAGTTATTTGAGCAAAAAGGGAGAGGGGAGTTCCAGATTCAGATAATTTATTTAATTTTTTTTATCGTTTCTTCATGAATCTATCAAGACGGAGAGCTTAGATCTCAACTTCTTTTAGTTCTTTTTTTTCAATCGATCGTCTTTTTGTGATGACTCAATGCAGGGCTTTACTGTAGCTGCCGTTCTTTCTATTCCTGCTGCTTCTATGCTCTCAAGACAGAGTTTCCATAAGCATTGAATGGATGGGATCCATCAACCTTATTAGATGTGAACGAGTTTGTCCTATACTTGCGTCTTCGACGGGTTGTAATATGTTGAAAAAAGCTATTGAAAAGCCTGATATACAAACAACACGGAGAGCATAGTTAAATAGATACGCGAATTTCCCTTTTCTTCTTTTTGCTTGTTACATGACCATCAGAAACCACAGTGATTTGAAAACCGCTCTAGGCATCACATCACTCTAAGAAAAAAGTCAGCACTAGCGAACACAAGTTTATTCGATATCAAAACTTCGAGAACAAACCCGACGGAGGTGTGCACACGTCATGAGTTAAAGAGCACCATACTTCTAATATTTTACCAAGGAAAACCTAACTTGGTAGGCAGAAAAGAACTAAAATTAAGAAAAAGAACTGAATTGGTAGAGCTCAGCAACTAATAACCAGACGGTGAGGAGCCATCGATTACGCCACTTGGAAGACGGCCCACAGCATTACAGTGATCCAGCGAGAAGCGGACCGCATACTCTATCAACGCGTAGCTAGATGACTCCGAGGGTGGTGCCTGTAACGCCGCCCCATTCCATGTAGCGAGAATTTAAGGATTTTCAGCTACGATAGCCAAAACCATGATAGGTACATAGGTGCAGATTCTACGCTTATTCTATGTAAACACGAAGGCTAAATTCTATACATTGCTTTCGCTGACGCTAAACCCGCATATTCTCGCTATAACTTTGTAGCGAGAATTCACGAGTTTAGCAGTAGCCTGTGTTGAAATGCGATCTCAAATTCGCGCAGGCTACGCGGAACGCAGGGTTGCTGCTCGAACAGTGTTGGCCCAGTCATCTCACTGAGTGATTACTCGACACACTGTGGCTGCTCGCGGAGGGTGATCCAATGTCGCTCTCTGGAAGACCTCGTAAGGATAATTTGGAACGCTGGTATAGTCTACAGCAATAAAAGTAGGACCTGGTGTGGTTGCGGACTCGTCCTAACATACGGTAGCTTGTTAGTAGTATCACTCAATTTTTCAGAAACAGCTGTGATAAATCGGTGATTCTGTGTTTTCACCGATATGACTACATCTGTGAAAGCTAGGAAAACAGGTGAAAATGTGTGTGGAAACAAAAACTCACCGACCAATCTAAGTTGTTTCGAAAAAATGAGTGATAACACAATCAGACTACAGAATGTAGGAGCAGTCCGCAACCTCACCAGGCCCTACTTCTATTTCTGTAGACTATATGCTGCAGGCCGTGGGGAAGAATTGGCGGTGTGGTCGATCGCAGCTGGGATCACCTTTCTAGTACGGATCAGTAGTGGGTGGGTCGATCGACCGAGTGCTTTAACGAGAATCTACGTAGAATGCGAGCGCTCTAGCAATAATTTCACCAACCGATGCTAAACTTTCCGTAGATTACGTATGCTCTCGTGTCAGAATTAGACCAGATGCCTCCGAAATCCTGGAAATCTCCGGTTTCCGTGTGAGGCATCTACCTAAGTTATGGTGGGGGAAAAGGTCGCAGGGGAGGGCCTCAGACAAGTCAGCTGCGCCTGCACCTCTCAGCGCTCATCTGCTGACCTTCACATCTAAAGATTGGTAATTATCTACTAATGAATCTGTTGTTCTCTGGCCTTTTCTGCAGCCGCGAAAAACGGTAGCTTCGCCTGTTGGAAAAAGCATAGCAAATCGTGTTCTCAGCAGTAAAGACACCGCATTTTTTAGGAGAAGCCATCGTACCAGTCCCCAAATCACAGCCGTAATGTCGAGGTTTTAACTAAGCAATGAAATAAGCAAGCTTCCGATCCGGGTACGGGTTGTCATATCCCTATAAAGATGGTCAAAGTGTGGGTTGCCCTCACGGTGCCGTCACCATCTCGAACGTTGCGGCCGGCTCTCATCAACATGAGGGATAATTTACTGGCTGCTCATCGCCTTTCGCCACCATCTTCAACCTCAGCGCCCACCTTACGTCCATGGAGGTCTCATATACTTATTTTCGGCAAATGGCTGCCACCGTTGCCACTATCTAGGGCTGCTCGCGTGTTTAAATATAGAGAGCAGCGCACGCTTTTTTGCATAAGTGAATTCTGGCGCGTAAATATGGCGTTTCCGCTAACTTTTCGGGACCCTCTATTTCGGAGTGCAGCTTACACGAGTTTATCACGCCCGTGTGCTGCTACTCCTTGTCCCCACACTCCCTCGCTGCCTTCTTCACAGCTCTGCACTCACACGCAGAGGAAAAACGTAGGCTTCGCCACAAACTACATAGTGGGTATACCATAGCTCCACCAAGCTCAGCATGAATTGACGTAGACAGGGTTTGAAGCAAACTATCTTTTCTGTTGTTGGTAACTCAGCGCTGCCACCGCGCTACCAAATGTACCTCACATCCGTTCGAAAAAGCGTAGGCTACTCTCTAACCTAGAATACGCGAGCAGCCTTAGATAGTGGCAACGGTGGCGGGCATTTGCCGAGAATGTGAGGTACATGTTGGTAGCTCTGCGGAAGTACCAACAACAGGGAAGATTGTTTACTTAAAGCCCTGTCTACGCCGATTCAATCTGAGCTTGCTTGTTGGCATGGTCACAAAAATCTATGGTATACCCTGTAATTTGTAGCGAAGCCTACGTTCTTCCTCCGCGTGTGAGTGCAGAGCTGTGAAGAAGGCAGCGAGAGAGTGTGGGGACAAGGAGTAGCAGCACACGGGCGTGATATAGTCCACGTTCGACTTTCCACAATTCTCGGCATGGTAGTATCTCGTAGTTGTACTCTTGAGCAGTAGACAGAGAATTTTCAGCTTTATTCACCCGCCATCTAAGACCATCTGAGGTTGTCTGACAGGCTTAGGTCTGCAAACTAAAGCTCTGTCGAAGGCACGATTGTCGAAACGTTAGCCGAATAAAGCTGGAATTTCTCGGTCCTCTGGTCAAGAATACAACTACGGGACTTGATATACTTGTGCAAGCTTCACTCCGAAGTAGACGGTATGCCAGTGGGAAGAAAATCAAGCGGAAACACCATATTCACGCGCCAGAATTCGCTTGCGTTGATTTTTGGCGTTTGCCGGCCCTCGTGACATCAATCCTGAACAAATCGCGACTTGTGAGCAGGGGCATCGTTCTTCTTAGAGGCCTATCAACAATGGCTGATGATTTTAATGCAAGAGGCGCACCAAAATCTCGACAAGGTCAGGTGTGTAATTGGTCTCATCATCTTTTGCTCACGGAAGACTTTAAGGTGGGTGTATCAGCTTATGCGCCTTTATGATAGCGGACCCCGAAGCGTCGAAAGTGTCTGGATCAGTTTTCAGAGTTTCTAGGAAAGATTCCAAGTACGAGTCTTCCGAACCTTCGTAGCCGTGGCTGGGCCAACTGTGCCAAAACACCTTCACGATGCAACTCAGCGATAGATTGACAGTGACATAGTGGCTCTGCCAATCCATGAACCAACGGTGAAACGTAGGCTAGAGATAAACAAGAATGCGGATAGCCAAATCAACAGAAATTAATTTAAGAAAAGATGCAAAGCTCTAGAACTGAATCCAGATCTTTCTGCGATCATTAGTACTAAAAAGCGCTTCTAAACCGTGCCATGCCACTTCACAGTTCACCGCTTCACACGGAAAGCTCTGCTCAATCACCTCCCACTCACTGTGTCGTCACACCCATCTGTTTACACCAGGGGACGAATGCATCATTGGGCCGGATTGGGGCAGGGGCAGGGCAGTCTACGGCCTTGAAGAACTCTGTAAATCACTAAATCAATCGTGCCCCAGCTGCCCCAACTCGGATGCTGGGGCAGCTAAAGCAGCGAAAAACACAGCTGGGGCACGATCGATTCCATGATCTACTGCCCTCGCACTGCGATGTTCAATGATGCCGGCTGCCCTGCCCCTACCTCAACCCGGCTCGTTGATGCATCCGGCCCCAGCAGCTCTGCTTGATCTCCTCTCACCGATCACCCTCTACTACTCCTGCAGTCGCGGGCGTCTGTGGCAGGTTGAGAGTCACTAGGACTGACCTTCATACCGGCCACCGATGACCGCCAGAACGCCGCTATCCCAATCAATGTCAACCGTGGTAAACACAAACACTCCACATTTCAGGGCAGCGAATACATTGTGAGCTGACATTTCCGCGCTCTACACGAGAGAGTATTGTAGGAAAGCAATGCGGACACCGCAACGTGTTGCTGCGATAACTCCGCTAGATATGAGACATTACCACGAAAACTGGCAGTTATGAATCATGGCGAAATCAACTTGATTGGGAAAGGAGCTTTTTGACCTGCAACCGACGCCCGCAATTGCATGAGTACAGGGTGCTTAAAAAGCATTTATGTTGTTTTCGAAATGCGTCCATGGCGTTGTAAAATTCTTGTGCAAACAATGTTTGCTATGTTTAAAAAGCTCAGGTTACGGAGAGCATCGGCTGAACGGTTGACATTCAATCACGAATTGCGAGGAACATGCGATCCTCAGTTCATCGCGTGACTTTAGCCCTTTTTTCCGAGGAAGGATATTCAGCTGCTTACCCAGCAAAAAGGTTTAGCATCAACGCAAGGACAGTCAGAAAAATTTCCATGCAGTACAGAGAGAGAGGGCAAGTCGAGATGCTTCGTAAGTCGTGCCGATCGCTAACTGTGATTACACCTAAGGAAATTGAAAATCATAAGAAAGGATGCGAAGGATAGAGAAAGTCCTGCTCAATCTTATTGTCTCGGACACTCATATTTCCTGGCAGTGCGTGCAAAAGGTTGTATAAACTGAGTTTGGCTCCCACACGGCGCCGTAGATTTTAAAGGCAGTGTTCACGATAAATTTCACATCCAATATCTCAACGGCTTACGGAAGTTCTGGTGCCCTGTATAGCAAGGCATGCTCAAAAAAGACATGAAAGACGCATTTTGAGCAAAGATAGGCCCTCTCTTGTTTACGTTGATTTTTGAGCGTGGAGGAATTGACCGCTAGAAGGATGATACCTATCAGTGCAACGAAGCGATCAGCTCACTTATCAGCACTTCCTTCACTTCATCATTCCTGTAATCTGAGTCTTCATGTGTTCATTCCGAGGGGGCGGATCGGGGGCACCAGGCGTGTCTGGGGCACCAAAACGCTTGTTTGCAGCCGCTATTTTGCCGCTCCTGGCTGGTTTTCCACCGTTCTTTCGACACTGGGAGCCTAGGATCCTTCTCGCCTATCATTTCACTTTGGAAAGTCAACGAGGATGATCATCGTGAACGCTGCGTTCAAATTACATAGACATAGCAAACATCTCAAAAACGGACACGAATATCATTTTGAGAGGTACGGTGATGCCTCCTGTCAAAAAGCAGGGAAAACGCTTTTTTGGACAGAACTTTGTGCTTCTGAAAGTCTTGACCCAACTCATTTGTCCATGTACACTAACCATATTTCTTATGCTAGAAGAATTCTACCCTGGTACGGGAGGAGGGAGGATATATAGTCTTCTTACTCTCCTGAATGAAACTATCAATTGAGAGAGCGGAGGGCAGGCGGAGGCTGAGACATCGCGCGCGCCGCTCGCGCCTAAAATGATGTGAATTCCCACGTTTTATAAAGTGTATAGTCATTTTACCCTCCTGATTGGAACTATCAACTTTCCCGTGTGGAGGTTTCTGGAAAACAAGGTTACATCTACTCATCACTAAAGTCTGTAGAGTGCGAAGCAGACACTTCTAAAGGAGTGAAAGAAATTAGGAGTCGACTACTTGCGGACCACCATGAAGGCCGTCACAAAACATCTCCTAGCCTGCCTTCAAGCAGAAAGCCCAGTTCCTGCAAATCTAGAGAAAACTTATTCTCGTGCATTTGTGTATCTCTCGATGAATTTATGAATGTCTTTCAGTTGTTGTTACCTTTTTCTGGTTGAGCATCCAACGGAACATAATATGTACGTACTTATCTTTCACTCTATGCTACGACATTACTCAAGAAAACACGAAGACAAAACGGAACTGCAAAAAGTTACCAAGGTAGCACGTATTCACAGCTTTACAGCAACAACTATGTTATGGAGCTTCGGCGCGGGGCGGAGCGATGGGAAAACAGGCATGGCTCTGAGACAAAAAACTGGCTCATTTCCATATTAAACTTTGAGAATCCTGGCGCCAAGAATCGATGACACCCCACTTGTAGTGCATGAATGTCTCTAAGATGAGTGTAGATAAGACAAAGATGGCGTAATAGCCTTCTTACAGGCAGTCTTTACGACAATCTCCAATTTCGGGATTATCTGCTAGAGCAAGCGCTTGGCCCCCGAGTAGAGTTCTAGAATCTTTTAGAACTTGTCTTTTGAGACTCTCAACTCTATTTTGCTCTGTTCACCTCTTGGGACTCTTATACAAAATATTCTTGCATTTTCGATTGACCCCATATTTCGCCGGTCATAACAACCGAGGGCATGTCGATCCAGCCGCAATACTAGTCTAGGTCAGAGAATAATGCCACTGGAATGAAGTGACTCAGTGCGATTTCCGCTTTTATTCGTAATTTTAGTAGAACTTTGTTCCCTACTCATTGTTTGGAGTGAAAATTTCGGGACCGAAAATAATCATGTACACTGCGATAAATTTTTTTCTGTTTCTTTGCCTATCTTGAGAACGGCCCATGCTGATTCCAATGATGCCTTTAGGATCGTACAAAACCTTCAGGGAACGGAGTTATGGTCCCTCGAAAATTGAGCTAGGGAAGCATGGTGGACGAGTTTTCCGAGGTTTGTAACTTCCGTTTTTTGCATATGCGAGCTGACCTGAGTGAAGAGAGGAGTTGAGATTGAAGGAAGAACGGGGCTATTGATCGAAAACCACCTCACGATCTCGAGTTTCCATTTGTTCACGTAGGAGGGCGGACATTGCGCTTTTGGGGTTCGCCCTGCGCTCAAAGTGACAACTTCGGGCTCTTTTGGGCTCCTCCTGGCTCTTTTTCATGGGTTCTTTCGACGTTATGGTTACAGTGGGCTCATGCATTACCCATTTCTAGGGCAAACTGAAACACATTGTTTTATTGTGAACTCTGAATACAGCAGTGTTCACGATGAGATATGGTTGTCGATTTTTTCCTAGTAAGGCCTTCTTTTGGTCCAGTGAGGTACGACCTAAGCAAAAAAAAACACTCAAAAAGGCCAAGTTATGATGAATTTATCAGACTGAAATTCAAATTTCTTGCTTGTGGTCGAGTTTAGCGCGCGACGTCGGCGATTTGGTGTATCTGAGGTGATCAGCAGGCTCGCAAGGTTATGCTCACAGTGTGATCTTCAAAGAGGGGGGCTGCAGTTTTGGAAATAGGGAGGGGGCTACAGACTTCGCTGGTCAGCAAGCAAACTTAGTTCCTATTCGTCGGTTCGAAAGTTAGTGAAAATGAGTAGATTAAGATTGTGAGGGGAAAATGATTTCAAAATTAGTCTTAAAAACAAAAATAACTTTAATTTAATCACAAAATCATCAAATTCCGTTAATTTTTCATCCGCTCGAAAGTGATATTCAATTATTTACTTCAGAACGGCTACTTAACCCTTTTTCGAGCCCCAACGTTTACATTTAGGTAACACTAACACGTTTGTGTTCCTCTTCTTTAAAAAAAAATTCTGTACGCTCCAAAACCGCTTTACTAGTTGCTGTACACGTCACAGAATTTTGACCGGGCACATCAAGAAACTGAGTCTCTCTGGGCGGCTTTATGCACCTGTGCACGAATTGGCATCTCTGTACCTTAATACCTAGTTTTAGCGCGTTTTTTTTTGCCGCGAAACCTTCGCAGCCCTTCAGCAGTTTACGAAAAGAAAACAAAGTTCTGCAGTTTTTTCGAAAACTTTTCCCATGGTGGACACTGCCTCTAGAGGAGGCACTGTAGAACCTCAGGGACAAAATTTTAGATTTTCTTGTAGTTGTGAAGTAGACCCACCCTATAAAAGACCTCAAGAGCGAGCCTTAAATTCCCTCGAAGAAGCGAGATACAGGATTAAGCCACTCTTCCCCTTCCAAAGCAAGAAGCCAATTGGCAACCACTTGAGCTCAACAGAGGTCAGATGAGTGGAGGTTTTTGATCAAAAGCCCTGTTTTTACCTTCCTTCTCAGCCTCTCACTTCATTCAGGTCCGCTCCCACTTATCGATTGCAAATGACGGAAGTTACAAGCCTGAAGCAACTCGTCCACTTTACTTTCGCCGCTTAATTGAGGCAAATTTGACGGGCTCCATCTCCGTTTCAAGGAAGATTTGTTCGATTTCAAAGGTATCATTTTGATCACTGGGGTCCGTTCTCAGGATAAGGAGAGAAACAGACAAACGATTTCGAGGTTAAAGGCATCGTTCGCGCTGGAAATCAAATTTCACTTTTTAGGCTCAATTTGATGATTGAGCCCGGTAGACCACACTGGTAAACTTTGGCGCGTCAAAAACGATGGGCAATGAAGTTGGAAGGCGTCAAAGATGAAGATCCACCACCAATTCTCACCAGTCATCTAGCAGTTTTTCCTAAAATGTTGGTGCGACCGTAAGATAACATGAAAAATAATTACGGCACGAACCACATTCAGAGAAACTCCGAAAATGACAAAGACGAGGCCTCCAAAAGCAGAAGAACTTCGAAAAGGGTTTTGAGGCGAAGTTCAAATTCGTATTAACAATGTGGTGCGATTGACTTTTCTTTACAAATGAAGGTTTTCCATGGGCCTCTTCGAAGTTTTCGTTCACTAGAAAGGCCAAACTACACAAAAACATGAGAAAATAATTTACGGTTCTCTGCGCGTACGATGCCTTTAAAGGCAGCGTACGGCGCAAACCGTGTTATTTCACAATTTTACGCAGGTAGGCTTACCCAGGTTGTCATATATCATGAAGAAACCACCAAAACACTCGTTCAGAAAAACTCGTTTGAAAATCTCTGCAGCATTCAGCCTCCTTTTTCTCCGTCTGTCAGTGTGTCTTGTATTACACAAATATCCGAATTGAACAGCTGAATTGGTTTAGCCCTTAACTTTCTGGGTTCCGCAATTCCCTTTCGCTTTTTTATGTCAATGATCATCTAAAATAGGAGGCTTTCAATATCACGTCTTAACTCGAAGATTCTTCGGAATAAGGAATTTAGAAAATTGGATTTCCGCGGCCGGCCGAAAGACTGTCGTGGGGTTCTGTTCCACTCGTGTTAAGTGATCGACCGGGGCGCCTTTTCTCAGACCAGTTTGATTTTCACGAGCCTATAGCATTATGAATACGCAACATTGAGACCTCAAGCTTCGCCAGCTTCTCTCCACTTGGTTCCTTACATTGGTTGAGGAAGAAAAACACGAAGATGCGGTTTCTGCGCGGACGCTGCTTTAAGGAAAATCAATTGCTGATCACAATCTTATCTCTCGAATCGTTCAAACCCCTCACAAACGAAATTAGATTAGATTATATTTATTACGACATGCAAGGCGTCGAGAAAAGAGAAAAGGAAATAAGATTACAATAATACTTAGATACCACAAAAGATCACACGATATGAAATAAGGAAATGCTAAATAAAAAAAATGTCTATTCCAGTTATTTGCTTTCTAAGATACCTTTGAAACCTGGCTCTTGAAATATGCCTACATCATTAATGCGAAAATATGGGGCACGCAATGTCTCAGGTCTGCATTTCTGTACATTCACAGTCACTGCGCGAGATCGAATTGGGATTCTTTCTTTCTTTCTTTCTTTCTTTCTTTCTTTCTTTCTTTCTTTCTTTCTTTCTTCTTTCTTTCTTTCTTTCTTTCTTTCTTTTCTTTCTTTCTTTCTTTCTTTGCTTTCTTTCTTTCTTTCTTTCTTTCTTTCTTTCTTCTTTCTTCTTTCTTCTTTCTTTCTTTCTTTCTTTCTTTTCTTCTTTCTTCTTCTTCTTTCTTTCTTCTTTCTTCTTCTTTCTCTTTCTTTCTTTACTTTCTTTCTTTTCTTCTTTCTTCTTTTCTTTCTTTCTTTCTTTTCTTCTTTCTTTCTTTCTTTCTTTCTTTCCTTTCTTTCTTTCCTTTTCTTTCTTTCTTTCTTTCTTTCTTTCTTTCTTTCTTTCTTTCTTTCTTTCTTTCAGCTCAGCAACAACAACAGCAACAACAACAACAACAACAGCGCAACGCAAGCAGCAACAGCAACAACAACAGCAGCAGCAACAACAGCAACAGCAGCAGCAACCAGCGCAACAGCAGCGCATAACAAACAGCAACGCAGCATAGCAGCAGCAACAACAACAACGCAGCAGCAGCAACAACAACGACACAACAACAACAACAAGCAACATAACAGCAACAAGCAGCAACAGCAGCAGCAGCAAACAGCAACAACAACAACAACAGCAACAACAACAGCAACAACAACAACAGCAACAACAACAACAACAACAAGCAACAACAGCAACAACAAAGCAACAACAACAACAACAACAACAACAACAACAACAACAACAACAGCAACAACAACAACAACAGCAACAACAACAACAACAACAACAACATAACAAACAACAGCAACAACAACAACAACAACAACAACAGCAACAACAACAACAACAGCAACAACAACAGCAACAGCGCAGCGCAACAACAACAACAACAACGCTTGAAAGCAACAAGCAAGCAACAACAACAACAACAACAACAACAACTTTCTTTTCTTTCTCTCTTTCTTTCTTTCTTTCTTTTTTTCTTTCTTTTCTTTCTTTCTTTCTTTTTCTTTTCTTTCTTTCTTTCTTTCTTTTCTTTTTCTTTTCTTTTCTTCCTTTCTTTTCTTTTCTTTCTTTCTTTCTTTTCTTTCTTTCTTTCTTTCCTTCTTTCTCTTTCTTTCTCTTTTCTTTTCTTTCTTCCTTTCTTTCTTTTCTTTCTTTTTCTTTTCTTTCTTTCTTTCTTTCTCTTTCTTTCTTTCTTTTAACACTTTCTTCTTTCTTTTCTTTCTTTTTCTTTCTTCCTTTCTTCTTCCTTTCTTTCTTTCTTTCTTTCTTTTCTTCTTTCTTTCTTTCTTCTTTCTTCTTCTTTCATTTCTTTCTTTTTCTTCTTTCTTTCTTTCTTTCTTTGCTGCTGCTCTTTCTTTCTTTCTTTCTTTCTTTTTCTTTCTTCTTTCTTTTCTTTCAAGTGTGGGTCTTAGGTAGCTGCGATGGGCATATTCGGACTTTTCGTCCTAAAATTGTTCTAGAAAAGTACATTTCATTTGGAATGCCTACTATGACTTATAGTGGTTCCCTTGTGAGCTCTTTTCTGATATCAGTATCATGCGCAGAGTAGACATATCGAAGGGCATATAAGGCGCTCCATCTCACCGAATGCTCACTTGTCATTTCGAGGCCGATCCTGGAAGGTGACTTCAAGACACCTTTGAAGGATCATTCAGATGCCGAACAATAATTTTTGGCAGCTGAGGGGGTAGTCCCCACGGCTAGGGGGGGGGCGGTGGTCCCGCATGCAGAGACCGTGGTGGTAACCATCGGAATAACCCACATCGATCGACATAACCCGCATGTGACATTGAACTAGCTCACATGTGGTATCGAAATAGCCCACATGTGGCATCGTCATAACCCATATTAGGCCGGCCCAGCCTTTTGTGTGTTATTACGATGCCATAGCGATGAAAATATTCTCAGAGGAAGCGTGGGTCGTGGTGGTGACTGAAGGGTCACCATCACGATCCACGCCTCTTAGAATATTTGCATCGCTATGGCACGCTATGACAAGAACGATAGTTGAGTGCGCCAGAACATGGCTACCGCAATCTTAGAAATGATGTTATACAGCCCCCCCCCCATTCGGCTCTTGTAAAGAAGTTTGACGATATTCAATTGATAAAGGGTTAGAGTATAAAAGCGGTGGAGAGCGCTGTGTTTTCATTAACACACCGTCCTTGTCCAGGGGCCAGCAGTTGAGGAACTGCCTGGACTACAAAGCAGCAAAACCGCACCGCCGGTGGCCAAGATGTAACGAAATCGGATCAAAACTTAGGAAATTTTAGAGCCAACTCGAGTGAGATTACAGTAGCCCCGTTGTGCCTAACGTTCTTGTGTCGGGCCCAGGATAATCGCTTTTACCTCGCATATTTGGAGGATTTGAGATCTCGCATTAGTAATTGTCATTCAGGGGGGGGGGTCCAGTACAGAATAACAAGAAAATCACAATTTGTCTGAGGGTGTTCTGTACCTGTCTGAGGGTGCATGTCCACAAGTTCAATGTTCACAAGTGATGTCGAGATTATTGTCGAGAATCCGAAGAGTTTTTCTCCTTAAATCATACAAATCGGAATCAATTAATCCCCTGATTCTCAAGAAAATGAAGCCGTTCTGTCGAGGGTTTTCAATGTACAATACCAGCGCTATGTTTTGTAAAAAACGGGGATCATCTGGCGAACACGTCAGAAAAGCGTCCGATGCATGAAACTTTTTTGAATGACGACCTTTTTGAATTCTCAAAACGCTATCATATGCACGGATCAAATTGCTACCTAAATACGTGACCCCTGTTTGCCGGAGTTCCATAAAATCGCTTTGTTTGAGGAAAATAGTGTGCAATCGTTTTTAAAGGCATCGCGCGCGGCGAAGTGCGGCGAAACTTCGAGCAGTATTTGTACAAGTAATGGAAGAGCAATCTGTATGCTTTCTCCATGAATTAGAAGCAGGTGAGAGAATCTCAAGGTTTCTGACGTTTGAATTTTCGGAATCCTTCA
>JAPDOI010001028.1:0-234193 GCA_029168955.1 Aplectana chamaeleonis | reverse complement strand
CAGCGGAGTGTGCAGGACGTCATAGAAAGTGTGCCCAGAGACCCCAGTGGGAGGCGATGCAGGGCGTCATATAGAAAAGTGTGCAAGACCCTAATCGGAGTGTGGTGTGCAGAACGTCATAGAAAGTGTGCAGGACCCTAATCCCGGAGTGTGCAGGACGTCATAGAAGTGCGCAGGTCCTAAGTGCAGGGAATGAGCAGGACCCCAGCCCGGAAGTGTGCAGGACGTCATGCAGAAAGTGTGCAGGACCCTAATCGGGAGTGTGCAGAACGTCAGAGAAAGTGTGCAGGACCTAATCCGGAGTGTGCGGGACGTCATGTAGAAAGTGGCAGGTCCTAAGTAGGAAATGTGCAGGACCCCAGCGGGAAGTGTACAGGACGTCATGAAGAAAGTGTGCAGGACCTCAGGTGGGAGTGTGCAGGGCGTCATAGCAAAGTGTGCGGGACCCTAATCGGGTGTGCAGGACGTCATAGAAAGTGCGCAGGTCCTAAGTAGGAATGTACAGGACCCCAGTGGGAGTGTGCAGGGCGTCATAGAAAGTGTGCAGGACCCTATTCGGAGTGTGCAGGACGTCATAGAAAAGTGTGCAGGACCCTAATTGGAGTGTGCAGGACGTCATAGAAAGTGCGCAGGTCCTAAATTGGGAATGTGCAGGACCCTTAGTAGCTGGAGTGTGCAGCACGTCATAGAAAGTGTGCAGGACCCAAATTGTAGCGTGCAGGGCGTCTCATAGAAAGTGTGAAGAACTCCTAACGGGAGAGTGTGCAGGACGTCATAGAGAGTGCGCAGGTCTCAAGGAGTTGGAGTGTGCAGGGCGTCAGTAGACAATGCACAGGTCCCGAGTGGGTAAAGTGTGCAGGTCATCAAAAGTTAGCAGGACCGCAGAAATGGGAGTGTGCAGGACGTCACCAAGAGTGTAGAATTTGGAAAAAGGTTTTCAATTTTTAATGCTAAATCTTAACCTTTGTGGAGAAGAAATAGATAGGAAAACATGAATCTTGAGGAGCGTGCGACGCGTTTTGAGATGTTGACGCAGAACTCCTGCGACATTTTTTCGCCAGTTTTTAGGATACAAGCAGCAGCGCTCGACTTCCGCATTATCTCTGTTCGCCACTCACCATTTGCAACCGCTCAGTCATTTTCTGAATCCCTAACTTCCAAAAACCAGCTTTATATATGTTGCAAGTCTGAGCTTATCAAAATCTGCACCACAAAACATAAACAACCACCTACTAATTTCATTCATTGAGAACAAGGGCATGATGTTGGTCAACTAGGGAAACATGATATAATATGATACTGCGTGTTTTTCCTTATCATCGATCTTTCCTTATCATGATAGAGACGGTAAAGCGAGAATAATTGCTTGTGAACTTTACAAATTGGAAGAAAAGGGCAGTGGGTAGCGACGTAAGGGGAAGGAAGTACAGAAAGGGAGTTAAGAATTTTGTGCCGGTAGCAGCCGACGATTTACCGCTGGCTTCTTATGTTTTGCATTATGATCCCAGATTTTTGATACTCCCCCACGGCCTGCTGTAAATGTACGGCACCCTGCTCTGCTCACAAGGGGAGTGTTTAAGGAGTGGTAAACGCATCTGCGAAAACGACCAGTATAGTTAGTATCTCTTCTGGCTCAATAGTAAAATGCGCAGTATCCCGCCCCGAGCTGCAGGTTCGAACAAGTGATGAGCATTTTTTAAGCCTCGCACTTGAAAAGGCAAGTAAGGAGTACTTTCTAGGCATTTTTTTGCGAGTTTCAAAAAATTTTCTCGGATTTAGCCCAAAACTTGTAAGTAGTGGTAATCTAGAAATTGGTTAACACGAATCTGAAGTCCATTTTGTCGAAGTTCCGAGGTTTACTGTAGGTTAAGGTAGGTAACATGTCATTTAAGGGGCAAAAGCGTGCCACCTTAGAATTTTAAAAAATTGACAAACGGACGTTAAATTCGTATTCTCACACCGAGAATAACCACAGTATACAATTTTTGAGTAAAATCTGAGATTTTGACCAAAACTACCGTATACCCACCGTAATCTACCGTAATTAGCAAAAATCGATAAACAGACTCCAGATTCGTGTTCAGCACTCCAAATAACCCTCAGAGGCACAATTTGGAGCAATATCTACCGTAGCACCCCAAAAATCTCGAAAGTAGCGTTTTTCCTCGAAATTTTCCCCGGTTGGGAAGCTTTGAACGAAATCAGCCGAAAACTTTGAAAAATCGACTAATAAACTACAGATTCGTAATCAGTGCCTCAAAAAACCCTCACAAAGCGGAGAATTTCAAGTCAAATGTGGAACATTTTTCTAAAACATTTCTAAAACGCTTCCAGAGCCCTCTAATCGGTAAAGATATTCGCTCCAACCGAAAATCCGTACAAGTCCAAAACGCTATCAGTCTGGACAGAGTATGGAAAATGCGCCTTCACCCATACCACCCGGAAGTTTGTCCATTGGAGCGCACTTTTGGCCGTGGGTCATGATAACCTCTGCGAGTCGTCTGGCGATGCAAAAAATGCAGGGCGTCATAAAAGGTGTGCAGGGGACCCAGGTGAGGGGTGTGCAGAGACGTCATAGTAAGTGTGCAGGTCCTAAGTAGGAATGTGCAGGACCCCAGCCCGGAAGTGTGCAGGACGTCATAGAAAGTGTGCAGGACCCCAGTGGGAGTGTGTGCAGGGCGTCATAGAAAGTGTGCAAGACCCTAATCGGGTGTGCAGAACGTCATAGAGAAAGTGTGCGGGACCTAATCCGGAGTGTGCAGAACGTCATAGAAAGTGTGCAGGACCCTAATCGGAGTGTGCGGGACGTCATGGCAGAAAGTGCGCATGGGTCCTAAGAAAGTAGGAATGTGCAGGACCCCAGCGGAAGTGTGCAGGACGTCATAGAAAGTGTGCAAGACCCTAATCCGGAGTGTGCAGAACGTCAGAGAAAGTGTGCAGGACCTAATCCCGGAGTGTGTGCAGGACGTCATAGAAAGTGGCACTTGAGTCCTGGTAGAGATATGTGCAGGACCCCAGCGGAAGTGTGCAGGACGTCATAGAAAGTGCAGGACCCCAGTCGGAGTGTGCAGGGCGTCATAAGAGAAAGGTGTGCAAGACCCTAATCGGAGTGTGCAGAACGTCATAGAAGGTGTGCAGGACCTAGTAATCGGAGTGTGCAGGACGTCATAGAAAGTGCGCCAGGTCCTAAGTAGGAAAGTGTGCAGGGACCCCAGCGGGAAGGTGTGCAGGACGTCATAGAAAGTGTGCAAGACCCTAATCCGGGTGTGTGCCAGGAACGTCCAGAGAAGAGTGTGCAGGACCTAATCGGAGTGTGCAGGACGTCATAGAAAGTGCGCAGGTCCTAAGTAGGAATGTGCAGGACCCAGGCGGAAGTGTGTGTGCAGGACGTCATAGAAAGTGTGCAGGACCCACAATCCAGTGGGAGTGCAGGGCGTCATAGAAAGTGTGCAGGACCCTAATCCCGGAGTGTGCAGGACGTCATAGAAAGTGCGCAGGTCCTAAGTAGGAATGTACAGGACCCTCAGTGAGAGTGTGCAGGACGTCATAGAAAGTGTGCCCAGGACCTCGGTGGGAGTGTGCAGGGCGTCATAGAAAGTGTGCAGGACCCTAATCGGGTGTACGGGACGTCATAGAAAGTGCGCAGGTCCTAAGTAGGAATGTACAGGACCCCAGTGAGAGTGTGCGGGGCGTCATAGAAAATGTGCAGTACCCTATTCCGGAGTGTGCAGGACGTCATAGAAAGTGTGCAGGACCCTGGTGGGTGTGCAGGACGTCCATAGAAAGTGCGCAGGTCCTAAGAAATTGGGAATGTGCAGGACCCCAACGGAGTGTGCAGCACGTCATAGAAAGTGTGCAGGACCCAAATTGTAGCGTGCAGGGCGTCATAGAAAGTGTGAAGAACCTAACGGGAGTGTGCAGGACGTCATAGAGTGCGCAGGTCTCAAGGAGTTGGAGTGTGCAGGGCGTCACAGAAAATGCACAGGTCCCGAGTGGGAGTGTGCAGGTCATCAAAAGTTAGCAGGACCGCAGTGGGAGTGTGCAGGACGTCACCAAGAGTGTAGAATTTGGAAAAAGGTTTTTCAAGAGAAGAAATAGATAGGAAAACATGAATCTTGAGGAGCGTGCGACGCGTTTTGAGATTGACGCAGAACTCCTGCGACATTTTTTTGCCAGTTTTAGGATACAAGCAGCAGCTCGACTTCCGCATTATCTCTGTTCGCCACTCATTGCAACCGCTCAGTCATTTCGAATCCCTAACTTCCAAAAACCAGCTTTATATATGTTGCAAGTCTGAGCTTATCAAAATCTGCACCACAAAAACATAAACAACCACCTACTAATTTCATTCATTGAGAACAAGGGCATGATGTTGGTCAACTAGGGAAACATGATATAATATGATACTGCGTTTTTCCTTATCATGATCTTCCTTATCATGATAGAGACGGTAAAGCGAGAATAATTGCTTGTGAACTTTACAAATTGGAAGAAAGGGCAGTGGGTAGCGACGTAAGGGAAGGAAGTACAGAAGGGGTTAAGAATTTTGTGCCGGTAGCAACCGACGATTTACCGCTGGCTTCTTATGTTTTGCATTATGATCCCAGATTTTGATACCCCCACGGCCTGCTGTAAATGTACGGCACCCTGCTCTGCTCACAAGGGGAGTGTTTAGAGTGGTAAACGCATCTGCGAAAACGACCAGTATAGTTAGTATCTCTTCTGGCTCAATAGTAAAAATGCGCAGTATCCCGCCCCGAGCTGCAGGTTCGAACAAGTGATGAGCATTTTTTAAGCCTCGCGAAAAGGCAAGGGTACCACCCCCTAGGCATTTTTTTGCGAGTTTCAAAAAATTTTCTCGGATTTAGCCCAAAACTTGTAAGTAGGGGTAATCTAGGGTGGTGAACACGAATCTGAAGTCCATTTGTCGAAGTTCCGAGGTTTACTGTAGGTTACGGTAGGTAACATGTCATTTAGGGGGCAAAAGCCACCTTAGAATTTTAAAAATTGACAAACGGACGTTAAATTCGTATTCTCCACCCAGAATAACCACAGTATACAATTTTTGAGTAAAATCTGAGATTTTGACCAAACTACCGTATACCCACCGTAATCTACCGTAATTAGCAAAAATCGATAAACAGACTCCAGATTCGTGTTCAGCACTCCAAATAACCCTCAGAGGCACAATTTGAGCAATATCTACCGTAGCACCCCAAAAATCTCGAAAGTAGCGTTTTTCCCTCGAAATTTTCCCCGGTTGGGAAGCTTTGAACGAAATCAGCCGAAAACTTTGAAAAATCGACTAATAAACTACAGATTCGTAATCAGTGCCTCAAAAAACCCTCCTGGGAGAATTTCAAGTCAAATGTGGAACATTTTTCTAAAACGTTTCTAAAACGCTTCCAGAGCCCTCTAATCGGTAAAGATATTCGCCCAACCGAAAATCCGTACAAGTCCAAAACGCTATCAGTCTGGACAGAGTATGGAAAATGCGCCTTCACCCATACCACCCGAGTTTGTCCGTGGAGCGCACTTTTGGCCGTGGGTCATGATAACCTCTGCGAGTCGTCTAGCGATGCAAAAAATGCAGGGCGTCATAAAAGGTGTGCAGGGACCCAGTGAGGGTGTGCAAGACGTCATAGTAAGTGTGCAGGTCCTAAGTAGGAATGTGCAGGACCCCAGCGGAAGTGTGCAGGACGTCATAGAAAGTGTGCAGGACCCCAGTGGGAGTGTGCAGGGCGTCATAGAAAGTGTGCAAGACCCTAATCGGAGTGTGCAGAACGTCATAGAAAGTGTGCAGGACCCTAATCGGAGTGTGCAGGACGTCATAGAAAGTGCGCAGGTCCTAAGTAGGAATGTGCAGGACCCCAGCGGAAGTGTGCAGGACGTCATAGAAAGTGTGCAGGACCCTAATCGGAGTGTGCAGAACGTCAGAGAAAGTGTGCAGGACCCTAATCGGAGTGTGCAGGACGTCATAGAAAGTGGCAGGTCCTAAGTAGGAATGTGCAGGACCCCAGCGGAAGTGTGCAGGACGTCATAGAAAGTGTGCAGGACCCCAGTGGGAGTGTGCAGGGCGTCATAGAAAGTGTGCAAGACCCTAATCGGAGTGTGCAGAACGTCATAGAAAGTGTGCAGGACCCTAATCGGAGTGTGCAGGACGTCATAGAAAGTGCGCAGGTCCTAAGTAGGAATGTGCAGGACCCCAGCGGAAGTGTGCAGGACGTCATAGAAAGTGTGCAGGACCCTAATCGGAGTGTGCAGAACGTCAGAGAAAGTGTGCAGGACCCTAATCGGAGTGTGCAGGACGTCATAGAAAGTGGCAGGTCCTAAGTAGGAATGTGCAGGACCCAGCGGAAGTGTGCAGGACGTCATAGAAAGTGTGCAGGACCTCAGTGGGAGTGTGCAGGGCGTCATAGAAAGTGTGCAGGACCCTAATCGGAGTGTGCAGGACGTCATAGAAAGTGCGCAGGTCCTAAGTAGGAATGTACAGGACCCCAGTGAGAGTGTGCAGGGCGTCATAGAAAATGTGCAGTACCCTATTCGGAGTGTGCAGGACGTCATAGAAAGTGTGCAGGACCCTAATTGGAGTGTGCAGGACGTCATAGAAAGTGCGCAGGTCCTAAGTGGGAATGTGCAGGACCCCAACGGGAGTGTGCAGCACGTCATAGAAAGTGTGCAGGACCCAAATTGTAGCGTGCAGGGCGTCATAGAAAGTGTGAAGAACCCTAACGGGAGTGTGCAGGACGTCATAGAGAGTGCGCAGGTCTCAAGGAGTTGGAGTGTGCAGGGCGTCATAGACAATGCACAGGTCCCGAGTGGGAGTGTGCAGGTCATCAAAAGTTAGCAGGACCGCAGTGGGAGTGTGCAGGACGTCACCAAGAGTGTAGAATTTGGAAAAAGGTTTTTCAATTTTTTAATGCTAAATCTTAACCTTTTGTGGAGAAGAAATAGATAGGAAAACATGAATCTTGAGGAGCGTGCGACGCGTTTTGAGATTGACGCAGAACTCCTGCGACATTTTTTTGCCAGTTTTAGGATACAAACAGCAGCTCGACTTCCGCATTATCTCTGTTCGCCACTCATTGCAACCGCTCAGTCATTTCGAATCCCTAACTTCCAAAAACCAGCTTTATATATGTTGCAAGTCTGAGCTTATCAAAATCTGCACCACAAAAACATAAACAACCACCTACTAATTTCATTCATTGAGAACAAGGGCATGATGTTGGTCAACTAGGGAAACATGATATAATATGATACTGCGTTTTTCCTTATCATGATCTTCCTTATCATGATAGAGACGGTAAAGCGAGAATAAGTGCTTGTGAACTTTACAAATTGGAAGAAAGGGCAGTGGGTAGCGACGTAAGGGAAGGAAGTACAGAAGGGGTTGTGAATTTTGTGCCGGTAGCAACCGACGATTTACCGCTAGCTTCTTATGTTTTGCTTTATGATCCCAGATTTTGATACCCCCACGGCCTGCTGTAAATGTACGGCACCCTGCTCTGCTCACAAGGGAAGTGTTTAGAGTGGTAAACGCATCTGCGAAAACGACCAGTATAGTTAGTATCTCTTCTGGCTCAATAGTAAAAATGCGCAGTATCCCGCCCCGAGCTGCAGGTTCGAACAAGTGATGAGCATTTTTTAAGCCTCGCGAAAAGGCAAGGGTACCCCCTAGGCATTTTTTTGCGAGTTTCAAAAAATTTTCTCGGATTTAGCCCAAAACTTGTAAGTAGTGGTAACTTAGGGTGGTTAACACGAATCTGAAGTCCATTTGTCGAAGTTCCGAGGTTTACTGTAGGTTAAGGTAGGTAACATGTCATTTAGGGGGCAAAAGCCACCTTAGAATTTTAAAAATTGACAAACGGACGTTAAATTCGTATTCTCCACCGAGAATAACCACAGTATACAATTTTTGAGTAAAATCTGAGATTTTGACCAAACTACCGTATACCCACCGTAATCTACCGTAATTAGCAAAAATCGATAAACAGACTCCAGATTCGTGTTCAGCACTCCAAATAACCCTCAGAGGCACAATTTGAGCAATATCTACCGTAGCACCCCAAAAATCTCGAAAGTAGCGTTTTTCCCTCGAAATTTTCCCCGGTTGGGAAGCTTTGAACGAAATCAGCCGAAAACTTTGAAAAATCGACTAATAAACTACAGATTCGTAATCAGTGCCTCAAAAAACCCTCCTGGGAGAATTTCAAGTCAAATGTGGAACATTTTTCTAAAACGCTTCCAGAGCCCTCTAATCGGTAAAGATATTCGCCCAACCGAAAATCCGTACAAGTCCAAAACGCTATCAGTCTGGACAGAGTATGGAAAATGCGCCTTCACCCATACCACCCGAGTTTGTCCGTGGAGCGCACTTTTGGCCGTGGGTCATGATAACCTCTGCGAGTCGTCTAGCGATGCAAAAAATGCAGGGCGTCATAAAAGGTGTGCAGGGACCCAGTGAGGGTGTGCAAGACGTCATAGTAAGTGTGCAGGTCCTAAGTAGGAATGTGCAGGACCCCAGCGGAAGTGTGCAGGACGTCATAGAAAGTGTGCAAGACCCTAATCGGAGTGTGCAGAACGTCATAGAAAGTGTGCAGGACCCTAATCGGAGTGTGCAGGACGTCATAGAAAGTGTGCAGGACCCTAATCGGAGTGTGCAGGACGTCATAGAAAGTGCGCAGGTCCTAAGTAGGAATGTGCAGGACCCCAGCGGAAGTGTGCAGGACGTCATAGAAAGTGTGCAGGACCCTAATCGGAGTGTGCAGAGCGTCAGAGAAAGTGTGCAGGACCCTAATCGGAGTGTGCAGGACGTCATAGAAAGTGGCAGGTCCTAAGTAGGAATGTGCAGGACCCCAGCGGAAGTGTGCAGGACGTCATAGAAAGTGTGCAGGACCCCAGTGGGAGTGTGCAGGGCGTCATAGAAAGTGTGCAAGACCCTAATCGGAGTGTGCAGCACGTCATAGAAAGTGTGCAGGACCCTAATCGGAGTGGGCAGGACGTCATAGAAAGTGCGCAGGTCCTAAGTGGGAATGTGCAGGACCCCAACGGGAGTGTGCAGCACGTCATAGAAAGTGTGCAGGACCCAAATTGTAGCGTGCAGGGCGTCATAGAAAGTGTGAAGAACCCTAACGGGAGTGTGCAGGACGTCATAGAGAGTGCGCAGGTCTCAAGGAGTTGGAGTGAGCAGGGCGTCATAGACAATGCACAGGTCCCGAGTGGGAGTGTGCAGGTCATCAAAAGTTAGCAGGACCGCAGTGGGAGTGTGCAGGACGTCACAAAGAGTGTAGAATTTGGAAAAAGAATTTTCAATTTTTTAATGCTAAATCTTAACCTTTTGTGGAGAAGAAATAGATAGGAAAACATGAATCTTGAGGAGCGTGCGACGCGTTTTGAGATTGACGCAGAACTCCTGCGACATTTTTTTGCCAGTTTTAGGATACAAACAGCAGCTCGACTTCCGCATTATCTCTGTTCGCCACTCATTGCAACCGCTCAGTCATTTCGAATCCCTAACTTCCAAAAACCAGCCTTATATATGTTGCAAGTCTGAGCTTATCAAAATCTGCACCACAAAACATAAACAACCACCTACTAATTTCATTCATTGAGAACAAGGGCATGATGTTGGTCAACTAGGGAAACATGATATAATATGATACTGCGTTTTTCCTTATCATGATCTTCCTTATCATGATAGAGACGGTAAAGCGAGAATAATTGCTTGTGAACTTTACAAATTGGAAGAAAGGGCAGTGGGTAGCGACGTAAGGGAAGGAAGTACAGAAGGGGTTGTGAATTTTGTGCCGGTAGCAACCGACGATTTACCGCTGGCTTCTTATGTTTTGCTTTATGATCCCAGATTTTGATACCCCCACGGCCTGCTGTAAATGTACGGCACCCTGCTCTGCTCACAAGGGAAGTGTTTAGAGTGGTAAACGCATCTGCGAAAACGACCAGTATAGTTAGTATCTCTTCTGGCTCAATAGTAAAAATGCGCAGTATCCCGCCCCGAGCTGCAGGTTCGAACAAGTGATGAGCATTTTTTAAGCCTCGCGAAAAGGCAAGGGTACCCCCTAGGCATTTTTTTGCGAGTTTCAAAAAATTTTCTCGGATTTAGCCCAAAACTTGTAAGTAGTGGTAATCTAGGGTGGTTAACACGAATCTGAAGTCCGTTTGTCGAAGTTCCGAGGTTTACTGTAGGTTAAGGTAGGTAACAAGTCATTTAGGGGGCAAAAGCCACCTTAGAATTTTAAAAATTGAAAAAACGGACGTTAAATTCGTATTCTCCACCCAGAATAACCACAGTATACAATTTTTGAGTAAAATCTGAGATTTTGACCAAACTACCGTATACCCACCGTAATCTACCATAATTAGCAAAAAATCGATAAACAGACTCCAGATTCGTGTTCAGCACTCCAAATAACCCTCAGAGGCACAATTTGAGCAATATCTATCGTAGCACTCCAAAAATCTCGAAAGTAGCGTTTTTCCCTCGAAATTTTCCCCGGTTGGGAAGCTTTGAACGAAATCAGCCGAAAACTTTGAAAAATCGACTAATAAACTACAGATTCGTAATCAGTGCCTCAAAAAAACCCTCCTGCGAGAATTTCAAGTCAAATCTGGAACATTTTTCTGAAACGCTTCCAGAGCCCTCTAATCGGGAAAGATATTCGCCCAACCGAAAATCCGTACAAGTCCAAAACGCTGTCAGTCTGGACAGAGTATGGAAAATGCGCCTTCACCCAAATTTTGCTTAGGGGAGTAGTTTTGGACGCTGAACACATTTATGGGGTCCGTTTCCGACTTTTCGAAAGATTGATGCCCTTTTTGGAGGGTACAAAAATCACAAAAAACGACCTTTTTAAGCTTGTAACTTCTTGAAACCTGCAGCTCGGGGCTGGATACTGCGCAGTTTTACTATTGAGCCACTAGAGATACTAACGATACCAGTCGTTTTGGCAGATGCGTTTACCACTCTAAACACTTCCCTTGTCAGGAGAGTCCATACGTGCAGCAACTTTCCGGTAGACGGACGTCAGTCACCACCGTTCTAACAAACTAATCCGTCTCAGGTAGTTGGCTCACGCAACAGTTTCTGTGGGCGAAAACTTCGCTAGGCCTCGCTAGCTATTATTATTATTATTATTATTATTATTATTATTATTATTATTATATTAAGCATTCGGGTCCTGCACACTTTTTATGACGTCCTGCACACTCCTATTCGGGTCCTCCACACTTGCTATGACGTCCTGCACACTCCCATTCGGGTCCTGCACACTTTTTATGACGTCCTGCACACTTCTATTCGGGTCCTCCACACTTGCTATGACGTCCTGCACACTCCCATTCGGGTCCTGCACACTTTCTGTGACGTCCTGCACATTCTACAAACCTAGCAATTCTGTATGGCGTCCCATCCACTGCTACTGGAAACCTATCGCTTTGATTAGAGCGTAGCCCTTCTAGCACTAGACGACTCGCAGAAGTTATCATGACCCACGGTCAAAAGTGCGCCCCACGGACAAACACGGTTGCCCCGAGGCACGTAAGAGGTGACTAAGGCTGATTTTTTGGTAATCGATATATGTCCTACCCACCTAAATGTTGGTACCATTTCATACAAGTTTTGATCGGCCATTCCTTAGATCCGCGGGACACACATACATACACACACACACACACACATCGGGACATAACTGTCTTAAGTATAGGGATTATTATTCGGATGCGTGGCCTGTTGGTCGGCTGCGGTGAAATATCGGTTGCCCCTCCTCGGACATCTGGCGTAGATCCGATATAACGGTAACAGTAAGCGGTATGACCGCTTTCATCTGTAAAATGTAGCCCACCGAAACTCAGACAAAGGGGCGGTTTTTCGGCGGGGCAATGTCGGTTGCTCCTCCCTGATCATCCAGCGTATAACCGATACTCTTCCTCCGTACAACCGCACAGACACGTGAGCGGTTATTCGGCGGGGGAACGTCGGTTTCTCCGCTGGGGCACCTGCGGGGCAACCGGTCTCACACCGCGGTACAATCGAACCAGATTGCCGATCACGCGTTTCTCAATACATCCTGGGTATTCCCGAGTCCGTAGAGGGGACCCCGTGGCATCCCTAATGGGGTCTCCACAAAATAGGTGCTCTCACCGCCACGGTCCCCCTTGTAGGGCGCACCCTACTGCTAACGGAGGGGAGATGACCCCACAGTTGGGTATCACCCCCCCCCCACCGAGCCCTGAGGAACCCCTTCCCCTCGGCGACAGAAATTTTCCTCCGCTTCACGGTGGATCTTTTTGAAGGTTACTCGAGGCCACCTTCCAGGTCCGGCTCCGGAGAGCCGAATGAGGCACACTGTGAGGTGAGGAGCCTGTTATACCCGTATCATTGTTAATGCTTTCGTCAAAACATGTTGATATCGGCGCACCCGTCCTTCTGTCTGAGTTAAGGAACGTGTCACATATTCGACGGTAGAGCACGTACCCGCGGTTGCACCGTCAACCTGTTTTCTACCGCCAAATAACCGTCCCGGTGTATTTGATTTCTCTGTATCTGCGGTCCAACCGACAATTCGACTCCTCCCCATTTTTGCTCCTGCCGATGCACCGACAAGACTTTTTCCCCTACGGAATAACCGTCTCGTGTGTGAGAATTTGCACGGTGCTGTTGCGGCGGGGGGGGGGGGGTACTGGGGTATCGTACTTGGCCACGCCCTTATTACCCTGTCGCAACGACTCGCCTGATTTTGGCAGAGGAGGGAAACCCTGGGTAAGTGCTCAAATTCAGTGCGGCACGGTCCCCCCTCCCGCAAAGATAGCACTAAAACTTCCTCAGGATGTTTCGAAAATTGGAAAACGATCTAAAAATTTAAATGGTAGAACTGAAAGAAACGGTAACTCTAGCTTCGAAGCCGACCATTATAATTTGAAGCTGTTGTGAAGAAATGTACGATTAATCTCAACACAGGAACTGACATGAGTGGGGTCGTAGAGGAGAAAATTTCCGGGAAGCATCTCTGAGTGTAAAAAATAAGCGCGCAGCTTGTTTCTGATTAGTCGAATCAAAATTGATTTTCTGATGTAACTTGAATATCTCCATGCACTGTCCATATCAGAGAGAAATTCCGGTCCGCAGTTGCGAAGAGCCGCTGCTGTGATATTCATTGTAAGAAAAATCGTGCCGGGACCACGGGTCTTGGCGCGATCAATCGTTTGTTCTTCTGTTCACGAAAATCTTTGAGGTGCTTGCATCAACAGAGGTTGCCTGCATCGGCGTACCGGAATTCCACTCCGATATTGACAGTCTGTAGACACGTAAAAACATACACAAAACAAAGTTGTGTGAAACATTCGCGCGATTACAGTGCCGCACTCTGAGCGCGTTGACGGGCATCACGTCTCTGCACCCGCTTTCGAGATTCCTTGATATTGGTAGGTGTGGGAGATTTTTTGGGCCAACGTAAAAATAGCGCTCAACCAAGGCTTTTAACTGCTTGGAGAAACACTCAACGGATAATTTGCTCCGCAACTCTCTGAGACTCGCATTCCGAAGTATTTTAAAAACTCGACAGTGTCAGCTTTGATTGAGAGTAAGTGTTTCAGAACCATGCATCGTACTTCTTTGGAGATGGTGGAAGTAGCGGTTGTGACGGCGCTTCCAACAGTCCTTTGAAAGCTTTAGCTGAATCCGCTCTTATCGGGTAAATTTCTGTAACAATCTGCTCAAAGTTCGGCATTCCGTGCAGTTCATCTATGCAATCGCGTTCACTCCTCCACCCTCACACAGAGATGTCGGATCACCCGTCCGGTTTTGCCTTTTTTCGGCGCGGCGCAACACGCTTTCGCAATCAGCGTTCACTTTGCTAACTGATAGCGATTGCGTAGATGGACTGTATGTCCTAAGGAGGGATCTTAGAAGACTTGGAGCTCACTGATTGTCCATCCTTCCCGCACCGAGTGGCGTAACCTTCGTGTCTTATGGGATCGAAGAAAACGACCCAAAAAGGACAGAGAAGGGGAAGTGGCAATTCGATCACGCCCTGCGCCGTTGCCCTGCCTATTTCTGCTACTCCAAGTTTTAGTTTGCACTCTTTCTACCACACCTGGCTGGCCCTGTCCTGAAAGGGAACTATGTGGTGAGATCCTTATTTGACATTTAGCTCCGTTTTGCTTTTCAACTTACATGTTTAATTTATCTTTGGTGCTATCGCAAACCAGAGGGGCACTTTAGCATCGCACTTGGCCACACCCATTTCTCCGAACCGCAACGGCTTTCCTGGTTTTCAAAAGGGAGGAAAGCCCCGTGTTGGTGTTCAAATTGAGCGGCGCAGAGTCATGACGTAGTACCTAATCCCCTGTATGGTTTCCCTTTCCGTTCTAGTCTGACGCATAAACCAGGCGGCTGGCCGTGCGGGGTTAGCGGCCTCAATGGAGAATGGGGTTTCGATTCGCGCGGGGTGATCTACCGTCGCAACCCCGTCCATTCATCAGACTAAAATATTGCGCGAACTCTATCTGGTAGCACCTTGTTCTTTGTTTGTAAAACAGTGTGAAATAAGGGTTTTCGCCCTCATGAGGAGTTGGGTTGAAGAAGTAAAACAATTGGTTTTAATCGTGTTGATTTAGGTCAGCGAGGTTGTGATCAGTCCCAACGGGAGTGGGAGTCGTAAATTTTGGCCCAAATGAAAACTTGTAAATTTGAGTCGGGGGGGGGTGGGGCAGCACTACAATGGACCCTGGTCGCAGTTGGTCCCTATAAGAAAACTTGCATTAGTAAGGGTAAGAATTCACATGCATTTCGCGATTTCCATTCATTTTGTCGGAAATTAGTTGTGGAAAGTCGTTTACATTTACGTCTTTCCCGTTTCAACTGATGCACGAACCGAATCCTGTTTTCATGTGGGAAGTGGTGGCGCTCTCGTAATCGTCGTGGCACTACTATTCTGGAATTGTACATTTGATCGAATAAACAGGATAAGAGGCGCCTAGGAGCACTCCGGCTGGTACAATAGATGCGTGACGGAAAGCCGATGTGTCCATTTCGTCGTGGGAGTGTTGTGCGCGTCGCAATTAGCCAACCGCACTGCTCCTAGTCTCCCGTTCTGTGTATTCCATCAGCAAGCCGAATCATACAGTGCGAACAGTGACCCGGCGGCGAACATACTGGATCTGCTGGGAATCTCCTCCCTCCCTCCTAATGTCTTCTTCCAGAAAATCGGTTTTTTAGGTGTTTATCCTGGCTTCAATCCATTCAAACCATTAGCTTCTCTTACATTTGATATCTCATTTAGGGCATTTGCTCGAGGACAGTCCAGACGTGGTGCAAAGAGTCGATATGCGCACCCTTCCGCCCCTGCAACACCGAAGGACGCGGCTATCATTGACGGAGCTCCAAAGATGTACAACGCAAATGACATTGGCGAGGTGTTTGCCAAAAACCTAAATTGTTATAGCCATTTGTTTTTATGTGAATGAAATCTTTTTTAAATTCTGGTTTCTACATTTTCACAATATTTTGTTCAAATGAATGCGAAGACGTTTCCAATGAAGAAGGGAAGGTATCCCGTATCTGTTCGTTGACCCATCCAGGCAATACAAGCCTGTGAAAAGAAATTGCGGGATCCTAGTTTCTGAAAGACATTCACCCTGCGTTAAGAATTTTACGAACCTATATCAGAAACGTAGAGTAGACATGGAACAGTTCGTCGGGTCGGTGTTTCTCCGAATGTTGTGTGTGTCTATCCAAGCATATTCCGTCTTCGAACAGAAAGTGCCGATCCGACGAACAATTTCGTGTCGGTCATGTCCTATCAAAAGATACTGAACTGCGCAGTATTGCACGAATCTGATCTGGTGAGGGCAAATCTAACTGTAATAGACGCTAATATTTTGCAAAGCTATTGTATAGGACTCGCTGGGTCCAAGACGGAAATGACTTTCACCATCGCATTTTACTGGCGCGGATTCTGGCGCAATAGTGTGGCTATAGACATAAGGTAGAAACAATAAGACCTCCTTTTAGAAACACTATCACTACTCAGGCTTACTATGCGCTTGCCCTGTAAATACGAATAAAAACCACGCCTATCAGTGGAGCGTACGTAATGTCTGTGGGTGTGTTACTGGTCATCCACGATATAGCCGTTACGTCTGCTGCTCACGAACGAGTATTCAGTTGGCTATAAACAGCTAGGTGACGGTATTTCTCAGATTTTCCTGCCGTTTCAGCCACATGTGAGTCTTTTCTTGTAAGAAGTGGTTCATATATGAGCTTGTAACCTTCTGTTGTATATGGGTGGGAAGTTGGATCCGCTCAAAAGGTAAATCGTTGTTTTTGATAACTATATTGTTTATATTCATTCAGAGGCATACTTTTGGTTTTCATAAGCTTAGGAATGTCTTTCAGGGTCATGTCAAACGCGGTAATTTTTTTATTAAAACTACCCATTTCAGCACTGTTTTAACGTCCTGGTGTTGGCCCATTTCTAATGGAAAATGATAATTTTCCAATAATGATCAGGGGTGCGTTCCAAGAACATTCCCATGGCAAAACGCATCCATGGAAAGTGTCGTGGGCACGTTTTTGGAACGCACCCCAGGAGAATGTTTCTTTTTTTTTGAAACCCAATTCTCAATAATTAGGGTTGTGTTCTTTCTCCAGTTCAGATCAAAACTTATTTTCTGTTCTGGGCATTGAAACGTGGATTTTCTCGTGGTTAGTTTCTCTTTCCCACTCCAAATGTTAAATGGTTAGGGTTGGGTTGTAGTACTGCCCCGATTTTGCGAAAAAATCTCATCAAAGCGGTCCCTCCAGCGCCTTTTTCCCGACTTGAAGGCCTCCAGTTCAGATCAAAACTTCTTTTCTGTTCTGGGCATTGAAACGTGGCGTTTCTCGTGGTTAGTTTCTCTTTCCCACTCCAAATGTTAAATGGTTAGGGTTGGGTTGTAGTACTGCCCCGATTTTGCGAAAAAATCTCTTCAAAGCGGTCCCTCCAGCGCCTTTTTCCCGACTTGAAGGCCTCCAGTTCAGATCAAAACTTCTTTTTTCTTCTAGGCATTGAAACGTGGCTTTTCTCGTGGTTAGTTTCTCCTTCCCACTCCAAATGTTAAATGGTTAGGGTTGGGTTGTTGTACTGCCCCGATTTTGCGAAAAAATATCTTCAAAGCGGTCCCTCCAGCGCCTTTTTCCCGACTTGAAGGCCTCCAGTTCAGATCAGAACTTCTTTTCTGTTCTGGGCATTGAAACGTGGCTTTTCTCGTGGTTAGTTTCTCCTTCCCACTCCAAATGTTAAATGGTTAGGGTTCGGTTGTAGTACTGCCCCGATTTTGCGAAAAAATCTCTTCAAAGCGGTCCCTCCAGCGCCTTTTTCCCGACTTGAAGGCCTCCAGTTCAGATCAAAACTTCTTTTTTCTTCTAGGCATTGAAACGTGGCTTTTCTCGTGGTTAGTTTCTCTTTCCCACTCCAAATGTTAAATGGTTAGGGTTGGGTTGTAGTACTGCCCCGATTTTGCGAAAAAATATCTTCAAAGCGGTCCCTCCAGCGCCTTTTTCCCGACTTGAAGGCCTCCAGTTCAGATCAGAACTTCTTTTCTGTTCTGGGCATTGAAACGTGGCTTTTCTCGTGGTTAGTTTCTCTTTCCCACTCCAAATGTTAAATGGTTAGGGTTCGGTTGTAGTACTGCCCCGATTTTGCGAAAAAATCTCTTCAAAGCGGTCCCTCCAGCGCCTTTTTCCCGACTTGAAGGCCTCCAGTTCAGATCAAAACTTCTTTTCTGTTCTAGGCATTGGAACGTGGCTTTTCTCGTGGTTAGTTTCTCTTTCCCACTCCAAATGTTAAATGGTTAGGGTTGGGTTGTAGTACTGCCCCGATTTTGCGAAAAAATCTCTTCAAAGCGGTCCCTCCAGCGCCTTTTTCCCGACTTGAAGGCCTCCAGTTCAGATCAAAACTTCTTTTCTGTTCTGGGCATTGAAACGTGGCTTTTCTCGTGGTTAGTTTCTCTTTCCCACTCCAAATGTTAAATGGTTAGGGTTGGGTTGTAGTACTGCCCCGATTTTGCGAGAAAATCTCTTCAAAGCGGTCCCTCCAGCGCCTTTTTCCCGACTTGAAGGCCTCCAGTTCAGATCAAAACTTCTTTTCTGTTCTGGGCATTGAAACGTGGCTTTTCTCGTGGTTAGTTTCTCTTTCCCACTCCAAATGTTAAATGGTTAGGGTTGGGTTGTAGTACTGCCCCGATTTTGCGAAAAAATATCTTCAAAGCGGTCCCTCCAGCGCCTTTTTCCCGACTTGAAGGCCTCCAGTTCAGATCAGAACTTCTTTTCTGTTCTGGGCATTGAAACGTGGCTTTTCTCGTGGTTAGTTTCTCTTTCCCACTCCAAATGTTAAATGGTTAGGGTTGGGTTGTAGTACTGCCCCGATTTTGCGAAAAAATCTCTTCAAAGCGGTCCCTCCAGCGCCTTTTTCCCGACTTGAAGGCCTCCAGTTCAGATCAAAACTTCTTTTCTGTTCTGGGCATTGAAACGTGGCTTTTCTCGTGGTTAGTTTCTCTTTCCCACTCCAAATGTTAAATGGTTAGGGTTGGGTTGTAGTACTGCCCCGATTTTGCGAAAAAATCTCTTCAAAGCGGTCCCTCCAGCGCCTTTTTCCCGACTTGAAGGCCTCCAGTTCAGATCAAAACTTCTTTTTTCTTCTAGGCATTGAAACGTGGCTTTTCTCGTGGTTAGTTTCTCTTTCCCACTCCAAATGTTAAATGGTTAGGGTTGGGTTGTAGTACTGCCCCGATTTTGCGAAAAAATATCTTCAAAGCGGTCCCTCCAGCGCCTTTTTCCCGACTTGAAGGCCTCCAGTTCAGATCAGAACTTCTTTTCTGTTCTGGGCATTGAAACGTGGCTTTTCTCGTGGTTAGTTTCTCTTTCCCACTCCAAATGTTAAATGGTTAGGGTTGGGTTGTAGTACTGCCCCGATTTTGCGAAAAAATCTCTTCAAAGCGGTCCCTCCAGCGCCTTTTTCCCGACTTGAAGGCCTCCAGTTCAGATCAAAACTTCTTTTCTGTTCTGGGCATTGAAACGTGGCTTTTCTCGTGGTTAGTTTCTCTTTCCCACTCCAAATGTTAAATGGTTAGGGTTGGGTTGTAGTACTGCCCCGATTTTGCGAAAAGATATCTTCAAAGCGGTCCCTCCAGCGCCTTTTTCCCGACTTGAAGGCCTCCAGTTCAGATCAAAACTTCTTTTCTGTTCTGGGCATTGAAACGTGGCTTTTCTCGTGGTTAGTTTCTCTTTCCCACTCCAAATGTTAAATGGTTAGGGTTGGGTTGTAGTACTGCCCCGATTTTGCGAAAAAATCTCTTCAAAGCGGTCCCTCCAGCGCCTTTTTCCCGACTTGAAGGCCTCCAGTTCAGATCAAAACTTCTTTTCTGTTCTGGGCATTGAAACGTGGCTTTTCTCGTGGTTAGTTTCTCTTTCCCACTCCAAATGTTAAATGGTTAGGGTTGGGTTGTAGTACTGCCCCGATTTTGCGAAAAAATCTCTTCAAAGCGGTCCCTCCAGCGCCTTTTTCCCGACTTGAAGGCCTCCAGTTCAGATCAAAACTTCTTTTCTGTTCTGGGCATTGAAACGTGGCTTTTCTCGTGGTTAGTTTCCCTTCCCGACTCCAAATGTTAAATGGTTAGGGTTGGGTTGTAGTACTGCCCCGATTTTGCGAAAAAATATCTTCAAAGCGGTCCCTCCAGCGCCTTTTTCCCGACTTGAAGGCCTCCAGTTCAGATCAGAACTTCTTTTCTGTTCTGGGCATTGAAACGTGGCTTTTCTCGTGGTTAGTTTCTCTTTCCCACTCCAAATGTTAAATGGTTAGGGTTGGGTTGTAGTACTGCCCCGATTTTGCGAAAAAATCTCTTCAAAGCGGTCCCTCCAGCGCCTTTTTCCCGACTTGAAGGCCTCCAGTTCAGATCAAAACTTCTTTTCTGTTCTGGGCATTGAAACGTGGCTTTTCTCGTGGTTAGTTTCTCTTTCCCACTCCAAATGTTAAATGGTTAGGGTTGGGTTGTAGTACTGCCCCGATTTTGCGAAAAATCTCTTCAAAGCGGTCCCTCCAGCGCCTTTTTCCCGACTTGAAGGCCTCCAGTTCAGATCAAAACTTCTTTCTGTTCTGGGCATTGAAACGTGGCTTTTCTCGTGGTTAGTTTCTCTTTCCCACTCCAAATGTTAAATGGTTAGGGTTGGGTTGTAGTACTGCCCCGATTTTGCGAAAAATCTCTTCAAAGCGGTCCCTCCAGCGCCTTTTTCCCGACTTGAAGGCCTCCAGTTCAGATCAAAACTTCTTTTCTGTTCTGGGCATTGAAACGTGGCTTTTCTCGTGGTTAGTTTCTCTTCCCACTCCAAATGTTAAATGGTTAGGGTTGGGTTGTAGTACTGCCCCGATTTTGCGAAAAATCTCTTCAAAGCGGTCCCTCCAGCGCCTTTTTCCCGACTTGAAGGCCTCCAGTTCAGATCAAAACTTCTTTTCTGTTCTGGGCATTGAAACGTGGCTTTTCTCGTGGTTAGTTTCTCTTTCCCACTCCAAATGTTAAATGGTTAGGGTTGGGTTGTAGTACTGCCCCGATTTTGCGAAAAATCTCTTCAAAGCGGTCCCTCCAGCGCCTTTTTCCCGACTTGAAGGCCTCCAGTTCAGATCAAAACTTCTTTTCTGTTCTGGGCATTGAAACGTGGCTTTTCTCGTGGTTAGTTTCTCTTTCCCACTCCAAATGTTAAATGGTTAGGGTTGGGTTGTAGTACTGCCCCGATTTTGCGAAAAATCTCTTCAAAGCGGTCCCTCCAGCGCCTTTTTCCCGACTTGAAGGCCTCCAGTTCAGATCAAAACTTCTTTTCTGTTCTGGGCATTGAAACGTGGCTTTTCTCGTGGTTAGTTTCTCTTTCCCACTCCAAATGTTAAATGGTTAGGGTTGGGTTGTAGTACTGCCCCGATTTTGCGAAAAATATCTTCAAAGCGGTCCCTCCAGCGCCTTTTTCCCGACTTGAAGGCCTCCAGTTCAGATCAAAACTTCTTTTCTGTTCTGGGCATTGAAACGTGGCTTTTCTCGTGGTTAGTTTCTCTTCCCACTCCAAATGTTAAATGGTTAGGGTTGGGTTGTAGTACTGCCCCGATTTTGCGAAAAATCTCTTCAAAGCGGTCCCTCCAGCGCCTTTTTCCCGACTTGAAGGCCTCCAGTTCAGATCAAAACTTCTTTTCTGTTCTGGGCATTGAAACGTGGCTTTTCTCGTGGTTAGTTTCTCTTTCCCACTCCAAATGTTAAATGGTTAGGGTTGGGTTGTAGTACTGCCCCGATTTTGCGAAAAAATCTCTTCAAAGCGGTCCCTCCAGCGCCTTTTTCCCGACTTGAAGGCCTCCAGTTCAGATCAAAACTTCTTTTCTGTTCTGGGCATTGAAACGTGGCTTTTCTCGTGGTTAGTTTCTCTTTCCCACTCCAAATGTTAAATGGTTAGGGTTGGGTTGTAGTACTGCCCCGATTTTGCGAAAAAATCTCTTCAAAGCGGTCCCTCCAGCGCCTTTTTCCCGACTTGAAGGCCTCCAGTTCAGATCAAAACTTCTTTTCTGTTCTGGGCATTGAAACGTGGCTTTTCTCGTGGTTAGTTTCTCTTTCCCACTCCAAATGTTAAATGGTTAGGGTTGGGTTGTAGTACTGCCCCGATTTTGCGAAAAAATCTCTTCAAAGTGGTCCCTCCAGCGCCTTTTTCCCGACTTGAAGGCCTCCAGTTCAGATCAAAACTTCTTTTCTGTTCTGGGCATTGAAACGTGGCTTTTCTCGTGGTTAGTTTCTCTTTCCCACTCCAAATGTTAAATGGTTAGGGTTGGGTTGTAGTACTGCCCCGATTTTGCGAAAAAATCTCTTCAAAGCGGTCCCTCCAGCGCCTTTTTCCCGACTTGAAGGCCTCCAGTTCAGATCAAAACTTCTTTTCTGTTCTGGGCATTGAAACGTGGCTTTTCTCGTGGTTAGTTTCTCTTCCCACTCCAAATGTTAAATGGTTAGGGTTGGGTTGTAGTACTGCCCCGATTTTGCGAAAAAATCTCTTCAAAGCGGTCCCTCCAGCGCCTTTTTCCCGACTTGAAGGCCTCCAGTTCAGATCAAAACTTCTTTTCTGTTCTGGGCATTGAAACGTGGCTTTTCTCGTGGTTAGTTTCTCTTTCCCACTCCAAATGTTAAATGGTTAGGGTTGGGTTGTAGTACTGCCCCGATTTTGCGAAAAATCTCTTCAAAGCGGTCCCTCCAGCGCCTTTTTCCCGACTTGAAGGCCTCCAGTTCAGATCAAAACTTCTTTCTGTTCTGGGCATTGAAACGTGGCTTTTCTCGTGGTTAGTTTCTCTTCCCACTCCAAATGTTAAATGGTTAGGGTTGGGTTGTAGTACTGCCCCGATTTTGCGAAAAATCTCTTCAAAGCGGTCCCTCCAGCGCCTTTTTCCCGACTTGAAGGCCTCCAGTTCAGATCAAAACTTCTTTTCTGTTCTGGGCATTGAAACGTGGCTTTTCTCGTGGTTAGTTTCTCTTTCCCACTCCAAATGTTAAATGGTTAGGGTTGGGTTGTAGTACTGCCCCGATTTTGCGAAAAAATATCTTCAAAGCGGTCCCTCCAGCGCCTTTTTCCCGACTTGAAGGCCTCCAGTTCAGATCAAAACTTCTTTTTTGTTCTAGGCATTGAAACGTGGCTTTTCTCGCGGTTAGTTTCTCCTTCCCACTCCAAATGTTGAATGGTTAGGGTTGGGTTGTAGTACTGCCCCGATTTTGCGAAAAAATCTCTTCAAAGCGGTCCCTCCAGCGCCTTTTTCCCGACTTGAAGGCCTCCAGTTCAGATCAAAACTTCTTTTTTCTTCTAGGCATTGAAACGTGGCTTTTCTCGTGGTTAGTTTCTCTTTCCCACTCCAAATGTTAAATGGTTAGGGTTGGGTTGTAGTACTGCCCCGATTTTGCGAAAAAATCTCTTCAAAGCGGTCCCTCCAGCGCCTTTTTCCCGACTTGAAGGCCTCCAGTTCAGATCAAAACTTCTTTTCTGTTCTGGGCATTGAAACGTGGCGTTTCTCGTGGTTAGTTTCTCTTTCCCACTCCAAATGTTAAATGGTTAGGGTTGGGTTGTAGGACTGCCCTGATTTTGCGAAAAATCTCTTCAAAGCGGTCCCTCCAGCGCCTTTTTCCCGACTTGAAGGCCTCCAGTTCAGATCAAAACTTCTTTTCTGTTCTGGGCATTGAAACGTGGCTTTTCTCGTGGTTAGTTTCTCTTTCCCACTCCAAATGTTAAATGGTTAGGGTTGGGTTGTAGTACTGCCCCGATTTTGCGAAAAAATCTCTTCAAAGCGGTCCCTCCAGCGCCTTTTTCCCGACTTGAAGGCCTCCAGTTCAGATCAAAACTTCTTTTCTGTTCTGGGCATTGAAACGTGGCTTTTCTCGTGGTTAGTTTCTCTTTCCCACTCCAAATGTTAAATGGTTAGGGTTGGGTTGTAGTACTGCCCTGATTTTGCGAAAAATCTCTTCAAAGCGGTCCCTCCAGCGCCTTTTTCCCGACTTGAAGGCCTCCAGTTCAGATCAAAACTTCTTTTCTGTTCTGGGCATTGAAACGTGGCTTTTCTCGTGGTTAGTTTCTCTTCCCACTCCAAATGTTAAATGGTTAGGGTTGGGTTGTAGTACTGCCCCGATTTTGCGAAAAATCTCTTCAAAGCGGTCCCTCCAGCGCCTTTTTCCCGACTTGAAGGCCTCCAGTTCAGATCAAAACTTCTTTTCTGTTCTGGGCATTGAAACGTGGCTTTTCTCGTGGTTAGTTTCTCTTCCCACTCCAAATGTTAAATGGTTAGGGTTGGGTTGTAGTACTGCCCCGATTTTGCGGAAAAATCTCTTCAAAGCGGTCCCTCCAGCGCCTTTTTCCCGACTTGAAGGCCTCCAGTTCAGATCAAAACTTCTTTTCTGTTCTGGGCATTGAAACGTGGCTTTTCTCGTGGTTAGTTTCTCTTTCCCACTCCAAATGTTAAATGGTTAGGGTTGGGTTGTAGTACTGCCCCGATTTTGCGAAAAAATCTCTTCAAAGCGGTCCCTCCAGCGCCTTTTTCCCGACTTGAAGGCCTCCAGTTCAGATCAAAACTTCTTTTCTGTTCTGGGCATTGAAACGTGGCTTTTCTCGTGGTTAGTTTCTCTTTCCCACTCCAAATGTTAAATGGTTAGGGTTGGGTTGTAGTACTGCCCCGATTTTGCGAAAAATATCTTCAAAGCGGTCGCTCGAGCGCCTTTTTCCCGACTTGAAGGCCTCCAGTTCAGATCAAAACTTCTTTTCTATTCTGGGCATTGAAACGTGGCTTTTCTCGTGGTTAGTTACTCCTTTCCACTCCAAATGTTTAATGGTTAGAGTTGGGTTGAAATCCTGCCCCGATTCTGGGAAAAAACTCTTCAAAACGCTCCTTCCAGCGATTTTTTGGCGAGTTGAAAGCCTCCAATTCAGTCGAAAACATCTTTTTCGTTGCAGGTTTCAAAACGTGGTTATTTCGATGATTAGTTACTCCTTTCCACTCCAAATGTTTAATGGTTAGAGTTGGGTTGAAATCCTGCCCCGATTCTGGGAAAAAAACTCTTCAAAACGCTCCTTCCAGCGCCTTTTTCCCGACTTGAAGGCCTCCAGTTCAGATCAAAACTTCTTTTCTGTTCTGGGCATTGAAACGTGGCTTTTCTCGTGGTTAGTTTCTCTTTCCCACTCCAAATGTTAAATGGTTAGGGTTGGGTTGTAGTACTGCCCCGATTTTGCGAAAAAATCTCTTCAAAGCGGTCCCTCCAGCGCCTTTTTCCCGACTTGAAGGCCTCCAGTTCAGATCAAAACTTCTTTTTTCTTCTAGGCATTGAAACGTGGCTTTTCTCGTGGTTAGTTTCTCCTTCCCACTCCAAATGTTGAATGGTTAGGGTTGGGTTGTAGTACTGCCCCGATTTTGCGAAAAAATCTCTTCAAAGCGGTCCCTCCAGCGCCTTTTTCCCGACTTGAAGGCCTCCAGTTCAGATCAAAACTTCTTTTCTGTTCTGGGCATTGAAACGTGGCTTTTCTCGTGGTTAGTTTCTCTTTCCCACTCCAAATGTTAAATGGTTAGGGTTGGGTTGTAGTACTGCCCCGATTTTGCGAAAAATCTCTTCAAAGCGGTCCCTCCAGCGCCTTTTTCCCGACTTGAAGGCCTCCAGTTCAGATCAAAACTTCTTTTCTGTTCTGGGCATTGAAACGTGGCTTTTCTCGTGGTTAGTTTCTCTTCCCACTCCAAATGTTAAATGGTTAGGGTTGGGTTGTAGTACTGCCCCGATTTTGCGAAAAATCTCTTCAAAGCGGTCCCTCCAGCGCCTTTTTCCCGACTTGAAGGCCTCCAGTTCAGATCAAAACTTCTTTTCTGTTCTGGGCATTGAAACGTGGCTTTTCTCGTGGTTAGTTTCTCTTTCCCACTCCAAATGTTAAATGGTTAGGGTTGGGTTGTAGTACTGCCCCGATTTTGCGAAAAAATCTCTTCAAAGTGGTCCCTCCAGCGCCTTTTTCCCGACTTGAAGGCCTCCAGTTCAGATCAAAACTTCTTTTCTGTTCTGGGCATTGAAACGTGGCTTTTCTCGTGGTTAGTTTCTCTTTCCCACTCCAAATGTTAAATGGTTAGGGTTGGGTTGTAGTACTGCCCCGATTTTGCGAAAAAATCTCTTCAAAGCGGTCTCTCCAGCGCCTTTTTCCCGACTTGAAGGCCTCCAGTTCAGATCAAAACTTCTTTTCTGTTCTGGGCATTGAAACGTGGCTTTTCTCGTGGTTAGTTTCTCTTTTCCACTCCAAATGTTAAATGGTTAGGGTTGGGTTGTAGTACTGCCCCGATTTTGCGAAAAAATCTCTTCAAAGCGGTCTCTCCAGCGCCTTTTTCCCGACTTGAAGGCCTCCAGTTCAGATCAAAACTTCTTTTCTGTTCTGGGCATTGAAACGTGGCTTTTCTCGTGGTTAGTTTCTCTTTCCCACTCCAAATGTTAAATGGTTAGGTTGGGTTGTAGTACTGCCCTGATTTTGCGAAAAATCTCTTCAAAGCGGTCCCTCCAGCGCCTTTTTCCCGACTTGAAGGCCTCCAGTTCAGATCAAAACTTCTTTTCTGTTCTGGGCATTGAAACGTGGCTTTTCTCGTGGTTAGTTTCTCTTCCCACTCCAAATGTTAAATGGTTAGGGTTGGGTTGTAGTACTGCCCCGATTTTGCGAAAAATCTCTTCAAAGCGGTCCCTCCAGCGCCTTTTTCCCGACTTGAAGGCCTCCAGTTCAGATCAAAACTTCTTTTCTGTTCTGGGCATTGAAACGTGGCTTTTCTCGTGGTTAGTTTCTCTTCCCACTCCAAATGTTAAATGGTTAGGGTTGGGTTGTAGTACTGCCCCGATTTTGCGAAAAATCTCTTCAAAGCGGTCCCTCCAGCGCCTTTTTCCCGACTTGAAGGCCTCCAGTTCAGATCAAAACTTCTTTTCTGTTCTGGGCATTGAAACGTGGCTTTTCTCGTGGTTAGTTTCTCCTTCCCACTCCAAATGTTAAATGGTTAGGGTTGGGTTGTAGTACTGCCCCGATTTTGCGAAAAATCTCTTCAAAGCGGTCCCTCCAGCGCCTTTTTCCCGACTTGAAGGCCTCCAGTTCAGATCAAAACTTCTTTTCTGTTCTGGGCATTGAAACGTGGCTTTTCTCGTGGTTAGTTTCTCTTTCCCACTCCAAATGTTAAATGGTTAGGGTTGGGTTGTAGTACTGCCCCGATTTTGCGAAAAAATCTCTTCAAAGCGGTCCCTCCAGCGCCTTTTTCCCGACTTGAAGGCCTCCAGTTCAGATCAAAACTTCTTTTTCTGTTCTGGGCATTGAAACGTGGCTTTTCTCGTGGTTAGTTTCTCTTTCCCACTCCAAATGTTAAATGGTTAGGGTTGGGTTGTAGTACTGCCCCGATTTTGCGAAAAAATCTCTTCAAAGCGGTCCCTCCAGCGCCTTTTTCCCGACTTGAAGGCCTCCAGTTCAGATCAAAACTTCTTTTCTGTTCTGGGCATTGAAACGTGGCTTTTCTCGTGGTTAGTTTCTCTTTCCCACTCCAAATGTTAAATGGTTAGGGTTGGGTTGTAGTACTGCCCCGATTTTGCGAAAAAATCTCTTCAAAGCGGTCCCTCCAGCGCCTTTTTCCCGACTTGAAGGCCTCCAGTTCAGATCAAAACTTCTTTTCTGTTCTGGGCATTGAAACGTGGCTTTTCTCGTGGTTAGTTTCTCTTTCCCACTCCAAATGTTAAATGGTTAGGGTTGGGTTGTAGTACTGCCCCGATTTTGCGAAAAAATCTCTTCAAAGCGGTCCCTCCAGCGCCTTTTTCCCGACTTGAAGGCCTCCAGTTCAGATCAAAACTTCTTTTCTGTTCTGGGCATTGAAACGTGGCTTTTCTCGTGGTTAGTTTCTCTTTCCCACTCCAAATGTTAAATGGTTAGGGTTGGGTTGTAGTACTGCCCCGATTTTGCGAAAAATCTCTTCAAAGCGGTCCCTCCAGCGCCTTTTTCCCGACTTGAAGGCCTCCAGTTCAGATCAAAACTTCTTTTCTGTTCTGGGCATTGAAACGTGGCTTTTCTCGTGGTTAGTTTCTCTTTCCCACTCCAAATGTTAAATGGTTAGGGTTGGGTTGTAGTACTGCCCCGATTTTGCGAAAAAATCTCTTCAAAGCGGTCCCTCCAGCGCCTTTTTCCCGACTTGAAGGCCTCCAGTTCAGATCAAAACTTCTTTTCTATTCTGGGCATTGAAACGTGGCTTTTCTCGTGGTTAGTTTCTCCTTCCCACTCCAAATGTTAAATGGTTAGGGTTGGGTTGTAGTACTGCCCCGATTTTGCGAAAAATCTCTTCAAAGCGGTCCCTCCAGCGCCTTTTTCCCGACTTGAAGGCCTCCAGTTCAGATCAAAACTTCTTTTCTATTCTGGGCATTGAAACGTGGCTTTTCTCGTGGTTAGTTTCTCCTTCCCACTCCAAATGTTAAATGGTTAGGGTTGGGTTGTAGTACTGCCCCGATTTTGCGAAAAAATCTCTTCAAAGCGGTCCCTCCAGCGCCTTTTTCCCGACTTGAAGGCCTCCAGTTCAGATCAAAACTTCTTTTCTGTTCTGGGCATTGAAACGTGGCGTTTCTCGTGGTTAGTTTCTCTTTCCCACTCCAAATGTTAAATGGTTAGGGTTGGGTTGTAGTACTGCCCCGATTTTGCGAAAAACTCTCTTCAAAGTGGTCCCTCCAGCGCCTTTTTCCCGACTTGAAGGCCTCCAGTTCAGATCAAAACTTCTTTTCTGTTCTGGGCATTGAAACGTGGCTTTTCTCGTGGTTAGTTTCTCTTCCCACTCCAAATGTTAAATGGTTAGGGTTGGGTTGTAGTACTGCCCCGATTTTGCGAAAAATCTCTTCAAAGCGGTCCCTCCAGCGCCTTTTTCCCGACTTGAAGGCCTCCAGTTCAGATCAAAACTTCTTTTCTGTTCTGGGCATTGAAACGTGGCTTTTCTCGTGGTTAGTTTCTCTTTCCCACTCCAAATGTTAAATGGTTAGGGTTGGGTTGTAGTACTGCCCCGATTTTGCGAAAAAATCTCTTCAAAGCGGTCCCTCCAGCGCCTTTTTCCCGACTTGAAGGCCTCCAGTTCAGATCAAAACTTCTTTTCTGTTCTGGGCATTGAAACGTGGCTTTTCTCGTGGTTAGTTTCTCTTCCCACTCCAAATGTTAAATGGTTAGGGTTGGGTTGTAGTACTGCCCCGATTTTGCGAAAAAATCTCTTCAAAGCGGTCCCTCCAGCGCCTTTTTCCCGACTTGAAGGCCTCCAGTTCAGATCAAAACTTCTTTTCTGTTCTGGGCATTGAAACGTGGCGTTTCTCGTGGTTAGTTTCTCCTTACCACTCCAAATGTTAAATGGTTAGGGTTGGGCTGTAGTACTGCCCCGATTTTGCGAAAAAATCTCTTCAAAGCGGTCCCTCCAGCGCCTTTTTCCCGACTTGAAGGCCTCCAGTTCAGATCAAAACTTCTTTTCTATTCTGGGCATTGAAACGTGGCTTTTCTCGTGGTTAGTTTCTCCTTCCCACTCCAAATGTTAAATGGTTAGGGTTGGGTTGTAGTACTGCCCCGATTTTGCGAAAAAATCTCTTCAAAGCGGTCCCTCCAGCGCCTTTTTCCCGACTTGAAGGCCTCCAGTTCAGATCAAAACTTCTTTTCTGTTCTGGGCATTGAAACGTGGCTTTTCTCGTGGTTAGTTTCTCTTTCCCACTCCAAATGTTAAATGGTTAGGGTTGGGTTGTAGTACTGCCCCGATTTTGCGAAAAAATCTCTTCAAAGCGGTCCCTCCAGCGCCTTTTTCCCGACTTGAAGGCCTCCAGTTCAGATCAAAACTTCTTTTCTGTTCTGGGCATTGAAACGTGGCTTTTCTCGTGGTTAGTTTCTCTTTCCCACTCCAAATGTTAAATGGTTAGGGTTGGGTTGTAGTACTGCCCCGATTTTGCGAAAAATCTCTTCAAAGCGGTCCCTCCAGCGCCTTTTTCCAGACTTGAAGCCCTCCAGTTCAGAGCAAAACTTCTTTTCTGTTCTGGGCATTGAAACGTGGCTTTTCTCGTGCTTAGTTACTCCTTTCCACTCCAAATGTTTAATGGTTAGAGTTGGGTTGAAATCCTGCCCCGATTTTGCGAAAAATCTCTTCAAAGCGGTCCCTCCAGCGCCTTTTTCCCGACTTGAAGGCCTCCAGTTCAGATCAAAACTTCTTTTCTATTCTGGGCATTGAAACGTGGCTTTTCTCGTGGTTAGTTTCTCTTTCCCACTCCAAATGTTAAATGGTTAGGGTTGGGTTGTAGTACTGCCCCGATTTTGCGAAAAAATCTCTTCAAAGCGGTCCCTCCAGCGCCTTTTTCCCGACTTGAAGGCCTCCAGTTCAGATCAAAACTTCTTTTCTATTCTGGGCATTGAAACGTGGCTTTTCTCGTGGTTAGTTTCTCCTTCCCACTCCAAATGTTAAATGGTTAGGGTTGGGCTGTAGTACTGCCCCGATTTTGCGAAAAAATCTCTTCAAAGCGGTCCCTCCAGCGCCTTTTTCCCGACTTGAAGGCCTCCAGTTCAGAACAAAACTTCTTTTCTGTTCTGGGCATTGAAACGTGGCTTTTCTCGTGGTTAGTTTCTCTTTCCCACTCCAAATGTTAAATGGTTAGGGTTGGGTTGTAGTACTGCCCCGATTTTGCGAAAAATCTCTTCAAAGCGGTCCCTCCAGCGCCTTTTTCCCGACTTGAAGGCCTCCAGTTCAGATCAAAACTTCTTTTCTATTCTGGGCATTGAAACGTGGCTTTTCTCGTGGTTAGTTTCTCCTTCCCACTCCAAATGTTAAATGGTTAGGGTTGGGTTGTAGTACTGCCCCGATTTTGCGAAAAAATCTCTTCAAAGCGGTCCCTCCAGCGCCTTTTTCCCGACTTGAAGGCCTCCAGTTCAGATCAAAACTTCTTTTCTGTTCTGGGCATTGAAACGTGGCGTTTCTCGTGGTTAGTTTCTCCTTACCACTCCAAATGTTAAATGGTTAGGGTTGGGCTGTAGTACTGCCCCGATTTTGCGAAAAATCTCTTCAAAGCGGTCCCTCCAGCGCCTTTTTCCTGACTTGAAGGCCTCCAGTTCAGATCAAAACTTCTTTTCTGTTCTGGGCATTGAAACGTGGCTTTTCTCGTGGTTAGTTTCTCTTTCCCACTCCAAATGTTAAATGGTTAGGGTTGGGTTGTAGTACTGCCCCGATTTTGCGAAAAATCTCTTCAAAGCGGTCCCTCCAGCGCCTTTTTCCCGACTTGAAGGCCTCCAGTTCAGATCAAAACTTCTTTTCTGTTCTGGGCATTGAAACGCGGCGTTTCTCGTGGTTAGTTTCTCTTTCCCACTCCAAATGTTAAATGGTTAGGGTTGGGTTGTAGTACTGCCCCGATTTTGCGAAAAAATCTCTTCAAAGCGGTCCCTCCAGCGCCTTTTTCCCGACTTGAAGGCCTCCAGTTCAGATCAAAACTTCTTTTCTGTTCTGGGCATTGAAACGTGGCTTTTCTCGTGGTTAGTTTCTCTTTCCCACTCCAAATGTTAAATGGTTAGGGTTGGGTTGTAGTACTGCCCCGATTTTGCGAAAAAATCTCTTCAAAGTGGTCCCTCCAGCGCCTTTTTCCCGACTTGAAGGCCTCCAGTTCAGATCAAAACTTCTTTTCTATTCTGGGCATTGAAACGTGGCTTCTCTCGTGGTTAGTTTCTCCTTCCCACTCCAAATGTTAAATGGTTAGGGTTGGGTTGTAGTACTGCCCCGATTTTGCGAAAAATCTCTTCAAAGCGGTCCCTCCAGCGCCTTTTTCCCGACTTGAAGGCCTCCAGTTCAGAACAAAACTTCTTTTCTGTTCTGGGCATTGAAACGTGGCTTTTCTCGTGGTTAGTTTCTCTTTCCCACTCCAAATGTTAAATGGTTAGGGTTGGGTTGGAGTACTGCCCCGATTTTGCGAAAAAAATCTCTTCAAAGCGGTCCCTCCAGCGCCTTTTTCCCGACTTGAAGGCCTCCAGTTCAGATCAAAACTTCTTTTCTGTTCTGGGCATTGAAACGTGGATTTTCTCGTGGTTAGTTTCTCTTTCCCACTCCAAATGTTAAATGGTTAGGGTTGGGTTGTAGTACTGCCCCGATTTTGCGAAAAAAATCTCTTCAAAGCGGTCCCTGCAGCGCCTTTTTCCCGACTTGAAGGCCTCCAGTTCAGATCAAAACTTCTTTTCTGTTCTGGGCATTGAAACGTGGCTTTTCTCGTGGTTAGTTTCTCCTTCCCACTCCAAATGTTAAATGGTTAGGGTTGGGTTGTAGTACTGCCCCGATTTTGCGAAAAATCTCTTCAAAGCGGTCCCTCCAGCGCCTTTTTCCCGACTTGAAGGCCTCCAGTTCAGATCAAAACTTCTTTTCTGTTCTGGGCATTGAAACGTGGCTTTTCTCGTGGTTAGTTTCTCTTCCCACTCCAAATGTTAAATGGTTAGGTTGGGTTGTAGTACTGCCCCGATTTTGCGAAAAATCTCTTCAAAGCGGTCCCTCCAGCGCCTTTTTCCCGACTTGAAGGCCTCCAGTTCAGATCAAAACTTCTTTTCTGTTCTGGGCATTGAAACGTGGCTTTTCTCGTGGTTAGTTTCTCTTTCCCACTCCAAATGTTAAATGGTTAGGGTTGGGTTGTAGTACTGCCCCGATTTTGCGAAAAATCTCTTCAAAGCGGTCCCTCCAGCGCCTTTTTCCCGACTTGAAGGCCTCCAGTTCAGATCAAAACTTCTTTTCTGTTCTGGGCATTGAAACGTGGCTTTTCTCGTGGTTAGTTTCTCCTTCCCACTCCAAATGTTAAATGGTTAGGGTTGGGTTGTAGTACTGCCCCGATTTTGCGAAAAATCTCTTCAAAGCGGTCCCTCCAGCGCCTTTTTCCCGACTTGAAGGCCTCCAGTTCAGATCAAAACTTCTTTTCTGTTCTGGGCATTGAATCGTGCCTGTTTTCGTGGTTAGTTTCTCCTTCCCACTCCAAATGTTAAATGGTTAGGGTTGGGCTGTAGTACTGCCCCGATTTTGCGAAAAAATCTCTTCAAAGCGGTCCCTCCAGCGCCTTTTTCCCGACTTGAAGGCCTCCAGTTCAGATCAAAACTTCTTTTCTATTCTGGGCATTGAAACGTGGCTTCTCTCGTGGTTAGTTTCTCCTTCCCACTCCAAATGTTAAATGGTTAGGGTTGGGTTGTAGTACTGCCCCGATTTTGCGAAAAAATCTCTTCAAAGCGGTCCCTCCAGCGCCTTTTTCCCGACTTGAAGGCCTCCAGTTCAGATCAAAACTTCTTTTCTATTCTGGGCATTGAAACGTGGCTTTTCTCGTGGTTAGTTTCTCCTTCCCACTCCAAATGTTAAATGGTTAGGGTTGGGCTGTAGTACTGCCCCGATTTTGCGGAAAAATCTCTTCAAAGCGGTCCCTCCAGCGCCTTTTTCCCGACTTGAAGGCCTCCAGTTCAGATCAAAACTTCTTTTCTGTTCTGGGCATTGAAACGTGGCTTTTCTCGTGGTTAGTTTCTCTTTCCCACTCCAAATGTTAAATGGTTAGGGTTGGGTTGTAGTACTGCCCCGATTTTGCGAAAAAATCTCTTCAAAGCGGTCCCTCCAGCGCCTTTTTCCCGACTTGAAGGCCTCCAGTTCAGATCAAAACTTCTTTTCTGTTCTGGGCATTGAAACGTGGCTTTTCTCGTGGTTAGTTTCTCTTTCCCACTCCAAATGTTAAATGGTTAGGGTTGGGTTGTAGTACTGCCCCGATTTTGCGAAAAATCTCTTCAAAGCGGTCCCTCCAGCGCCTTTTTCCCGACTTGAAGGCCTCCAGTTCAGATCAAAACTTCTTTTCTGTTCTGGGCATTGAAACGTGGCTTTTCCCGTGGTTAGTTTCTCTTTCCCACTCCAAATGTTAAATGGTTAGGGTTGGGTTGTAGTACTGCCCCGATTTTGCGAAAAATCTCTTCAAAGCGGCCCCTCCAGCGCCTTTTTCCCGACTTGAAGGCCTCCAGTTCAGATCAAAACTTCTTTTCTGTTCTGGGCATTGAAACGTGGCTTTTCTCGTGGTTAGTTTCTCTTTCCCACTCCAAATGTTAAATGGTTAGGGTTGGGTTGTAGTACTGCCCCGATTTTGCGAAAAAATCTCTTCAAAGCGGTCTCTCCAGCGCCTTTTTCCCGACTTGAAGGCCTCCAGTTCAGATCAAAACTTCTTTTCTGTTCTGGGCATTGAAACGTGGCTTTTCTCGTGGTTAGTTTCTCTTTTCCACTCCAAATGTTAAATGGTTAGGGTTGGGTTGTAGGACTCCCCCGATTTTGCGAAAAATCTCTTCAAAGCGGTCCCTCCAGCGCCTTTTTCCCGACTTGAAGGCCTCCAGTTCAGATCAAAACTTCTTTTCTGTTCTGGGCATTGAAACGTGGCTTTTCTCGTGGTTAGTTTCTCTTTCCCACTCCAAATGTTAAATGGTTAGGGTTGGGTTGTAGTACTGCCCCGATTTTGCGAAAAAATATCTTCAAAGCGGTCCCTCCAGCGCCTTTTTCCCGACTTGAAGGCCTCCAGTTCAGATCAAAACTTCTTTTCTGTTCTGGGCATTGAAACGTGGCTTTTCTCGTGGTTAGTTTCTCTTTCCCACTCCAAATGTTAAATGGTTAGGGTTGGGTTGTAGTACTGCCCCGATTTTGCGAAAAAATATCTTCAAAGCGGTCCCTCCAGCGCCTTTTTCCCGACTTGAAGGCCTCCAGTTCAGATCAAAACTTCTTTTCTGTTCTGGGCATTGAAACGTGGCGTTTCTCGTGGTTAGTTTCTCCTTACCACTCCAAATGTTAAATGGTTAGGGTTGGGCTGTAGTACTGCCCCGATTTTGCGAAAAAATCTCTTCAAAGCGGTCCCTCCAGCGCCTTTTTCCCGACTTGAAGGCCTCCAGTTCAGATCAAAACTTCTTTTCTGTTCTGGGCATTGAAACGTGGCGTTTCTCGTGGTTAGTTTCTCCTTACCACTCCAAATGTTAAATGGTTAGGGTTGGGCTGTAGTACTGCCCCGATTTTGCGAAAAAATCTCTTCAAAGCGGTCCCTCCAGCGCCTTTTTCCCGACTTGAAGGCCTCCAGTTCAGATCAAAACTTCTTTTCTGTTCTGGGCATTGAAACGTGGCTTTTCTCGTGGTTAGTTTCTCTTTCCCACTCCAAATGTTAAATGGTTAGGGTTGGGTTGTAGTACTGCCCCGATTTTGCAAAAAAATATCTTCAAAGCGGTCCCTCCAGCGCCTTTTTCCCGACTTGAAGGCCTCCAGTTCAGATCAAAACTTCCTTTTTGTTCTGGGCATTGAAACGTGGCTTTTCTCGTGGTTAGTTTCTCTTTCCCTATCCAAATGTTAAATGGTTAGGGTTGGGTTGTAGTACTGCCCCGATTTTGCGAAAAAATATCTTCAAAGCGGTCCCTCCAGCGCCTTTTTCCCGACTTGAAGGCCTCCAGTTCAGATCAAAACTTCTTTTCTGTTCTGGGCATTGAAACGTGGCTTTTCTCGTGGTTAGTTTCTCTTTCCCACTCCAAATGTTAAATGGTTAGGGTTGGGTTGTAGTACTGCCCCGATTTTGCGAAAAAATCTCTTCAAAGCGGTCCCTCCAGCGCCTTTTTCCCGATTTGAAGGCCTCCAGTTCAGGTCAAAACTTCTTTTTTCTTCTAGGCATTGAAACGTGGCTTTTCTCGTGGTTAGTTTCTCCTTCCCACTCCAAATGTTAAATGGTTAGGGTTGGGCTGTAGTACTGCCCCGATTTTGCGGAAAAATCTCTTCAAAGCGGTCCCTCCAGCGCCTTTTTCCCGACTTGAAGGCCTCCAGTTCAGATCAAAACTTCTTTTCTGTTCTGGGCATTGAAACGTGGCTTTTCTCGTGGTTAGTTTCTCTTTCCCACTCCAAATGTTAAATGGTTAGGGTTGGGTTGTAGTACTGCCCCGATTTTGCGAAAAAATCTCTTCAAAGCGGTCCCTCCAGCGTCTTTTTCCCGACTTGAAGGCCTCCAGTTCAGATCAAAACTTCTTTTCTGTTCTGGGCATTGAAACGTGGATTTTCTCGTGGTTAGTTTCTCTTTCCCACTCCAAATGTTAAATGGTTAGGGTTGGGTTGTAGTACTGCCCCGATTTTGCGAAAAAATCTCTTCAAAGCGGTCCCTCCAGCGCCTTTTTCCCGACTTGAAGGCCTCCAGTTCAGATCAAAACTTCTTTTCTGTTCTGGGCATTGAAACGTGGCTTTTCTCGTGGTTAGTTTCTCTTTCCCACTCCAAATGTTAAATGGTTAGGGTTGGGTTGTAGTACTGCCCCGATTTTGCGAAAAAATCTCTTCAAAGCGGTCCCTCCAGCGCCTTTTTCCCGACTTGAAGGCCTCCAGTTCAGATCAAAACTTCTTTTCTGTTCTGGGCATTGAAACGTGGCGTTTCTCGTGGTTAGTTTCTCCTTACCACTCCAAATGTTAAATGGTTAGGGTTGGGCTGTAGTACTGCCCCGATTTTGCGAAAAAATCTCTTCAAAGCGGTCCCTCCAGCGCCTTTTTCCCGACTTGAAGGCCTCCAGTTCAGATCAGAACTTCTTTTCTGTTCTGGGCATTGAAACGTGGCTTTTCTCGTGGTTAGTTTCTCTTTCCCACTCCAAATGTTAAATGGTTAGGGTTGGGTTGTAGTACTGCCCCGATTTTGCGAAAAAATATCTTCAAAGCGGTCCCTCCAGCGCCTTTTTCCCGACTTGAAGGCCTCCAGTTCAGATCAGAACTTCTTTTCTGTTCTGGGCATTGAAACGTGGCTTTTCTCGTGGTTAGTTTCTCTTCCCACCAAATGTTAAATGGTTAGGGTTGGGTTGTAGTACTGCCCCGATTTTGCGAAAAAATCTCTTCAAAGCGGTCCCTCCAGCGCCTTTTTCCCGACTTGAAGGCCTCCAGTTCAGATCAGAACTTCTTTTCTGTTCTGGGCATTGAAACGTGGCTTTTCTCGTGGTTAGTTTCTCTTTCCCACTCCAAATGTTAAATGGTTAGGGTTGGGTTGTAGTACTGCCCCGATTTTGCGAAAAAATATCTTCAAAGCGGTCCCTCCAGCGCCTTTTTCCCGACTTGAAGGCCTCCAGTTCAGATCAGAACTTCTTTTCTGTTCTGGGCATTGAAACGTGGCTTTTCTCGTGGTTAGTTTCTCCTTCCCACTCCAAATGTTGAATGGTTAGGGTTGGGTTGTAGTACTGCCCCGATTTTGCGAAAAAATCTCTTCAAAGCGGTCCCTCCAGCGCCTTTTTCCCGACTTGAAGGCCTCCAGTTCAGATCAAAACTTCTTTTTTCTTCTAGGCATTGAAACGTGGCTTTTCTCGTGGTTAGTTTCTCCTTCCCACTCCAAATGTTGAATGGTTAGGGTTGGGCTGTAGTACTGCCCCGATTTTGCGAAAAAATCTCTTCAAAGCGGTCCCTCCAGCGCCTTTTTCCCGACTTGAAGGCCTCCAGTTCAGATCAAAACTTCTTTTCTGTTCTGGGCATTGAAACGTGGCTTTTCTCGTGGTTAGTTTCTCTTTCCCACTCCAAATGTTAAATGGTTAGGGTTGGGTTGTAGTACTGCCCCGATTTTGCGAAAAAATCTCTTCAAAGCGGTCCCTCCAGCGCCTTTTTCCCGACTTGAAGGCCTCCAGTTCAGATCAAAACTTCTTTTTTCTTCTAGGCATTGAAACGTGGCTTTTCTCGTGGTTAGTTTCTCCTTCCCACTCCAAATGTTAAATGGTTAGGGTTGGGCTGTAGTACTGCCCCGATTTTGCGGAAAAATCTCTTCAAAGCGGTCCCTCCAGCGCCTTTTTCCCGACTTGAAGGCCTCCAGTTCAGATCAAAACTTCTTTTCTGTTCTGGGCATTGAAACGTGGCTTTTCTCGTGGTTAGTTTCTCCTTCCCACTCCAAATGTTGAATGGTTAGGGTTGGGCTGTAGTACTGCCCCCGATTTTGCGAAAAAATCTCTTCAAAGCGGTCCCTCCAGCGCCTTTTTCCCGACTTGAAGGCCTCCAGTTCAGATCAAAACTTCTTTTTTCTTCTAGGCATTGAAACGTGGCTTTTCTCGTGGTTAGTTTCTCCTTCCCACTCCAAATGTTAAATGGTTAGGGTTGGGCTGTAGTACTGCCCCGATTTTGCGAAAAAATCTCTTCAAAGCGGTCCCTCCAGCGCCTTTTTCCCGACTTGAAGGCCTCCAGTTCAGATCAAAACTTCTTTTTTCTTCTAGGCATTGAAACGTGGCTTTTCTCGTGGTTAGTTTCTCCTTCCCACTCCAAATGTTAAATGGTTAGGGTTGGGCTGTAGTACTGCCCCGATTTTGCGAAAAAATCTCTTCAAAGCGGTCCCTCCAGCGCCTTTTTCCCGACTTGAAGGCCTCCAGTTCAGATCAAAACTCCTTTTCTGTTCTAGGCATTGAAACGTGGCTTTTCTCGTGGTTAGTTTCTCCTTCCCACTCCAAATGTTAAATGGTTAGGGTTGGGCTGTAGTACTGCCCCGATTTTGCGAAAAAATCTCTTCAAAGCGGTCCCTCCAGCGCCTTTATACCGACTTGAAGGCCTCCAGTTCAGATCAAAACTTCTTTTTTCTTCTAGGCATTGAAACGTGGCTTTTCTCGTGGTTAGTTTCTCTTTCCCACTCCAAATGTTAAATGGTTAGGGTTGGGCTGTAGTACTGCCCCGATTTTGCGAAAAAATCTCTTCAAAGCGGTCCCTCCAGCGCCTTTTTCCCGACTTGAAGGCCTCCAGTTCAGATCAAAACTCCTTTTCTGTTCTGGGCATCGAAACGTGGCTTTTCTCGTGGTTAGTTTCTCTTTCCCACTCCAAATGTTAAATGGTTAGGGTTGGGCTGTAGTACTGCCCCGATTTTGCGAAAAAATCTCTTCAAAGCGGTCCCTCCAGCGCCTTTTTCCCGACTTGAAGGCCTCCAGTTCAGATCAAAACTCCTTTTCTGTTCTAGGCATTGAAACGTGGCTTTTCTCGTGGTTAGTTTCTCCTTCCCACTCCAAATGTTAAATGGTTAGGGTTGGGCTGTAGTACTGCCCCGATTTTGCGAAAAAATCTCTTCAAAGCGGTCCCTCCAGCGCCTTTTTCCCGACTTGAAGGCCTCCAGTTCAGATCAAAACTTCTTTTTTCTTCTAGGCATTGAAACGTGGCTTTTCTCGTGGTTAGTTTCTCCTTCCCACTCCAAATGTTAAATGGTTAGGGTTGGGCTGTAGTACTGCCCCGATTTTGCGAAAAAATCTCTTCAAAGCGGTCCCTCCAGCGCCTTTATACCGACTTGAAGGCCTCCAGTTCAGATCAAAACTTCTTTTTTCTTCTAGGCATTGAAACGTGGCTTTTCTCGTGGTTAGTTTCTCTTTCCCACTCCAAATGTTAAATGGTTAGGGTTGGGCTGTAGTACTGCCCCGATTTTGCGAAAAAATCTCTTCAAAGCGGTCCCTCCAGCGCCTTTTTCCCGACTTGAAGGCCTCCAGTTCAGATCAAAACTTCTTTTTTCTTCTAGGCATCGAAACGTGGCTTTTCTCGTGGTTAGTTTCTCTTTCCCACTCCAAATGTTAAATGGTTAGGGTTGGGCTGTAGTACTGCCCCGATTTTGCGAAAAAATCTCTTCAAAGCGGTCCCTCCAGCGCCTTTTTCCCGACTTGAAGGCCTCCAGTTCAGATCAAAACTCCTTTTCTGTTCTGGGCATCGAAACGTGGCTTTTCTCGTGGTTAGTTTCTCTTTCCCACTCCAAATGTTAAATGGTTAGGGTTGGGCTGTAGTACTGCCCCGATTTTGCGAAAAAATCTCTTCAAAGCGGTCCCTCCAGCGCCCTTTTCCCGACTTGAAGGCCTCCAGTTCAGATCAAAACTTCCTTTTTGTTCTGGGCATTGAAACGTGGCTTTTCTCCAGGTTAGTTTCTCCTTCCCACTCCAAATGTTAAATGGTTAGGGTTGGGTTGGAGTTGTGCCCCGATTTTGCGAAAAAAACCTCTTCAAACAGTCCCTCCAGCGCCTTTGTCCCGGCTTAAAGGCCTCCAGTTCAGCCAAAAACTTATTTTTCGGTTTAGGTTCTGAAACGTGGCGATTTTCATGATTAGTTTCTCCTTCCCACTCCGAAAGTTCAACGATTGAAGGTAGGTTGAAGTTCTGCCCCGATTTCGCAGGAATTTTTTTCTCAAACGACTTCCAGCAGATTTTTCATCGAGCACGGGACTTGTATTTGTTTTGTTAACCCCTTTGCTTCCTGCTGATTGTACAATTACTGCTCTTCTGAACAACTGCTTCACGCTAGCCGGATGGAGCATGACTTGGTTAAAGGCAGTGTTCACGATGATTTTGGTCCCCGAGTTTTTCACATGAAACAATGCGTTAGCCTCCAAGTGTTACCAAAATTACGAAGAAACGACGAGAAACGCATTGAAACGTCGTATTTCAGTGACATTATTCTATAACATGGAGTAGTTATCCGGTTGGATGAACACGTTCATGGCGGTTGTCACCGGTGGAAAATTGGGTCAATCGAAAATAGAAGAATATTTTATGCAAAGCAGAATTAGCAAGGGCCCTAAGGAGAGAACGGAGCAATAGAGAGTAGAGAATTGCAAAGGACGGGTCCACAAAAGATTTCATTGTCACAACAAACACTTCCTGTGATAGTTAAGAGGCGGGGTGATACTTCAGAATTTCGTGTACTTCTGATGCGTTTTTCTCAATTTCTACGTCATTTTAGTTCGACCCGGGGGACACTAAATCAATATAGCGAATAATCTCAAAATTGAAGATTATCGTGAACACTGCCTTTAAAGTTGATCCGGTTAAAGCTTTCTATCAATTTTATAAAATTGGTGTGAAACAGGAAAAATCCTGTTGGAAGTCCCGTTTTGAAAAAAAAAACTTGTGCGAAATTTGGCGAACAATTGGACACCAGTCCAATGACTGAACATTTGAAGTAGTTCGGAGTAACTCACCATGAAAATCACCATGTTTTAAAACCTTAAAAGGAAAAAGAACTTTCCGTATGGAATGCTGACCTAACGAGCCTTGAAATTACGCGAAAAGGCTTGTCTTGAAGAAAAAATCGCCGGAAATTGGGAAGAAATTTTCGTGACCCTTAATAAATGTTATTTAGACGGGTTTCAGGTAGTTACTAAAGAACTGAAATAACTTCCTGACCTGCAATTCGATCAGGTTTCTGCAAAGTTATAATGGAGGTATCAGGGCCTTTAAAAGTTTGACGAATCTCGCCGTTTGACAAAAAAAGCAGTCAGGGTTTGAACTAATCCTAGAATTCGTATCTGAAAGATCAAACCAGAAAATTATACCACGAATAAATGAAAAGAAACTAAATAAAACCAACGGAAACAACATCTTGCCCACCGACACAAAAGAGCATGCCAAAATAAGACCACTCCTGATAAGAGAAGGCTTACCTGCGCATTGAACGGCAGAAATACCAGGATATCTTCATGGGTTTCCGGTAATCCTCGCCCGCCTTCCTCAATTTCGCCATGCGGCCGACGATCAATTGATTTTTGAAAACGAGGCGCCGCAGTGACGACTCACTCAGTCAATTTTCGGTAGTCAGGGCGTTAAGCACCCCGGTGAGGAAAACCCGCACTCTTAACGGCATCGTCAGGTACGCGGTAACCGCCATGACCCCACGAAGAGACGCGCAAATGACGTCATCGTGCACACGGGGCGGCCCTCCCAAGCAAACACGACCCCTGAATATACCAGCGGTTCCTTCCTTGGTTAGTGCTGCTTTGCAATAAAACCTAAGGCACTTTCGCAGAACATCTGCTGGTTAGCTATTTTTGGTTGAAATTTAGCCCAAACTCCAGGTTTTGAACCCCAGTGAAAATCGAGAAACGTTCTGCATTCACACCGAAATGGTCCTCGATTTTCCCCACGGTGCTACCACTTCAGGGTGGCGAAAATCCCAACCGAAATTCGCTACCCTAACAGGTGTTCTGCGAAAGTGTTGTATTTGAAGAACAGCACAAACACCGGGAAGTTTAAATTTATTAGGGCAATATTTCTGTTCTAAATGACATCTAACGCATACAATGTAATTCGCGCTGCACACTATTCGAAGCAGTGCAAAAACATGCATTCAACATCAGTTATAAAAAGGAAAACCACATGCCGATGCAGCTTAGGAGAATCCATTTGCACACAGAGAACACTAATAATTTTCACATCTGAAGCTAGTTCAAAGCAGCATTCACGATGAGTCTTTTTTGTATTTAACTCCAATCACAAGTACTCTTTAGTTTTCTTCAAAAATCTCGTAAGTTTTCTCGTCGTGAGCGTTGCATCTGAGCTAACTTCATTCATCTCCAGCAAGCGAAACAATTTCACCAATAGTAAACCTCCATAAGACCTACAGTGCAAATTTTGGAACTGTTGAATATAGGGAACCACATTACTCAGAGTCAAAACCTAGAAGTAGAAAAAGAGAGTGCATGACAGAGAGAAAGATTAAAATCTTTTTGCGGAGATGAAAATCAAAATTTTTCAGGCAGTCATCTAACGAAAAAAAACAATGTGTAGGTGAGTGTCAAGCACTGAAATTCGAATCCAAGCGAATGGGCGAATCCATCGAAAATACGCAGATCACACGGTCTACCTCCACAATTCGAGACGGCTTCGTCGGCGATTCAAATAAACAAAGAGAAGATGCTGAAATGATAATAAACTTTGAGAAAAATCAAGTAATGCGCGAGTAAAGAATTTCAAAAGGCGAACTCCTCTTGTTGGAATTGGCGGAAGTTCTTATCCAAGACGTCAGAATAAACGGCGATGATACTCTGCCTGAAAAAAGAGCCAGTTAAGAATTATATCAAAGGCAGTGTTCAATAAACACAACATATACTTACAGTATTCTTCTGAGCTGGACGCATGTCAGGAAAAACACACAACTATCGCAGATTGATGAAATAATAGAGGACACTCCTGAAAAAAAAAATTTATGCATGATATTAAAGTCGATAATTGGGGAAAACGCGAACAAAAACAGCTAACAATAAAACCCACTTGGAAATACTAGACTACAAAGATATGAAAATAACAGTGAAGGAGGAATATAAAAAAGGTTGAAGGAAAGAAGGGATACTCGTGGAAGAGGAGTGACGAGAAATGTTCGCGCGTAATTTAGTGTCCCGTGCAACTGAACAACACACTCCTCCCTTGGCGTCGGATTTGTGACTTCCGCCGTCGCCGAAATAAGACCACGCCCATCGACTGGAGAAACCAGCGGCCCTCCGACCCATCGTTGCACCGAATGCACCCAAACTTCTACGGGGTCGCAAAGCACTTTATGTCTGAGCAGGCACTCGGGGGCTACGGCCGCCGCACCATTGGCCGCCGAGCCGCGCCTCCGATCAGCGCATCGATGTCGAAAGGTGCGCGGATCGGCGACCTTCAATAAAACCTGTCGGTCCCCGGCCCCCAAGCGGTCCAAAATTTGTCCATAAGCGGCTCAAAAACTGTCCATGTCCATTTTTGGCGTTTCCGGATTCGTTCAGGGGACACGGGGTCAGTCCACAAGGATCACCCCTGTTGGGATCCCTACGGAGGGGAGGGGTTGACCCCACCGCCACGGTCCGCAGTGGGGTGCACCCCACCGTGGAACGTGGGGAGATGGCCTCCAGTTGGGTACCACCCCCCCCCGAGCCGTTGGAAGCCCTCTCCCCTCGGCGACCAAAATTATCCTCCGGTGTCCGGTGGATCTTCTGCAAAGTGAGGCCACCTTCCAGGTCCGGCTCCGAAGAGCCGACAGAGGCACACGGTGAGGTGAGGAGCCTTTTATACCAGCAACATTGTTAATACTTTTGTCTAATCATGCTGATGATTCTCAGCAAGTGCGTAGGGGCGCGGATGGCTGCGACTGCCGATGTGCGTAGACGCGTCGCGGTCGAGAATCTGCGTGGCGGTCGAGAACGGGCGCGGATGGCCGAATGACTCTCTAAAGGTTGGAGGATGGCCGTTTCGGCCTCAAAAGTGTGGCGGGCCGTCCCCCCGAGTGCCTGAGGAGCGAAGTGCGCGCTGGCAAGCGAGCCGCACTTTGCCGCATCGGCACAGTTCACCTGAATCAGTGAATCAGCGGCGAACGGCTTTTCGGCACCGTATCCCCGCTGAGGGGGCCATCCGCTTGCGGTTTTCGGGTGTTTCCTGGATCAACCAACGATCGGGGCATCCATCGAAAGCAAAATCTCAGAATCGAAATTCTACCCGGACCCTGCCTTTAAAGGCATCGCACCCGCTAAAAGCACTCACCGTTTTTTGAGTTCGAATCATTAGTTGGGCCCCCCTGAGAACGTGGGTAGAGTTTCTCGGGTCACCGACGTATCATTGGGAAGATATGGGTGATCGAATGCCTCAAATTCCATTAAAAGAGGCCGGCCTTCTGACAGCCATGTGGCATAAAATGAAAAAGAAAGAAGGTTTTCAACAAGCGATATCGCGTAAATGAGTGGAAGTTGGTGTATCATTTGTTGATGAGCTACTCAGGCTCTTATGGAGGATCGCCTACTCGTTGGCAAGAGCGTACGCGGAAGAAGAAGTCGTCTACAATGTCGTCATCCTTCCGAAGTCAAAGGTCCTCAACTATACCTCCCAGAATTCACTCTTTCACGAGTCCTGGAGCCAATTTTTTCGGTTACGGATCAGCATAAACCGGCTCTACTGATCCGTTGTCTTCTCCTCCGTGCCGGAATCGAAGCAAACCCTGGACCCCCTCGCCGTATCCGATAGCCCTGCACCCAGTGTGGTACCTCAGCCGCAGCAGGGAGTGTCGAATGTATCAAGTGCAGAAAATGGACCCATGTGAGACAATGTTCCGGCCTCAAGTTCTTCAAGGATGCGGATAGCTCATACGTATGCCCCAACTGCAACATAACCGGGTCAACACAACATATCAACTCAGACTCAATAAAGGTAATCCAATGGAACCTAACAAATCAGCCAAATTGGAAGCTCTTGCTCATCGCATAGGGGCCGATGTCATAGGACTACAAGAGACCAAGCTGGACTCAAGCCATGGTACACCTACTGTCCGAGGCTATTCTTGCCTGAGGAACGACAGATCGAGCTCAGGAGGTGGAGTGGCTTTTCTCGTCAGGTGCAATCTACAGTGCAGTGTGATTGCTGCTGGAGTTGACCATGGTACAACGGAATCCATCTCCATAAGTGTAGAAACTATGTCCGGGCCTGTACACCTTCACAACATATATTCTCCGCCAAGATCCTCGTGTCCACCCTCTTACGAATTGTCCATTTCACCGTTCCTGACATGTGGGAAGTCCACAATCGTCGTGGGAGATGTCAATGCCCATAGCGCTCTCTGGTCACAGGGCGAAGAAGACCAACGCGGACAGTACATTGAAGAGGAAATTTTCCAGTCCAATCTAGTGATCCTCAATGACACAACGCGTCCTACAAGGAAGCCGACGCATGGAAGACCATCATCGCCGGATCTCTCCTTATGTTCGCAGGACTTAGCATCGTCGGCCGTTTGGGACACCCTGAACACAGGAGCCAGTGACCATCTCCCAATACTGATGGAATTCAAGAGCGAAGCCCCCATATCATCATCGCCAAGGACCACGTTCGTCAACTTCAAAAAGGCGAACTGGATCAAGTTTTCGTCAGTGTTGGAGCAGCAGTCGGCGGGTTTTGACTTTCGTGCGAACCCGCAACAGATGGATGGATTCCTCACATCAGCCATCAAAGCACCAGTAGATCTGTGGAAGAATCCGACGCTTGTGGCTCAGTTCCTCAATCTATGACAGGACCCTCTCTGTGGCTGCAGAAGAAGAACAAGAAGAAGCCATAAAAGCAGCAACTTCGCAATCCATTTCCAAGGGCAGACGTAAGGTTTTCACTCCTTGCCTATCTGATACCACCAAGGACCTGATACGCGAACGAGACACCATTCAGAGAACGGATCCTACCAACACCCGAATTCCCGAGCTCAACAAGGAGATCGCAGAAAGATCGACAACAGACTTGGAGATCTTTTGTGGAGGGCATAGACCATCGCACAAATTCCTCCAAGCTCTGGTCCACAATGAAAGCACTTGATGGCCGATCAGCGAAACCGAACTCCCTCCAACTTCTGCACGAAGGCCAGCCGATCAGCAACAAGAGGGCGGCAAACCTCCTATGCAAGCAGTTCGGCTCTCCATGTCCTCATAGAAGCCTAAAATCGTCCCGGAGGACCTACAGATGGATTAAAACTTTTCCAAGGAACGACGTTCCCATCATCACGGCCGCCCTCATCGCCACCTCTTTGAAGGAATGCAAGCCTTCTAGAGCTCTGGATACAAGTGGAGTGGCCCGTATTATGCACAATCATACTGGACCAATTTTCCGCGAATGCCTCAGCGCTATTCAACAGGACCCTGTCAACAGGGCTGATACCAGCGTCATGGAAGGAAGCCAGGATTTTCCCTCCGTTGAAGCCCGGAAAACCTGCCGAAGATCCGAGCAGCTACAGGCCCATTTCGATTATCTCATCCATGGCCCTTACTCTGGAGAGATCCATTCTGCCTACATTGGAGACTCATCTGCGCGTTCCCAGTTGGCAGAATGGTTTCCGAAGAGGTTTCTCTACCACCTCCGCCCTGGTCGAACTCACTGGAATCATCACAGATGGAATGAATGAGAAGAGACCACCAAGCCGCTCACTTATGGTGGCGTTGGATTTGAAGAAGGCCTACGATACTGTCGTCACATCCATTCTCTGTCAGAAGTTAGCAGAATCACCGCTACCAAGAGGCCTAATCCGCTGGATTGCAAGCTATCTAAAGGGCAGAACAACGCACACAGAGTTCAAAGGACAAACGTCTAATGTGAGACTGGTGCGCTCCGGGGTGCCTCAAAGAGCAGTAATTTCGCCGCTACTTTTCTCGTTCTACATCGCCGACCTACCGAGAACCCCACCAGAAGTAAATCTCATTGGATACGCAGACGACCTCACACTGATCGCGTCGGACCCTGACGTTACAACTTGTGAGAAACATCTCAACGACTACCTACCAATATTAACAAAGGCCTTGGAAGACCTTCATTTACACTTCAAAAGACCACTGTTTCCCTGCTGACGACCCACACTGCTTAAGCGAAGTACGTGCCGAAAGTTTTCATTAACGGGATGCAAATTTCGCACGAAAGAAACCCTACGATTCTTGGTTATCAGTTCGACACGATGATGACGGGACGTTTACACGCTGAGGGAGTTCGCAAGAAGACAGCAAAGCGAGCAAACCTCCTGAAAGCTCTGGCAAGAAGAAACTGGGGACAAAACAAAGAGCTGCTAACTACTACCTATCGTGCCATCGGACAATCAGTGTTGTCTTACGCAGCCCCTGCATGGAGTCCGCTACTGGCCTCGTCACACTGGGATCGGCTACAAGCTTGTCAAAATGCAGCTCTGAGAACTGCGACGGGAAGCCTGGCAATGGCGAGCACAACCCACCTGAGCAACGAACCTGGAATCATGCCAGTGCAGGCCCATAATGAAATGCTGTCGCTCCAACATCGAACAGTTGCGGCACTCGACCCTGAACACCCCTCCCACGACATGATGAGGAAGCCGGCGCCGCCACGACAGATTAGGAGGCACGTCAGAACTGTCACCCCAATGACGGTAAGACCAGGAAATGCTGAGAACATCCGCAAAGAAGTCCACAAGGAGTTTGTGAAGGATTTCTTGGGTAATATGAACTCTCCTTTACTAAATGGACCACCGCCGCAAATCGCGAAAGAAGAAGAGACTTTACCAAGTCGAGCAGCGCTATCCCAGCTTCGGAGTGGTTACTACTCAAAGTCGCAGTGGTATCTTCATAAGATTGGAGCAGCAGATAATCCACTATGCCCGGAATGCAGTCTGGAGGAACACACAGTACCTCACATGTTCTCATGCGCTACAAAGCCAACGCATCTCACAATTGAAGATCTCTGGCTTAAACCCGTGGAAGCAGCTAATTTTCTGTCACTTTGATTCTATAAGATTGTAAAGAAAGAAAAAAAAGAGAAAAAAAAGAAAAGAAAAAAATATTTAAAAAAATAAAAAAAATAGAATAAAAAAAAAGAGGGCCAAAGAAAGCTCCATCAGGGATCCTCCAAAGTAGGGGATCCCTGCCACTCGCTTCGATGATTCGTCTACATGCCGGAAATTGGAACCAGGATCCGTGTCTATGGTGGAGGATGGGCAACAACAACAACATGAGCTACTCAGGTAATAGCCGCATTCAATGCGTGTCGAATACGCATTCAACTCGAAGACAAGGCAGTTTCGAGAACAGTCAGGGAACGTGCTGCTAGGGGAGCACGTGCTTCTATTGTCTTTCGAATTACACCACGTGCCTCATTTAATAAGACATTCAGTGGGTGCATGGTGCACATACAACTCGATGACAAAACGATTTTCCAAATCAGGAAAGCATACGACGCACTCTTGAGACGGGACCAAAATGCCGGCAGCGTCGCCGGTTCAATTACCCAAGTTTGCGGTACTTGGCCCAACGTTAGAGGGCACGTCCAACAGCTGGCGCCCCAGATGGTGCTCTGCGAGCTGGCCGCGTCGCCAGCCGGGTGCTGCTGCGATTGTGCTGGACTACCTTGCAGCACGTGCCCCTGCTATTGTTTTTTGCGGCACACGCTCCTGCGATGAAAATTTGCAGCACGCGCTGCTGTTTGGAGCATGTGCCGATGCAATAGAGCCTTTCGATGAGTGTGGTCACTCGAGCTGAATGCATATCCGATACGCATTGAATGCAGCGATTTTCTGAGTACCTTCTTTTCTCATTTGAGGCCACATGGCTGTCGGAAGGCCGGCCTCTTTTGGTGGAATTCGAGGCATTCGATCTCCCATATCTTCCCAATGATGCGTCGATGACCCGACAAACTCTACCCACGTTCTCAGGCGGGCCCAGCCAATGATTCAAACCCAAAAACGGTGAGTGGTTTTCAGCGCGTACGATGCCTTTAAAAAGTGGAATGGGATTGTAAGATGAGGGGCATGAGGTAGTAGGTGGGATATAAATGTTGAAAAGTGAAAGTGGTGTTTTTAGAGGTAGATGAATTGAAAGGTACTCGAGAGTACCGTCTGTGGGGGTGTTGGGTATGATGTGGGAGGGAAGAGAAGATAAAACAAAGGTTGAAACTCCTCCGCCAAGAGCTGACCTTGGAGCATGGAGGGCAGTATAGCCCGGGATATTAGGATGAGGACGGGTATGGGATGGAGAGAGCCTGGTTTCTTGAACCATGATCGCGTCTGGATGGTAAGTGCGTGCAAAGAGAGAGCTCAGAAAGTTTCGCACGAAGACCGTTGAGATTTATAATGTGCAATGGAAAGGGGGCGCTTGGAGCTGGAGGAATCAGAGGTGGTAGGTGAGGAGCACAAACACATCGAAAAGAAGAGTTATGGTGCCTCACAGACCTGAGACCCAAACAGGAGAGATGCACCCATCTTTGGCATCCGAAGCACTGGACGCTTGCTTTCCTCCATGTGACATCCTTGCCGCACGTGGCGCATGGATACTTCTGAGCAGGTCCAGGATTCCTTTCCACGCCAGCCCGTAGCAGGAGAATCCGAAGGAGAGACGCGGCCGGTCAGCACCTCTCCCCTGACAAAAACCCTCTTCGTGGAGGGGGTGACGTCGGTTTGCACAGAGACGATCTTCTTTTCTCCACACTGCCACGGCACGAACGTACGACATCTCGGCAGCACAAAACACCTAAACGGCAAGTTAAAGAGACTAAAGATAGGCGGACAATAATAAAGCAAATGGATAAACTGACTACGAGGCATACACCAGCCAGCATAATGGAGGAATGAGATCTCATAAACATCGCTCTTGGAACAACAGATAACTCTCAAGCGACTTTTTGAATTCAGTGAACTCCCCAATTACCAAACCTGACCGAAGTAAGTAATTTGTTAAATTCAGACCCAGCCCTATTGACAAAAAAGTGCTGTCTTACATTCCGCCTGGCCCCAGTAAGGCCCAATTTCACCGACGCTCCCCTATTGGTTGATGACTTCAAGTTGAAAAGGCGGCTAGCCTTGATACCGGCACTCCCATGAATTTTGGTGCGCGCGAAGCGCGCACTTGATTTGGAAAGCGATTGCCTCTGCGCACACCCCTCACTTCAGAATCTCGGTTTGGGAGACATCTTGAAACTCGGCTTTTCCACAAAAGATGGAGCCGTAAAGGTTCTGTACAATGCCCGAATTTCAGAAAAATCCGTATTGTGGGTCTCGAGATATTAAAAAAATTCGCGAAATTGTGTGTGTGTGTGCACGCGTGCGCGTGCTGTGGATGTCTGAAGGAATTTAGTGATTAGAAGCTCGGTCAGTATTTTCAAAGAAATAAAGTGATAACGTGAAAAGATTCGGTTTCCAAAGAATTGTGCCTCACGTCCATCAGAAACCGCATGATTCGTGTGCGGAACACAGAATAAACAGCGCCAAGCCCTGGAAAAAAGTGGGCAGAGCCCAACAAAGAGTGCGCAGAGCGCCGGAAAACGGGGGCGGGATCCAATTAGGAGTGCACAGAGCGCCGGGAAATTTGAACGGGACCCAACTGCGAGTGCACATAGCGCCGGGAAAGGTGGGCGGTGTCCAACTAGGAGTGCACATAGTTCCCGGAAAAGTGGATGGGACTCAACTGGGTGTGCACAAAGCGCTGGAAAACGGGCGGGACTCAACTAAGGGTGCACACAACGCCGTGAAAGGTAGATAGGACCAAAATGGGAGTGCACAGAACGCCGGAAAATTTGGACGGGACCCAACTAATAGTGCACATAGCGCCGGGAAACGTGGACAGGACCCAACTGGGACTGCACAGAACGCCGAAAAATTTGAACGGGACCCAACTGGTAGTGCACATAGCGCCGGGAAAGGTGGGCGGAATTCAACTGGGAGTGCACAGAACGCCGGGAGATTTGGACGAGACCCAACTGGGAGTGCACCTAGCGCCGAGAAGGTTGGACGGGATTCAACTAGGAGTGCACAGAACGCCGGGAAATTTAGACGGGACCGAATTGGTAGTGCAGTTAGCGCAGGGAAAAGCGGACGGGACCTAACTAGGAGTGCAAATAGTGCATGGAGCGCCGGTAAACGTGGGCGGGATCCAACCCGGAGTGCACACAGCGCCAGAAAAAGTGGACGGGACATAACTGGCAGTGCAAATAGCGTCGGGAAAAGCGGACGGGATCCAACCCGGAATGCACATATCGCCGTAAAACGTGGGCGGGGTCCAACTAGGAGTGCACATAGCGCCGGGAAAAGTGGATGGGACTCAACTGGGTGTGCACAAAGCGCTGGAAAACGTGGGCGGGACCCAACTAACAACGTGACCGTTGTTTGTCTTCGACACGGTTCTACCGTGTAATAAATGAAAGTTGAAAGTTATTTGAGGAACCTAGATACAGACATTTCGTTTTCTCCTTCGATAGCGGCAGGTGCCATTCATGAGACCAGACCGCCATTGCGTCTATTGCATTTTGTATTGCCTTAATGTCCTCACGAGAGCCTGCCTGGCGAAAAGTCTTAATATCGTCTGCAAATGCCCAGAAATCAACTCCAAATCAAATCAAATCAAACTAAGAGTGCACACAACGCCGTGAAAGGTAGATAGGACCAAAATGGGAGTGCTCAGAGCGCCGGGAAAAGAGGGCGGGGCATAACTGAGAGTGCACAGAGTGCAGGAAAAAGTGAATAATGCTAACCACTCAGATACTCGAGGGGGGCAAGCCCCACTTCCACCAGGACGCCAGCCTTCCTTCCATGACAAGGCTGGCGTGCCAGTGGGACGAGGCTGGCGCCCCCACACTCTCTTCGCGGCGGGACCAACCTACCCCGGGTCTACCCCTCAGTGGTTACGCGGGTCATCCCAAATATAATATTCAGCTACTGTGCTTATCTGGGTCAAATTCCGGTCCGGAATGGCGTCTCGACACGCTTTGCGGCCGCACGCGCTCGAGTCAATCTGGTTTCCAGCGCCAAAGCCGACTCGATATGCCTTTTTTATACAATTCTCTTCAATTTAGTTTATTTTCCAGTTTCTAAAACCCACCTAGAGTCAACAGATCGGCGGCTGCGGCGCAAACTCTTCCGACTCAGCGCGCGGCTGCGAAGCGTGTCGAGACGCAATTGCGGACCGGAATTTGACCCAGATAAGCACAGTACCCTAGAATATGCATTGCTCTCGTAGCTTACTCGTCATTCAAGACGATTCCAACCCTAAAACATTTGCAACTATGTAAATTTAATGGTTAATTGCAATAATCACAATAATCATCACCTTAATGGTACCCATCAAATAATACATATTTACAATATTTTCCGTCGCCTTCCACACCACACCTTTGTACCGATATCACTTCATAAGATGTCCAACGAAATGAATTTAGGTTTGCTCCCAAAAATGATAGAAGCTAATTGAAAAAAAATTATATGTGAAGTCCGCCTCTAGCGCTTAAATAACATCACCCGAATCGCAGCTTCTCGCATTCAGCAAAGTAATGGCAAGGTGGCAGAACTTGGGAAAAACCTCCAATGCATGACAAACAACGCACACTAGACAGAAGCAAATAACAGCGAGAACATGACTAAGCCGAAATATGACTGCAAAAGATGTAAATGCTCAGGGGTGCGTTCCAAAAAGTTTCCATGGTAGAAAAATGGGTCTGGTGAGATATATGAAGTGATAGGCTGAAAGATAGGTTCATTTTAGACTGTCTGATAAACTATTTTTAGTTAGTGTCATTATCAAATACGATTTCCTCCCGTGGAAATTTTCTTGGAACGCACCCCAGTACTGCAAAGGAGATGATATGAGAAGTGTTTCTTGAAGTTGTTACGAGCTGCACGTCTGATTCGGCAGGGTCATCGTCGTCTTCTTGATCACGTTGCTCCTCTCGCATTCCAGAAGATCCGCAGTGCTGAAACTGTGAAAATTTTGAACTCTTTCTCGCATGAAAGGTTTCATTACACGAGAACTTACCTCTTAAGCAATCAATATGTATTCATGATTTGTGACTTCTGCACATGGAGCCACACACATCACGTCTGGAAATCATTTTGTTACACACGTTAGCATGGGGGGCATGGAAATGTCCCAGATATAACTTACAAGACTTTCTGCAACACGTTGAATTTCTTCTTTTAAAGGCAGTGTTCACGATAATCTTCGATTTTGAGATTAGTTGCTAAATCGATTACTTTAATATGCGAGGAATCTCACTCTTATACCTAACTATGTATAATTCTTTATCCTAAAATGAAGTAATCGAAAGTGATATCCGTCTCAAAAGAGACTAAAAACTCTCTAGATCGACAATTTATTCATTCATACCGAGGAAGACCCGAAAATCAACTTCGAATGAGTGAACACGAAGGGAAAACGGAAAGCGAAATATTTTAAATAGAGAAAACAGAGTTGAAATTGCGCGCTCCACGGCGGAAAACTGCCCCAGTAGCAGTGCACGCGTTGCGGCGCTGAGGGCTGGCTCAACGGTGGTCGGAGCGCCGTCCTGTCAAGTCTCCGCCCACAGTACGGCTCAAGGCTGGCCCCCCTGATCGAAAATGAACGAGGCTTGCCCCCCTCGAGTGCCTGAGCAGACACCCACTTGGCGCGACGTGATTACGGACCCCGCACACAATCTCACGCCTAGAGGTACTTTTGGCACTGGGCGAAGTGCTAATGCAGTTTTCGTCGTTGCGAAGGATTTTATGGCTATTCTTCTCAATCAGGGAAGAAGATTTTAAAATATAAGAATTGGGAATTGGAAACACTCGAATTGACCAAAAACATTCACGCTTATACACTTTTTTGCTATTTCCACTATTGTAGTATTATTTTGTTTCACCTCTTTTTTCAGTAAGATATGGTCTATAAACGGTGCATATGATCTAAATACTGAAACCTGGTTGTTTTTATTCTTTTTTTCGAAATCTTTTTTTGTTGAGGCTCTCACAAATTAGGTGTTTAGGGTCGTAAACGCATCTGCCAAAACGACTAGTATCGTTAGTATCTCTAGTGGCTCAATAGTAAAACTGCACAGTATCCCGCCCCGAGCTGCAGGTTCCAAGAATTTACAAGCCTTAAAAGTAGTTTTTTGTGCTTTTTGTACCCTCCGAAAGGGGCATTATTCTTTCGAAAATTTGGAAACGGACCTCATAAACGTGTTCAGCGCCCAAAACTACCACCCTAAATTTGGGTAAAGCGCATTTTCCATACTTTGTCCAGACTGAAGCGTTTCGGAATTGTATGGATTTTCGGTTGGGCGTATATTTATACCGATTAGAAGGCTCTGGAAGCGTTTTAGAAAAATGTTTCAGAGTTGACCTAAATCTCTCCCAGGGGTTTTTTGGGGCGCTGATCACGAATCTGTGATTTACTATTCGATCTTCCCAAGTTTTCGGCTAATTTCGTTCGAAGTTCCCAACCGGGAAAATTTCGAGGGAAAAACGCCACTTTTGAGATTTTCGGAGTGCTACGGTAGATAGTGCTCAACTTGTTCCTCTGAGGGTTATTTGTAGTGCTGAACACGAATCTGGTGTCCGCTTGTCGATTTTTTGCAAATTACGGTAGATTACTGTGGGTACGCGGTAGCTTGGTCAAAATCTCAGATTCCACTCAAAATTTGTATACGGGGGTTATTCGGGGCGGTGAATACGAATTTAACGTCCGTTTGTCGATCTTCAAAATACTAAGGTGGGTTTTGCCCCCTAAAAGACATGTTACCCACCGCAACCTAGGGTAAACCTCGAAACTCAGACAAATGGACTTCAGATATGTGTTCGCCACCCTAGATTACCCCTACCTACAGCTTTTGAGCTAAATCCAAGAAAATTTCTTGTAACTCCAAAAAAAATGCCTGATGGGAACACTCGCCTTTTCGCCAGGCTTAAAAATGCTCATAGCTTTTTTGAACCTGCAGCTCGGGGCGAGATACTGCACATATTTACTATGGAGCCAGAAGAGATACTAACAATACTAGTCGTTTTAGCGGATGCGTTTACCACTCCAAGCACTTCCTTTGTCAGTTCTTTCCTTTCTTACGTGGGAAACGTAATCCATTGTTCATTTGGCTTATTTTTATAATCTGTTAATGTAGTGCGCTACTATTCGCCCAGCTCGTTGAGAAATCATCAATAAATTTACAATAGTAGAAAAAGAAAAAAAGTATATAAACGTGAATGTTTTTGTCAATTCGAGTGTTTCCAATTCTTATATTCAAAAATTCTCTCCCCAGATTGAGAAGAATAACCCTAAAATCCTTCGCAACGACTAAAACTGCATTACTACCTCGCCCAGTGCCAAAAATACCACTAGGCGTGAGATTGTGTGCGGGGTCTGTAATCACGTCGCGCCAAGTGGGTGTCCGGTTAGCATTACTCGGAAAAAGTGGACGGGACTCACCTGTTAGTGTATACAACATCAGAAAAAGGGGGCCTCACAAAAAGTGGGCCATTAACCTCCCTCACATACATTCCGTATGTTTCTTTATTGAAAAATAAAGCTATTGAATTGAATTGAATTGGGCGGGTTCCAACTAGGAGTGCACACAGCGTAAGGAAAGGTAGACGGGACCCAACCCGGAGTGCACACAGCGCCAGAAAAAGTGGGCGGGACCCAACAAGGGGTGAACAGAGCGTTGGGGAAAGTGTGTGGGACCTAAATGGATGAGCGCATAGCGCCGAGGAAAGGGTGTGAGACTCAACCAGGAGTGCTCAGGCCATAAGCGGCCCATTATATCCATCCTTTTTCGAAGGAAACCTTCGGGAAAATAAAATAAAATTCTAAACTGTTTTGCTTCGCTATAAAATGGTTATGATTTGGCATAGTGGTATTTGCGAGAAGCTCGTTAAAAGATGTGAAATACTTAGTGCATTAGATTTGGCATAGGGTTTAACACCGAAGAAACGTTTAAATTCGTTGAAATGATGTACTACTGATTTGGCGGTGCACTTCTTCAATAAACATCGAAAATTTAGTGTGGCATTGGAAGGCCAAATCACGCGCTATCTGGAAACAAACGAATGCTTACAGCTAATGTTTGTTTCTGTTATATCGCACCTGCCTGAAAAGCTACATTTTCAAAAATTAAAGAGGAAGTAACATCATACAATGAGAATGTGATTCCTGTCAGCACGAATGTGTGTATGGTTAGATCCACGGCCTGACTACTCTGCCAACGCGTAGCTAGATGCCTCCGAGGGCGCGGCCTGGAACGTCGATCCATTCCATGTAGCGAGAATTTACAGGTTTTAGCTACGATAGCTAAAACCCGCATATTCTTGTGTCGAGGCTTTAAGGGTGCAAATTCTGCGCGTATTCTACGTAAAAACGAAGGCTAAATTCGAACTATTGCTATCTCTGACGCTAAACCCGTATTTTCTCGCTATAATTTTGTAGCGAGAATTTACGGATTTAGCTACGGCTTGTGTTGAAATGCAATCTCAAACCCGAGCTGTCTACGCGGAACGCAGGGATGCCGTCTGAACAGTGTTCGCCCAGACATGTCCCTGAGTGATTATTTAACACTCTGTGGGTGGTCGTGAAGGGTGACCCCGTGTCGCTCCCTGGAAGACCTTGCTAGAGATAGTTTTGGCCGCTGGTATGCGGCAGGCCGCGGGGGAGAAACGGCGATGCGCTCGATCGCAGCGGGGATCGCCTTTTTAGTACGGATGAAGACTGGGTGGCTCGATCGACCGAGTGCTGCAACGAGAATAGGCGTAGAATATGCGGGTGCTGTAGCGAGAATTTACGTATAGTGGGGTCCACTAAAGCCCCTTTCATAGTTTGCCGGCCGACGCCGGACGACTCGTTATCAAATTTGATAAGTTAAGATAGACAAGATGGGTAGGGTAGGGTAGTTAGATATAACACATTCGATAACGAGTCGTCCGACGTCGGTCGGGCAAGTGTGAAAGAGGCTTAAGAGTATTTACTTTTCAATGAGAAGCGGTCGATTGGAGATCAATGAACATGAAACTCGTTGCAGTACAACCGCTCTCTCTCAATCAGTATCGAGCGTGCTGGTATGGGATTCATGCACATTGATCCCCAGCCGACCGCTTCTCATTGATAAGTAAATGAGACACTCTTGGTGGACTCCACTATAGAATATGCGGGCGCTGTAGCTAAACTTCCACCAACTGAGGCTAAACTTTCCGTAACTTACGTAAATTCTTGTGTCAAAATCAGACTAGATGCCTCCGAAACCCTGGGCATCTCTGGTTTCCGTGTGAGGCATCTAGCTACGCGTTGGCGGAGTATACTCAGCAAGATGCGCGTAATATGGCCTTTCAACGCCGCACTAAAATTTCGTTGTTTAGTGAAAAAGTGCATTGCCGAATCAGTAGTACATCATTTCAACAAATTTAAACGTTTCTTCGGTGTTAAATCCTATGCCAAATCTAATGCATTAAGTATTTCACATCTTTTAACGAGCTTCTCACAAATACCACTCTGCCAAATCATAACCATTTTATAGCGAAGCAAAACAGTTTAGAATGATCTTATATATACATCATTGTCATATAATTGTATTAAATCAAGAATTCTACACGGCTCGAAAGGCTTTGCCTGTATTTCGCTGTATATCTAGCGGTACATTGAAAGCTTCCCTCCTTCAAAAACAGAGTTTTATCTCATAAAACCAGAAAATGAATGAAAAAAAGAAACTTGCGAATCGGAGTTAACGCAGCAGGGCTGTTGCCACAGTTTAAGGAAATCTTCGATTTAGGATCACGAAGGGGGTCATGCGTTGGCGGACAACTCGTACCAACTTTCATTGTTCTTCGGAGCAAGCTTCACGCCCGAGGGCTAAGTTGTTACCCTTTGAAACTTACTAGCTTCTGTACATACCTCAGAAAATGGCCCACCCCTGAGGTACTAATGCGATGTCTGAACTCCTTAATTTCTATTCTATTGAGCATATTGGGACGAGTTTCATCGCGGCCGGGTGGTCATAGGCGGGAATTTTGAAATCCTGGCGCCAATTTTGGACGCCAGTCATCCCCTCCGCAATCGAGCTTACTCATTCCTTCTTTTTTTCGATGTCGTAGGGACTCTTGCCTATCGTTTGTATCTTATCTCCAGGGATCACGAAACGCTAACCACATTTTAGCCATGGCTAGTGTAGCTATTATTAATCACACCGTGTGCTAATCGATTGGCCTCGAACCATGGCTTAAACGTGGTTATCGTTTTGTGAATGCCAGCCCAGGAAGCCGCGTTGAATTTACTATCACGCTATTCTGCAAGCTTAGCTGTTAATTTTGTATTTGTTTATTACAGGTCGTGCCTGCATAATTAAGTTAAATAGGAAAACAAATGAAAAGCACTGAAATCAAAAAACAGGAAACGGATACAGTAGCAATATGAATTGAAACAGGCTCAATCATCCTCAGTCATCAAGTACTGCTCCAAGCTACGTTTGAACGCGGAAAGAGTTGTAGGGAGGTTGCCCCTTTTGAGTAACTTTTCAAACTCACTTCCTGCTCTATTAACAAAGAAGTGATGCCTCAAACTCCTCCTGGCTATGTTGCGGACGAGCTTAAAACTGCTGCCCCTTGTGGTAGATGCCCTGAATTGGAGGAAATCGTTTGGCTTGAGTCCCACAAGGCCATACAAGATCTTATACACCATCAGAAGATCGAACCTTTTCCTTCTGCAGGCCAGCGATTCAAGTTGTAGCTCCTTATTCCTAGCAAAGCTGCACGGCATTTCACTATAGCTGAGGCCCCTGACCCGGATCATCACCTTGCGTGTGAACCTGTTTGGGAGTTTCTCCAACGCACCCGTGGTCGAGACCTTGTGGGGGTTGAAAATTACAGTTCCATACTCAAGGTGTGGTCTAACATATGTTTTGTAAGCATTAAGAAGCACCCTTTCGCTATTGCTGGACAGGGCTCTGAACATGCTATACATAACTTTACTAGCTCTGGACACAGCCTTAGCACAATGAGCATCAAAGGTGAGCAGGGTTGAGCAGGCCGTTGCGACCGGTGACCAAAACTTTACGACCCCCCTTGGTGACCAAAATGTTCACGAACCCCCCTGGGATGAAAAAAAAATTATGACCACGGTTTTTACGAACCCCCCCCCTCCACTGGGATGGCGAAATGGCCGCGATGTAATACATGGCGCTATACATCAAACTTTGGTCCAAGAATGTCATATTTCCGAGTGGTTTGGAGATAAACTCCGATTTTTCCGAAAGTTTTACGACCCCCCCCCCGAAGAAATCCCTATTTTTCGAAAAATTTCCCGAATTTTTACGACCCACGTTGCGACCGGTCGCAAGCCTGCCCAACCCTGAAGGTGAGATCGCTGCGTATCAGGAAACCCAAATCCATTATCTCATCGACAGCCTGGAGCTGCTGACCATCAACGGTATAAAAATCACCTGAACTATTGCTTCCAATGTGCAGGACTTTAGTTTTTTCTTTTGAAAGCAACATGCTCCAGTCTTTAGACCAACTTACAACCTTATCCAACGCGCACTGTTATATGAGAAAGAAAGAAACTACAACGGCGAAGAAATTGGGTACAACTGCGATGAAGAGTGCAGCACAAAGGAGAGGCTTTGAAAGTGATTTAGGCAACTGGGATGATTTCTTGGATGATCATCAAATATGGTCTTCTACCAGAGTTACTAGAGTCAGAGTGATCCGTTGGAATACCTCTACATATAAGTCTGGAGGAGGTTCGAATGCCACTACTGAAGGCACTGAAGAAAAACCGAAAACGAAATATAGACCATACTCCATCCCACCTTTAATTCTGATAATTATTCGCTGATTCTACTCTTCTTGTTGATGCGCTGATTCTACTCTTCTTATTGATGCGCTGATTCTACTCTTCTTGTTGATTTGGTCAGAAGAGCGAGAACAAACCATTGTTATCTCCGAAGAGCGATAAACGATCTAAGACTTCAAAAAAGTCAGAAAGAGAAGAGAAGGAACCGGAAAGGATCTAGTACGACCAACACCTCCAGTACAGCTATCGGAACAGAAAGTGGATCCGACCCCAATGCCACCGCAGGATGTGCAACCACCACCACCGTTTTGGAGGGATGCGGTCTTCAATGATATTGAAATTTCTGGGAAGCCCGCTAGAGGGACCAAGGAGGCCCCGGTGAACCTGGTTCGAAGGCGGTCCAGTGGCCGTATTCATGCAACGTTGGGAGCCTCCCGGAAAGGTACAAAGTCCACCCGCTGTTGGACGAGTTCTCTGGCAGCGTCCATACGTGGCGAGAGCGTGCGTTTCCGCTGCTGGCCACTCAACGCTCCTGAACGCTGAAAGATGCCCGCACACATACACGGCTAAACACCCCTCTGATCGTGTAGGTTCGATTGACAACGTTTGACCGGGTGATCAATCACTCGAGTGGGCGCGTTCACTGATCATTTCCAACGGTTTGTGATGACCTTGGTGGAATAATGAGTAACGAAGGCTGCAGTTTTGAAACATATTTGATGCTCCCTGCTTCTGAGATGAAGCAATAGACTTGAAATTTGCTGGTTCCTTTTTGGAGCGGGCGTGGACGCGCGAGAGAGCGCGTGAGAGCGACTTATACCTTAAAATGACTAAGAGTATCACTCCACCGCTATCTCTGAGTCATGTGGTAAACTTGATACAAAAAACCGAATCCAGCGATCATACCGTGTGATTGGCCTAACTCCTTTTTTATTTCTAGAGCTTAGCTTTTTTATTTCTAGAGCGGTTGTATAGTGGTTCGCGTAATTAGTGTTTGTTTGTTTTTTTTTTCTCTCACGTTTGCCTTACGCATTCGTAATAAACTTATACTTATACTAGCGAATCATATGCCCACGATGACCATCAATTTTGCGCAATCGCGCGCCCTCGCAACGTATGGACGCTACCTCTGACAGCCATCGTTAGCGAAGGCGAAGAGCATCCCGTTGATCGAAAAATCCACATATGAACGCCGTCAATAACGGTTGGATGAACGGGATGCTAAACAACTGAAGATGTCACTGAATGGACGGGGCACCCTCCGACGGCGAACGCGATGCTAAACCACGAGACACAATCCATAACGCCACATAGGACACTGGGCGACCCTCCTAACTATGCCAACCGCTATGCACGCACCTGGCCACTCACCACCTGCTCATAAAAAATTAAACAATCGATCGTACTTATGCTCCGCCTCTTGCCTGCTCCCAGGATAGAGCACCCAAGTTGGTGCACGAGCAGGCAAGTGCAGGCACTCACATTTCACTCAACTCGAGGGCAGAGCCCGAGGAGTGCACACTTGACAATGGAATGAATCGGTCTAGCCCACCTCAAGACCCTCAAGACAGAGAGAATTGCGGCTGTCTGCTACGTCGGTCTTGTGTTTCAGAATGTGATCAAAATGTTACTGGCAGGCAGCACGCTCTGCCTGTCCACCCGCACAATCGAGGCCGGGCAAGGTGTGCCCGCCGGAATGCACTGATAGCGGAGCTAAGACCCACCAGCCACCTACCCGGCGGTCTCCTCTCCGTCTCTGCAGGTGGCTACTCATGCCTGTCTCTGCTCTCACAGATGGCGAAAAGGGAGTCAATACTATTGAAATCTCGACGGGAGAGGCACAAAACTGGTGGCCATACGTCGGGTACGGGAAGGTTACGCCTCTTCCTGCGCCCGCGGTCATGAATACGGCCACAAGTGAAACGACACCAGCACAAATCAGTAAAGAAAATAGTGTTCCACCGGGAGCGCCACCAACACAAATGGATGATTCATCTAAAGATGCTGAAAATATGTCGAAAATCACCACTCATCACTTTATCTAATAATCCTCACTTCAGTAGTGTTCATAAATTGATATTTCGCCGTGACCGACTGCACCGCTGTTCGCTCCGCCCGGAGTCATCCGAGCAGGCTAGGCTTTAAATTTTCATTCATGGGTCGCTTTGGTTTTCGTGTGTGTGTGTGTCACCCATTTGGCCGGGATCATACTTCCAGCGAGGAGCGACTCGACTCCATGTTTACCAGCAGTATCGATCGAAAATCGATATGCCCGATATGCACTCTCGCCGTCGCCAGTCGCAGGAAGTGTGATCCTGGCCTTTGTTTTTTTTTGCAAGCGACCGTTATCATGCCGAAGGCTACCTTGTTCCGAACACCTTCGCTTTTTATTGCAGTCACCCATTTCAAGATTGAGAAATAGATATACAACTTTCGAGTAATGACGCCTCAAACCCTGCCCCAAGCCCTTCGTAACAATAGCGTACGTGCATGCCGCCCCAATATTTCTCCCACCCTGAGTTTCAATCCCTTCGAAAAATCCGGAAAATTTCGCACTCGTGTCAAAATCTCACCCGGAGTTCCAACACTTCGAAATAATCCGAGATTGTTTGCTTTAATATGGGAAGTCGCCACCATTTTTGTTTGAAGAAGCGGCTATTTTCCAAGACTAGGCTCTGATCTTTCGTGCATGATCTGCGCCCATCGCCAATCCATGCGCCAGCCGGCTGGTGCCTACTACGTCCTCCCCCTATAACGTATTCTCGACCGATCAGCTACCTACTACGTCCTCCCCCTATAACGTATTCTCGACCGATCGGCTCTGCAGAAAGGGTTGCGACCAGGGATGTGCGGCAATTGCCGTTTGTAGTTTGCCGGCCATTTTTGTGAGTTTTTCGCCGTTTGTCGTTTGCCGAAATTTTTTGTTATTTTTCCGGCAAAACATTGGAAGCAAACCCCGCCTACGCTCGCTGCTATGTGGGCGCTAGGGGTAATCCGATTATGTGTTGTTCTCTTAACCGTTATCCGGGGTTTTGAGGTACCGTCAAGACTGCGATGATAAAGCGTGGCGGCGCTGAGTTGAAGCAGGCGCGGCGCGGCTTTTACCAGATAGCTCGAATATTCAGGTGATTCTGCTAGCGCGCCGCTCATAATTCTAGCATTTTTTCGACTTCTTCATCCTAAGATTCAAGGGCCTCCCAATGATGTAAAGATTGTTATGTATGCCGACGACATCACCGTCATGTGCCAGGACCGTGACCTGCAGATAGCCGCTAACAAGATCAGCGCCTATCTCGTCGAGTTGAAGCTCTTCCTCGATAATATGATGCTCACAGTCTCTGCCGCAAAATCCTCTGTTTCAGTGTTCACAACAAACACCAAGGAACACAGTGCCCATCCAGATGTCAAATGGGATGGTGACCTTATGCCAGCAGCAAAATTCCCCAAGCTGCTTGGCCTTATTCTTGATCCGTCACTGAAGTTCCACAAAAACGCGGAGCAGAAGCAAACACCTCGTCAACGCTAGGCTTAATATCTTGAGAGCTCTCGGAGGAACATCATGGGGAAGCAGCCGAGAGACTATATTGAGAACCTACAGAGCAATACTTCAGCCGGCTCTGGAATATGCGGCACCAGTGTGGCAGCACCTGGTGTCTGACAGCTCCTGGAATAAGCTGCAGCGTGTACAGAATGCTGCGCTTAGAATTGCTACCGGTTGTGCAAGGAGCTCCCCAATAGAACATCTTCACGCGGAGGCCTGCATATTGCCGGTCAAGGAGCATTGTGAACTCCAGGCACAGCAGATGTATATTAATGTTCTGTGACAGCCGAATCATGCGTCAAAGAGAATCATGAAGCCCATAAGAGAGAGGTCGATCAGGACGCCGTTCGCCGATGCTCCTCGTAAAGTTGATGTACAGAGATGGGCCGACTCCAACATGGAAAGGCTTCGTCTTCTGCGTGAGGAGCTCACCCAGTTTGTTCGAGGATATCTAGCAAAGGCGGCTGTGAACCCTATCTTGGGAACGGTGCCGCCTCGGGTTTGCGAGTCCGAGTCTCAACTCGGCAGACGAGCCAGATGTGCTCTTGCCTCGCTGCGCTGTGGTCACTCTATTCTGCTCATGTCTTATGTCAACAAGATCGACAGCAGCCGACCAGACGCATGCCCGGACTGTGGTGCTCCCGGACACGACACGGCGCACTTGTTCATGTGTTCGAAGAGACCCACCTCCTTAACCACGATGGACCTTTGGACGAATCCTGTCAAGGCCGCCCAGTTCCTCAACCTATGACAAAAACCACTTCGAGGCTGCAGAAGAAGAAGAAGAAGATTCAAAGAAATACGGACAGAATGCTGGCAGATTCACTTGAATAACAGTGACGGGGGTAATCTGGCACGCTGGCGGCCGCGCCGCGCCCGCTTCAACTCAGCGCCGCTCGGCTTAGTCATCGCAGCCTTGACTATATCTGGGGTGGTAGTAAATCTGTTCGAAAACGCGGTAAGTTCGCGGCAAACTGCAGCTAAACGCGAACTTTTCATTTGAAGATTTCCAGGAAAGGGACTGGACAATGCTGAAACTACGAACTCACAAGCCACGTTATGAGACACTAGATAGGCAAGGTGTAGAAAAATTCCCTCCAAAGAAAGGTTCATTTTGTCTTTTCTGGAAAAAAAATTGATTTAGAAAAAAATTCTGGAGATTTTTTTGAACTTTTTCAGCTCGCAGTAAGTTCGCGCGAAACTTCAACTTAACGCGAGCTGGCAGTTTTTTCTTGAACTAGTCTGTGAATGAGGAGAAAGATGCAGAGTTTTCAAAAAAGTCCTTCGGAGAACTTTCTCTAAAGCCATCCATATTTTTCTTAATTCATATTCTAGTTCCATTTTTCTTTCAGCTCGCGTTATGTTGCAAAGGCACTACAGCGGAGCCGCTACGGCTTTATCAATCAATCAATCATCGCTTTATTTTGCAATAAAGAAACATACATGATGTATGTGAAGAGGTAGTAGCTTAACATGTACGGTAAAATAAAATAAATGAATGAATTGAGGTAGTCCACCCACTACCGAAGAGTCGCAGCGGCACTACCGCGGAGCCGCCACGACATTGCCGCTGCGACTCCGCGATAGTGCCGCTTCGGTGCGTGCAGGAGCCGAAGCCGCAGCGGCGATATCTCTGATTTCCGTGAGGTTCCCCTAGTTTTCATTCATGTGATGTTTTGAAATGAAACTACTCCCTTTAATCAGAATTATTATTAGGTCTAGAAGTTAATTTCCGCGTTTTTTTACGCTTTTTACACTATTGAAAACTGGACATACTTAAACAAAATTTTCATTCAAAATAATTTCCGTCATTAATAACAACCATTTCCCAGAGTTTGGGTAACTTATGGATTCCATCATAATAAAATTTTTCTGGTTTGGCCTCCACTCATTCATCGAGCCATTTTTTGACATCTTGACGATCTTGAAAGCGCTGCTCCGCTAGACCATGCGCCATTGACCGGAAAAGGTGATAATCCGACGGGGCGATGTCTGGAGAGTACGGCGGGTGCGGTAAGACTTCCCATTTGAACTCTTTTTAGCGTATCCTTTACCGTTCGAGCAACATGAGGTCGAGCGTTATCATGAAGCAATATGACTTTTTCGTGTCGACTCGCCCATTCTGGTCTCTTTGCTTCGATTTCATGCCGCAATTGCGCTAGTTGATGTTGATAGCGATTCGCAGTAACTGTTTCGCCAGGTTGAAGAAGTTCATAGTACAGTATACCGCGTTGATCCCACCATATGCACAGTAAGACCTTCTTCCCGTGGATGTTTGGTTTTGCGGTCGAAGTTGTTGTTTCACCAGGACTAACCCACGATTTTCTTCGCTTCGGATTGTCGTAGTACACCCACTTTTCATCGCCAGTTATGATGCGGTGTAAAAAGACTTTCTTTGGAATCGGTCCAACAAGATTTGTGAAGTTGTTTTTCTCTGCTCTTTGTTGCGTTCTGAGAGCTCATAGGGGATCCATTTTCCTTCCTTTTGAATCTTCCCCATTGCCTTCAATCGAATAGAAATTGCTTTTTGGGTGACGCCGAGAGATGCCGCGAGCTGTTCTTGCGTTTGAGCCGAATCTTGATCCAACAAAGCCTGAAGTTCTTCGTCTTCGAACTTTTTTGGCTGTCCTGGTCGATCTTTGTCCTTAACGTCAAAATCACCCGATTTGAAACGCTGAAACCATTCTTGGCAGGTTCTTATGGATGGAGCAGCATCCCCGTAAGCTTGGGCAAGCATTTGGTGCGCGTCAGTGGCTTTCTTCTTGAGATGAAAAAGGAAAAGGAGAGCTTCCCGCAAATGGCGTTTTTCCGGCACAAAAGTTGACATATTCTGAAACTAAAATAATACTTTTTTTATAAGGTACGTGAAGCAAGTTATATATCAATAGAAAGCTGATAATACAGTGAGCATTATAACATAAAATTCGTTATATAAAAATAATTTTATTTTTTACAAAATATCAATAACAACAAAAACGCGGAAATTAACTTCTAGACCTAGACTTTTTTTACGTTCAATTCTGTTTTTTTTAACAGTCGATCGGCTTTTTATGATTAAGCTGTAATAGCAGCGTCGCGGCTTCCCCCATGCAGGGCTTGACGACACATGAGTAGAGCTGGGTATATGATGAGAAAATCCTCTCCTGAGGCCGGATTCTCCAACAACTATACTCTGTGAAAATCGTAATTCTCACGACTTATGGCGCCAGGGCGCGCGCGATGCTGCTCCCTCCGTCTGTCACGTTCTCTCTCTTTCTCTCTCTCTCTCTCTCTCTCGATGCCTCTAACCTCCGCATCGCGCCAGCACGCGTAGAAACCGTGAGAATTTGGCGGTTTTACAGCCTGTATAAAAGCGCAGCTGGGTATAATCATCCTCAGTTCCCTTGGAAATGCGAAACATTATACCCTGATTCGCCCTTATACCTTGGTATAATGATTGACGAATCTGGCCTCAGACTATTTTAGGTCAAGTGTTTTTCGTAGGAGGGCTGCTTGTTGAGGTTTGGTGGATATATGTGATCACATTACCTATCTCTCCCTTCTTCTTACATGCATTATAGCTCGCTTCCTCCTCAACTGCAAATAAAATCCGTTATTCGTTCAACGGAAAAGCGTCGTACTCGTAAATCGTAATTTTTACTTCAGATTTCATCACTGTGAAATTTTTGTTTGAAAATTCGGTGCTATCGCAGCGGGGGGCACTGTGGTATCGCCCTTGACGACGCCCATTTTTTCGTGCCGCAAAGACTCCTGATTTTGGCAGGGAAGGAAAACCCCGGGTAAGTGCTCGAATCCAGTGCGGCACGGTAAAATGGCGTGGCCAAGTGCATCGCGCCATAGCGCCCTCCCCCGCTAAGACCAGGATCATACTTCCAGCGCCATGACGCACTGTTTACCATCAGTATCGACCAAAAATCGATATGCCTGATATGCATTGTCGCTGTCGCGGGAAGTATGATATCCGGCTAAAATAGCACTAAATTTTTCAGTTTCTTTTCTGAGAAACTTTTAAAATTGTCTATTTTCTGTATTAGTTGCTTTTACTCAAACACGTTTATAATGAGGTCAAAGATGAAGTATTCTTTCCAGATATGGGAGGGACCCTCGTCTTCGTTATTGCCAGTGTTGTCCTACTGATACACGGCAGTCACGTGTCAATGAGCGTGAGTTTTTGTTCAAAGGCAGTATTCACGATGATTTCCGTCCCCGAGTTTTTCACACAAAACAATGCGTTGGCCTCCAAGTGTGACCAAAATTACGAAGAAACGGCAAGTAACGCATTAAAATGTCGTATTTCAGTGACATTATTCTATAAAATGGACTAGTTGCCCGGTTGGATGAACATGTTTATGGTGGTTGTCACCGGTGGAAAATTGGGTCAATCGAAAATAGAAGAATATTTTATGCAAAGCAGGATTAGTTAGGGCCCTAAGGAAAGAACTGAGCAATAGAGAGTAGAGAATCGCAAAGGACGGGTCCACAAAAGATTAAATTGTCTTAACAAACACTGCCTCTGATACTCAAGAGGCGGGGTAATACTTAAGGATTTCGGGTACTTCTGGTGCGTTTTTCTCATTTTCTACGTCATTTTAGTTCTTACCGGGGCCACCTAATCAATATAGCGAATAATCTCAAAATTGAAGATCATCGTGAACACTGCCTTTAAGAGAATCATTTAGGGTGTTGAACATGATTTAAGTATAGTTAGATCCGTGGCTTTCTTCCTCTAGAAAAAACATTTAAATCTTGCCGGCGGTATGGTAAGCTGATCAGCTGCGCTCTTCTCTTGTCCTGAATCGAATAGCGAGCCGGCGCCGCGGGCGACATTCAATTCTTTTTTGGGAAGCAAGCCACGGGCCTAACTATATCTCTTCTCGTGCACTCGCAACAGGGGGGGGGGAGTCTATGTGACAATGCAATTATCAACGCACATTATTTCCCGCCGAAACAACTCTCCTGATTTTGACCCGCCGAAACGAGGGAAATCTCACCAGATGCGCCTATTTGAGGTTGTACTAGGAGCTCTTCATGGGTCCTCGAAATCACAGTCCAAAATCTGGTGTAAAATTTGATATTGTAGGCCGCTCATCGTGTATAGCTATGCCGAGCGCAAGATCTCAATTCGATGAAACAAGTGCTACAGCGAAAAAGTCGGTCCGCTCTCAATATACTAAAAGCATAATCGACCGTTTCACCCCGATTAGGGAACCAAAATTATTGAAAACGGACAAATTGGTTTGTGTGGCTATGCTCAAATGCAAAATGTAGAAGAGCAGAGTCCTTGGTTCTCTTTGCGTGGCGGTATGCGCGGTTACGCTTTTGAGGTATTGTGGGCGTGGTCTACTTTTTCCCTGCAGTTTCTCATTCATTTGAGCGAATTGAGAGCTCGCGCTAGGCAGGGTTGCTATTCAGCGTGGGCTGACTATAATATGAGATTTCACGCCTGAGGTTGGACTGTACCTTCAAGGGGTGGGGCTATGTTGTGGTCGAACGGCTGCAACAATTCGCGAGGCAGCGGTCGGCAGCTGCGGGAAGGACCCTCTAATAATCGGTCAGAGAAGTAGACCCTAGCGTTGCAGATGGCTGCAAATGAGGGCCGGTTAATCGTAGCTCGTGAACGCAATACACGAAAAGAGGAGAGGTAGAGGGCGGGTTACTTTATCTAGCGATATCAGATAGTCTTCGGCTCAACTGCACGTTGGGACCCCAACTTAGTTTTTTTTTTCATTCATTCATTCATTCGTTTTAATTTTGTTCGTTTTAACCTCAGGACAGCAAAAATGGAATTATTACGTATTGTGCTTCTCTGGGTCAAATTCCGGTCCGTAATTGCGTCTCGACACGCTTTGCGGCCGCACGCGCTCGAGTCAGTCGAATTTTCAGCGCCAAAGCCGACTCGATATGCTTTTTTATACAATTTTCTCCAATTCTTCTTAGTTTTCAGTTTCCAAAACCCACCTAGATCAGCAGATAGGCGGCTGCGGCGCTGGAAGCTCTTCCTCCTCGGGAGCGTGCGGCCGCAAAGCGTGTCGAGACGCAATTGCGGACCGGAATTTGGCCCAGATAAGCACAGTATAACTGATGGCGTTTGCATCATTCACGGCTGAACACTAGCTTTTTTGTATAAAACACACACAGGAAATGACGAGTAGGTGGAATACTGCAAGCAAAACAAACAAAATAGCTGTCAAAACTTTGAATGATGGTGCTGACAGAGTAGAGGTCATTCAAAAATTGGTGAAGACTATGGAAGATTGATTACTATCGTAAACTGAGCGCAAAGAGTAGCAAAGAAGCTGAAAAACGGTAGCGCATTTCGCACACTCACTTGAAAATCACAATCGACTCGCGAGCTCGCGATATCCGCGACGGGCAAACCACTCTGCGCCCCCCCCCCTCCGTCGTGGCCTTTGCGGTGCGGTCTTGTGCGTGGTCAAACTGCGTAGGGTCTTTTTTAGAGTTCCATCGCAGCGCGCCACAATGATATGTTTTCTGTGGGCATGGATCGGTAACGCGCCGCTTGTCGATTCGCATATGAATTACGGAATCGCGTCGCTCCGCGATGGAACTATAAAACCCCCTGGCGCTCCCCACGCTTCATCATTGCTCGCTCGCTCGCACATTTGCCACTATGCCGAAGCTTTTAAAAGAAGTGGATTTGTTTGTTGAAAAGTCTCAATCCTAAAATCGTTGAAAAAATTCCATTTGGGAGGGGACGTAAAATCTTCCGAAATCTTTATACTTCAAAAATTTTGGTCTTCAAGGAGAGGGGGGCATAGTGTTGTCGAGGTCTGGGACAACGGTTGGCTTGACCGTGGTAATAGGGCTTGACAACGTTGAGCTTTGCTTCCCACAGGTCGGTTATCCATGCTTACTCTAGCAAAGCCGGTTGGGGTCCTCAGGTGGAAAAGGGCTGTCAGAGGTATTTAGCTCACCGTCATGTCCCAGTTTCCCGGGTGTCCAGCTTCTTCCAACCGCGTTGCTTGCTTTTCAAGAGTAATTGAAGGTTGCCCTCTACTTTGGTGGTTTTTTTTTCGACATCATGAGCTTCTGCTGACTACAGCGTCTACGGTTGGTTTCCCGAGGTGGCGAATGGATGCCGTTGACAGCTAGCAACTAGACTGGTACAGTGACTAAGAGTAAATTTCTCAGCTGCTGGCACCCCCAGGCCTACCCGGCTTAAATATTTCGCGCGTCCAAGATTCGAAGGGGCTATTCCGTACTCCGGCCCAGCTCAATCTTCAGCTGTGTGAAACTAACTCATACATAAGAGGACTCCGGATAACATCGAAGCAACGACGAGGAGAAACTACGTTTCGAGTTACATATTCTTCGCTGCATCGAGACGTCGTTTCCATTCGTGTTGCTGCTCACTGGGCGCTACCCACCACAGGGGCTGCACACACACACACACACACTCAGGGGTCATTCTGTCATAAACATATTGAGAGCGCATTGTGGTTCTCGTTCCCGAAAGCATAGTCGCTAGCGTCCTGAAGGCAGAAACACATTCATTTTCCCTTTTAACTGTTATAGTAAACTCTTGCTGACCAATGTTTTTCAGTCTAATGCGCTGCTTGGAGAGGATAAAGCTTATCAAATGGAGTATCGAATTGGAAAGAAATTTCTGGAAGTTGGGCTCCGCAGAAAAGGTCAAGGATTTGGCATTGCTCTAAAATGTCGTGAAATTGTTCCATTAGATTTGGCTATCAAGCTGATTGCCTAAATGTAGTGAAATTGTTGTAAACGGATTTGGCAGGAGCTCTATGAATTATCACAGTCAAATGACGCGTCAGAAGGTCCTCTGGCGAGTGAATGAAAACAAAAAGAAAAAGCTGTTAATCAATTAACAATGCTGAACGAAATGTGGCCTTATGGACTAGAAATAAGGTTTTCGAATGTTATTCTGCCTTTTCAGTGTAACTCCCACTAAGGTACCAGACCTTCCCTCACCGATTAGATAAAAATCATGAAAACAAATTCTAACACAATTTATTAGCTACTGACGCTATGTCTTTGTGTCCTGAACGCTTTCAAGGTTCACATTGTATGGAAACGCTTTTGCTGCTAGACTTATTTTTGTTCTCATTTGATTCAATATGCGCTCCAAGAAAAACCCCTTCTGACGGGTGATTTGACTGTGATAATTCATAGAGCTCCTGCCAAATCCGTTTGCAACAATTTCACTACATTTAATGATTGTGTTATCTGCATATACCAACAACAGCCAAATCGATTCAACAATTTCACTACATTTAGGAAATCAGTTTGATAGCCAAATCTAATGGAACAATTTCACGACGTTTTAGAGCAATGCCAAATCCTTGACCTTTTCTGCGGAGCCCAACTTTCAGAAATTTAACAACTTTTTACAAGGGTTTCCCTTCTACAATATCGTCAAGCTCTAAAAGTCAAGTTTTTTTTTTCGAGAACATAGTGGTAGAAATGAAGAAACAACCGCTCCGCTAAGATTGCAAGATAACATTTGTAACGCGGCTTCCTACAAATAAAATACAAGGCATACACTTTTGAATTTAAAAGTCGGAAAACACACGTCCCTTGATGTCCTGCACATTCCTACTGAAGTCCAGCACACATTGCATGACGTCCCGAACATCCCTATTGGGGTCCTGCACACGTTCCATGATGTCCTGCACACCGCTACTGGGACCCTTCACATGTTCCATGATGTCCTGCACACCCTACTGGGATCCTGCACACGTTCCATGATGTCCTGCACACTCCTACTGAGGTCCTGCACACAATCTACGACGTCCTGCACAGCCGTACCGGGGTCCTGCACACGTCACATGATGTCCTGCACACCCCTACTGGGATCCTGCACACGTTCCATGATGTCCTGCACACTCCTACTGAGGTCCTGCACACTATCTACGACGTCCTGCACACCTGTATTGGGGTCCTGCACTCGTTCCATGATGTCCTGCACACAATCTACGACGTCCTGCGCAACCTTACTGGGGTCCTACACACGTCACATGATGTCCTGCACACCCCTACTGGGGTCCTGCACACGCTCCATGACGTCCTGCACACCACTACTGAGATCCTGCACACGTTCCATGATGTCATGCACACTCCTACTGAGGTCCTGCACACCCCTACTGGGGTCCTGCACACGTCCCATGATGTCCTACACATTCCTACTGAGGCCCTGCACACATTCTACGACGTCCTGCACACCCCTACTGGGGTCCTGCACACGTTCCATGATGTCCTGCAAACTCCTACTGAGGTCCTGCACACGTTCCATGATGTCTTGCACACCTCTGCTCAGGTCCTGCACACGTTCCATGATGTCCTGCACACTCCTACTGAGGTCCTGCACACCCCTACTGGGGTCCTGCACACGTCCCATGATGTCCTGCACACCTCTGCTCAAGTCGTGCACACGTTCCATGATGTCCTGCACACAATCTACGACGTCCTGAACAACCCTACTGGGATAATACACACGTTCCATGATGCCCTGCACACTCCTACTGAGGTCCTGCACACAATCTACGACGTCCTGCACAACCCTGCTGGGGTCCTGCACACGTTCCATGATGTCCTGCACATTCCTACTGAGGTCCTGCACACAATTTACGACGTCCTGCATAACCCTACTGAGGTGCTGCACATATTCTACGACGTCCTGCACACCCCTATTGGGGTCCTGCACCCGTCCCATGATGTCCGGCACACTCCTACTGAGGTCCTGCACACAATCTACGACGTCCTGCACACAATCTACGACGTCCTGCACAACCCTGCTGGGGTCCTGCACACGTTCCATGATGTCCTGCACATTCCTACTGAGGTCCTGCACACAATTTACGACGTCCTGCACAACCCTACTGAGGTCCTGCATAAATTGTACGACGTCCTGCACACTCCTGAGGTCCTGCACACCCCTATTGGGGTCCTGCACACTCCTACTGAGGTCCTACACACAATTTACGACGTCCTGCACAACCCTACTGAGGTCCTGCACACATTCTACGACGTCCTGCACACCCCTTTTGGTGTCCTGCACCAGCTCCATGATGTCCTGCGTACTCCTACTTCGGTCTCGCATAGTCAACCGACACTTCAGCACACCCTGCGACACCTTCTTATCGACGGTGCGCATGAAACGAACACGCGCTGCGCTCAAAGCATCCCTCCCGCACAGCGTCCTCTTCCGAGCCAGACGTTTAGAGTACACCACCCTAGAGAGCAAGGTGTTTATATGGAGTCTCCTTGAGAGGCCGGTTTCCGAGTTTGAACCGCCCGCTAGGGGCCCAGAAGTCATTATGGTGAGTTCTCTCAATTATTTTCGGCATTCCCGTTTCCGATTACCTCTCGTCACAAATTTTCAAGCGATTTGGTCCACGCCGTTCAAAAAAATGGAATTCGACGGACGGAGGGTGAGGCGGAGGCGGTGGTGGAGAACGTTTTTGCTTACTTTGAGAGGTCATAGCTTTAGAAAGCGGGGACCAATTAAGATGAAAATTTGCACACATATGTAACTTCTTACAGCGCATCGAATGGTGTACAGCTCATACCTCTGGTTATAGTCTGAATAGGTGATCTTGTTATAGGGCATCCGCGCGGGAAGAGAAACCCGCCATTTTTATAAACTGATCTTGAGAGGCCGGTTTCCGAGTTTGAACCGCCCGCTAGGGGCCCAGAAGTCATTATGGTGAGTTCTCTCAATTATTTTCGGCATTCCCGTGGCCGATTACCTCTAGTCACAAATTTTCGAGCGATTTGGTCCACGCCTTCCAAAAAAAAATGGAATTCGACGGACGGAGGTTGAGGCGGAGATGGAGGTGAAGGCTGTGGTGGAGAACATTTCTGCTTACTTTGAGAGGTCATAGCTTTAGAAAGTGGGGACCAATTAAGATGAAAATTTGCACACATATGTAACTTCTTACAGCGCATCGAGTGGTGTACAGCTCAAACCTCTGGTTATAGTCTGAATATGTGATCTCGTTATAGGGCATCCGCGCGGGAAGGGTTCAAAGCGAAATCCTGGAGCCAGAATTGGATAAGCATATTCATGCGGTGAGTCTGATCTCTGTTGTTTGTCACTTCCTATGCACTGGTGATGAAGGTCGATACTGAACTTGCCTCTGATGACCACGGTCGAGACCTGGTCTCTGTAGAACGTGGAGTTTTCCTCTTTGAGTATTGTTATCATGTCTGATGTTCTTGGGAATACCCATGAGGTCTGGTCTTGTCCAAGCCGTTCTTGTAGTTGATACCATAGAAATAATCTGAAAAGTTGGGACCATTCTTCGGGCCCGTCTTTTTCAAGGGTGTCCTAATGGCCACTATGACGCCCAGTCATCAACCGTTCTCGTTTGTGGTTGTGCTGGGAATCGCGCTTGAGAATGACTTTCCTTTAGCACGTCTCTGATGTCAGTATCCTGGGGACCAACTTTGGTGTGTAGACCTTCCTATCCCGTTTTTGTGAAGTGTCCTGAGGGCCACCTATGCGGTTCGGCCGCTCCCAATGCCATAATGATGTCAATGTCGCAGGGACCGGATTCGGTGTTCAGTCACTGCAAACCCGTTTTTGTAGAGGGTCTCGTGAGGAACACCTCTGAAACCCAGTCCTCTTCCAGTTTTTATATATATATATATATATATATATTTATTTACACAAGTTTACACTCGTGTGGAAAAAAAAAAGAGAAAACATAAAAACAAGCTATCAACCTCAAACAGAATATTCAGAGCAAAGATACTGTAAACCAATGAAACGAGAACAACAATGGATCAGTCCGAGGAATAGCACAGGGAAACGAGCAACCCAGCACTACGGAGGGTCACTGCGCCGCTCCCCGGAAGCCAGTTTCATGTGCACTAAGTTCTTATAGGCGCCGAAGTTTATAGGAATAGTATCGTTCCTACTGAGATCTTCGAATACCGGAACAATTCTATTAGTGAAAAAGCAGCGCCGACACTCAAGATTTGACACGGTACGGTGGAATTTAATCGGACCCCCCCCCGGGTTACCGAATCCCTCGTTCTCACGAAATCCCCAGGCCTAAGACCAAACTTGCCATTGAAAAGGATATGATGGAATAGAAACAAATCGTTCTTTTTCCTTCTGAGAGCCAAAGGCTCTAGGCCAAAGAGTGCATTTCTGTCAGCAGCGGAGGGCAATTGTCCATAAATGAAGCCATGCTGTCTGATAAGAACTCTTCTAGTAAAATTGTTCTGTATCTTTTCCAATCTATTAATGTTCTTGAGTTTGGCGGGGTTGAATACCGGGGTACCGTACTCGAGTAGAGGCCTTACATACGTGGTGTAAGCTCTGATAAGCACAGAGGGATTGCAAGTTGACAAACCCCTGAAAATATTATTCATAGCAAAAGTTGCTTTATTCGAGATAGATTCACAGTGCTTATCAAAACTCAGACTTTTAGTAATAGTGAAACCTAAATCAGTTATTTGGTCAACTTCTTGGATCTGACAGCCACTGACAGTATATTTACTGTTGGCATTGCTATTACCCAAGTGGAGAGCATTCGTTTATTCTTTTGCCAACGGGAGATTCCAATCGCGTAACCAAGTACTAACAATGTCAACAGACTGTTGTAGCAAGATACAGTTCTCCGGTTGGGAAACGTCCCGATAGATCTTGATATCATCCGCAAATGCACTGAAACCGGTGCCACAGGAAGTGACAAGACCGGCGATTTCGTGAGTGTATCTGTTGAAAAGAATTGGAGACAATACACCATTCAGGACTGGCCTTGGAGTTGAGTGAGAAGAGTCAACACAGACCGAGAACGTCCTGTCAGTTAGGAACGAACGTATCCATGAAACTATTCGCGGATGGATACCAACCATTGAGAGTTTTTGCAATAATTTGTCATGAGGAACCTTATCAAAAGCCTTGGCAAAATCAAAATAGACAACATCAACACTCTTCCCAACATCTAGGAAAGCCGTCCACTTGTTTAGTGCTTCTATGGTTGCCGTCACAGTGGACTTCCCTCCCTGGAAACCATGTTGGAAGGGAGAGATAACCTGATTTGCTTCCAAGTGACAAACGATTCTCTTCTTCAGAATTTTTTCGAACAGCCGTGAGAAGATAGATGTTATACTGATTGGCCTGAAATTAGCAGGCTCTGTGAAAGGGGGCTTTTTGGAATGGGGGTAACAAATGATTGCCTCCATTTGATGGGGACTTCACCAGACATGAAGCTCAGATTGAAAATGAACTCCAGGGGACCTGCAATATCAAGAGCGATCTGCTTGACAAAGCTGAGTGGTATGGCGTCTGGAGTGATAGAGTTGGATGAGGGCCAGGCAAGAAGTTCCTTGATAATTTCATCTTTGTAAAACCAACATGAATCAGCCATAACAGCGAAAGAATTGGAGACAGGTAGACTGTCCATAGAAGAGACGTCAGAAAACGACTTTTGAAATACGTCCGCCAACAACTCAGCTCTATCACTAGCATTCCTCACCAATGCTCCATTTGGGTTTTTGGGAACCCCAACACCTGGTTTTTCCTGCAGTTTAGAGTTGATAAATCTGAAGAAGGAATGTTTATCACTTGACTCTACAGCTTTTTTCTCAGTATGGTTATTATACTTCTTCAATTTATTAGCAAAACGTTCACTAACTTTTTGAATCGTTCCCAGAACTCAGCACAGTCCTGAGTTTTAGCCAAATGCCACGCCTCAGATCTCAACCGCTCAAGGTTGGTTAAATGGGGTGGGAGTCTTCGTTTACTACGGTAACACGGTTCAAGGGGGACGAAAGTATCAATGCAATGATGGATGATAGAAAGAAAAAGCTCGTACTTCTCGTCCACACTGACAACAGTGCCCAAGGAACCGAACCAGTCTACATGAAGTAAATGATTGCGAATAGCATCGAGATTTACTTTCCTAAAATTCCTTCTATATACAACGGGAGCATTACACCTCGGAAGGTTAAGTGCAAAATGAACGATAGAGTGATCACTGGACCCCAACGGTGGAGAAATGCTTACTGAATTGACCATACAATTATCATTACACAGAACTAGGTCAAGAACATGACCACCACGGGTCGATGCCCTAACAAATTGCTCAAGGCTATGACTCGAGCACACAGTTAAAAAACTTCTTGAGATGGAACTCACATTGGCAAAAGCAGATGGTTCATTCCAATTGATATCCGGGAGGTTAAAATCGCCTGTGATGATAGAAGGCCAGCTACAAGAAATGAGGTCGCCGATGGTACTGAACAGTTGCTCAGACAAATTCGAAGTACAAGATGGTGTACTGTACACAACCAGAAACCGTATGGGTTTCAAGTCAATTTCCAAATCCGTGCAAAGGATTTCATATGCATCAGGGACCGAATCCTGGAACACAAGAACTGGACAAAAAAGTTTCCTAGCCAGAAAAAGAACTCCTCCACCCTTTTTGCGAAGACGGTCCGACCTCAAAACTTCGTAATGCGAGCACCAGTCACCCAGTAGAGAAACCGACCCAACCCCACCGTTCAACCATGTTTCAGTTAAAGAGATAATGTCCGTGTCGAATTTTTGAAGCAAGAATTTCACCGCGTCAACGTTCTTTACTAGTGAGCGAATGTTAGTAGCAATACATGTAAGGCGGCACAAATTTATCCGGGGAGAGTTTAGCAGTTTCCCGAGCTCGTAGGGGCTGGGTCACCCAGGGAAGATGCAGAAGGATCAGTTACAATGTTCGAGGTGCTGGCATGACTTACATTTACAGGTGCAATGATATTCCCACGACTAGAGTTGGGACGCTGCCGTTGGGCCCTGACCCTGTCCCTCTCCTTCTTTGAAAGAGAGGGCCTTATAAAGACCCCCCTGGAGGAGAAAGATTTGAGCCAGTGGGCTCGACGACAGACTAGATTAGCGTGAAACGTTGTAGGCAAGACCAACTTAATCAAGCGTGACCTCCCAGAATTCGGCTTACCCATCCGATAAATGGATGTGGGCCTGCACTCAACCTCCAAATGATCTAATATCTTAACAATACAATTCTCATCATGTAATACCCTAACCGATGATGTGACATCGGAAGATTCATCAATACCAGAGATCACTACCGACCGCTTCCTCTCACGTTCCTCAAACGTGCAATCACAGTTATTAGTAGGCCTAACAGGAGAAGATGAGCGCACAGTTAAGTTGTGGGAAAGCTCAGACTTGAGAGTAACAATCTCAGCTTGTAATACGGCATTATCCTGAAGTAGCTGGGCATTCTTATCGGCTAATGACCTATTCTCATCTACAAGTTCAAGATTCTTCGACATGATTAAATCAAACTTCTCCCTCATAGACGAGAATTCGCTTATCACAAGCTTCAGATGCGTTGGAAGCGTTTCATCCTTCATCAATTCCACAACAGCACTAGCAAAATCCAACGGTGCTTGTGATCCAACTTCTCCGCCGCGACTTGTTGATGCTCGCGTCTGAACAGGAGAGCTGCGAACACGGTTAGGCATACTTACGAAGCAGATGAGTTGAAGCTAATAGACCTGTGATGGTGGCTTGTTGAAAAGTCGAGTATATGATTTCGCACCCCGCCACAGAGGTACTCGCAGTTAGTAGACGTTGACAACAGACCAAGAGCAGTATATATATAAACGTCGGCTGCTTGACGAGATACGTGCGATTCAATAGTGCATTTGATATTTGATATCCACCGCAATCTGCCGTAAGCTCAAACTTGGGTAATTAAACCGCAGGTCATCTTTTCGGAACCAGCCATAAGGTTGACTTTTCTCCATCCTTTTTTTTGTAGTTGGTACAGAAATGACCACTTTGATTAATTAGCTCCTCTAAACCCAATTTTGTAGAAGGCTTGTCTCGAGCGAGCAATGTGGAGACGCGGACTCCTCAGTGTTTTTGGATGTCTCAAAATAGTGGTAGAAATTTCGCCCTGTAATAGGTACCCAGCCTAGGGTTTCGAAAACGTAGCTGGTTTCCTTTCCATAATTTTTTTGGTCAATCCGTTTGCCTACTCAAATCCTTCAGTGAGATCAATGTTTGTAGTTTGCTTGTTTTTAAGTTAGTTATGTTTCAATTCTATCTTTTTAGTCTCTGAAAAATTCCCCGTATTGAGTTCGGATGGTTCCCTCCGCTAACAAAAAATCTTAGGTCACTCAACAGCCAATTTTCAAGGTATTTAGTGATATAGTTTCAGATTTGGCCAAGGCCTCTAGAAGCAGGTTATCTGACGTTCTGAACACGAATCTGGGGGCTGTTTCTTGATATTCTGAGGTTTACTGTTTGTCACAGTGGGTATAACGTCCTATACCTGCCGCAATCTTCCCTGGTGTTTCGAAAATCGATCTCAAATTCGCCCATAGAGAAGTCTACGGCCAAATATGAAATAATAACCAAATTGCCGTGCACCCATTGTAACTTACCGCCCTCTATCAAGAATCGATGAGCGTATCTCAGATTCGCGTTGAGCACTTCAGCCAACCACTACAGAGGAGTTTTCAAGACGAATATATCATAGCGTTTTGGACCTCACCAAAGTTGATATTTTGCCTTGCAAATTGACCTTCTCTGGGAGGCTCCTAACCAAAGCTGTCCTCATCTTTCGAAAAATGACGAATAATTGACCCTCCATTCTGTGTTTAGGACTGCGAATAAAATTCAGAAAAGTTTTGAGGGTGTGAAAAAATGGGCCCACTGAAACCTGTCCACATAGAAGTTAGCGCTTGATTTCCGCGAATCGAACGAAGGTCTCGTTATCGAGGCACGAAGTTGAGGTGGGACATAGTAGGGTTCGTAGAACTATTTAGAAAACGCGGCGCTGCAACGCGAAGATGACGCGACCGCGCTGCGTCAAACAAAGGATCGGGTTTCCAAATCGGTTGGTCAAAAAATTCTTGCTCACTTTCAAACCCTACCCGGGCTGGGTGCGTGTGGAGCTCTACAGAGGGGGATCTGAGCTGCGGAGTGGTGGATGTTTGAGAAAATCGTCCGGAGTTTGAAGGCGGGACTCCGATTTCGGCAGCGTCGCCTGTTCAAGTACCAATTTAGCGGTTTTTTCTCCCCCTCAGAAATTTCAAACCAAGTTACTCGCAATACAATAGTAAGTTACCTTGAGGCTTCAGGTAATTTACCATAAAGTGGCTAGTAGTATACCACAAGGATGCGAGTAATTTACTACAACCATGTTAGTAACATGCCAAAAACATGCAAGTAATATACTATTTTAAGAATGCGAGTAACATACTACAAACATGCGAGTATTACACCATTTCAGTCGAGCAAGGAATTTACTACAAGCATGCAAGTAACATACGAAAATCATGCAAGTAATATACTTTTCGAAGCGTGCAGGTAATATACCGCAAGCATGCGAGAAACATATCTGAAGCATATCACTAATATACTACTCGAAGCGTGCTGGTAAACTTTCTATATCTCTTCATCTAATTTTAGAAACAGAAAGGGAAGATAACGGCAGCTATAGGACGCTATACCCATTGTGACCAACAGTAAACCTCAAAATATTAAGAAACAGGCCCTAGATTCGTGTTCAGAACCCCGAATAACCTGCTTCTAGAGGCTTTGGCCAAATTTGGAACTATATCATTATATACCTTGAAAATTGGCTGTTGGGTAACCTAAGATTTTTCGGTCAGCAGAGGAAACTATCCGAACTTGATTCGGAGAGTTTTTCAGAGGCAACAAAGACAGATTTGAAACATAATTAACTCAGAAACAAACGAACTGCGAACACTGATTTCACCGAAGAATCTGAGTGTGCACACAAACTGACCAAAACATTCTTCTCTCAGGAACCATCTACTTTTCAAAATCTTAGGCTGTGTACCTCATGCCGGGCGAAATTCCAGCTTCGACCGAGAGCTTACGTGAATAGGAGCCTGGGCTTCACTAACTTCAGACAAAAATTTCAGGGGATAAGTCGCAGGCGTCAGCAAAGAACCCTGAAGACCTTGAAAATTGTTCCAATCTACAGTTCTACCACTTCCAGCACCTATCGTGGGTTCATTTTGCTCTTCTATCTCACAAGGGAAACATTATTAGCGTAGTGCGATGTTTGCAAGCAGGGTACGGCGCGGGGTGTGGATATCCAGACCGGGTGGGCCTGAGCTGCCATGGGTGGAGGGGGGGGTCTGAGCTCCGCAGGGATACTAAATGAACATTCTGACCGGGATAGGTGCACTGTTTAAAATTATTGTTTGCGAAGAATCCAATTTTACCGTCTTATTAATTTGAAATGATATTGCAATTAGTGTTTTCTCTAAATATTTACATCTTTTAAATAAATTGTTCCTCTCCTTCAAATTCTACAACAAAAACAGATGAAACGACTCTAAAGGGAGGAGGGCTGCGAAAATCACAAAGAATCTGACCTTTTAAAGCTTCCTGGAGGGGGTCCGAGAAAATCGCCAATATTTTGCTTTTGAAGGGGGGTTTGAGTAAATCTAGCCTTGTCCACACCTCGTGCTGTACCCTGTTTGCAAGAAGAAGTGCATGTACTCTGTTTCAGAAGCGAATTCAGTTTGTTCCTCCACGTGCCTGCTTTTAGCGAGAGGAGAGAGTGAAAATGTGCGGGGGGGGGGGGAGAAGGAAGCGCAGCATACGCTCGCACCTGCACGCGATCGACGGAAATAGATCGCACTCCGGAGCAGAGGATATACTCTGTCCCACACGAGATGGCAAGCGAAGAGTTCAAAGAAGCAGGGCTACCTCTGCGTCTCCGACAATTTTGGGTTACGGTAAGACATTGCGTACGCAAATAACGCAGCATTTATTACCGTAATCTAAAAACAGAATTCAACGAGTCTTCCACGTTCTCATTTTTTTTCACGTACTTCATTATTCTTTTGCGTTCTTTTTGGTCAAAATGCTCGTGATACTCACCCTGGATGCAGATACTATTTTCTAAATGGCAGTTATAGTGTTCCAGAACGTGAAGAAACTCGTTGATTTCTGTTTTTGGATTACGATAATACATGCGGCGAAAATTGCGTACGCGACGTCTAACCATAATCCGAAAATGTCAGAGACGCAGAGGGGGCGCCGCTTCTTTGGACCCTTCGCTTGCCATCTCGTTTGAGACAGGGTATAACACGAATGCACAAGCTACCAGTAGTAAAAAGTATGAGAAACTGCGGCCCAGTTCTATATCTGAATTATAATCTCGAAATAAAATTTTTCTGAAGAGATCGGAAGGAGTGATGTGAAGCCATACGAAGTGAGATGGATAACGGATATGTCCCTATCGCCCACGGTTGAGGGGCTTCGTATTGGAGGTATCACTAGCATTTCTCTACATGTCGTAAACGCCCGATCTTATTTTGATTTTTTTCAGGTTTAGGCGGCCTTGCCAATATGGTGGACTCCATTAAGAATACTTTGGATTCGACGGTACTCTCCCCGGACGAGCAGTGAGGCACCTCAGACTTTTCTTCTTCGTGATTTCATGGAAAAATGACTTTGTTGGTTATTCATTGAAATAAATGATAATGTTAGTTATCTTGTTCTGTTTTGCAGCCCCGAAGAGGGTATTATCATAGGCCCTGAAACAGGGCGATCACCCTCAGAAGTGTCGAAAACTCTTATATTAATCTGGGTGTCTTGGGTGAATTGAATAAATGCATAGTATTTTATGGCCGCAGGTACCACAGTCCAGGCAAGCGTCGGGTCTTCTACATCGATCCTGCCAACGTAGGACTTTAGAAGCGTCGAGCGTCCGCAGAGAGGCGTGGGCGCATCTAGCTCGTCTATGGAGTTGATTCACAAACCTGAGGCGGCAGCGCTCCCAAACTAGGATTTTTTTGCCGCTCTTTCCAGGCATCCTCGAACGAATCGGGTGTGCTCCTCACGCAACAGACCGATGCGTTCTTGTTGTGAATCGTGCCATCTCCGCATGCTGACTTTATTTGGAGCTCGGCAAATGGCTTTCTGGTGGCACTCTCTCCCCCTCCCTCCCTCCCTCTCTCTCTCCCTCTCTCTTCTTCTTTGCGGCCACATCGAGGGTTTTCTCATAGGCGGAGAAACTGGGCGACCAGTAGTGAATTCGTCCATAGATCCATTATGGTCAGCGTGGTAGGTCTCTTCGGACAATTAAACAAATGTGCGGTGTTATGACCGATGGAACCGCAGTCCGGACAAACATCAGATTTGCTGCTGTCAATCTTGCTAACGTAAGACATTAGCATTGTAGATGTAGAGTGACCACAGCGTAATGATGCGAGCGTGCATCTCGCCCTTCTTCCGAGTTGAGTCTCGGATGCACAGACGGGGGGGGGGGGGTACTTCTCTTAGTATAGGATTCACCGACGCCTTCTCAAGATGACACCGTACGAACTTGGTGTGCTCCTCGCGCAGAAGACGGAGTCGTTCTTGCTGTGAGTCGTGCTATCTTCGCAAGTTGACTTAGCTCGGAGCATCGGCAAAAGGCTTTCTTTTGGCTCTCTCTCTAACGGGGTTGAGCACTCTCCAAGACGGGTGGTTTGGTTGTTTAATAACATTGATGCGGAGTTGCTGGGCTTGAAGCTGACAGTGCTCCTTCATTGGTAACAGACGGGTCTCAGCATGCAGGTGCTGGACTGGGGAACTTGCACATTCGGTGGCGATACGAAGAGCGGCATTTTGTACTCGTTGCATCTTCGTCCAAGAGGATTCTGAGACGAGATGCTGCCATAACGGTGCGGCGTATTCCAGGGTGGGCTGAAAAATCGCGTTATACGTTGTAAGTATAGTTTCCTTGCTGCTACCCCATGATGTACCGCCCAGGGCCCTGAGAATATTAGGCTTCGCTTTAACGACTGCCTGCTTTTGTTAGGTATTCTTATGGAACTTGAGCGACGGATCGAGCACAAGACCGAGCAGTTTTGGAAATCGAGCTGCTGGCAGACGGTTTCCATCCCACTCTACATCCGAATGAGCGCTGTGCTAGGATGGGTCCGTTGTGAGGACAGATACCGCTGACTTGGATGTGGAGATCTTTAGCATCTTCTCGTCGAAAAAGCTCTTCAGCGTGATCAGGTACTCCTTGATCTTGTTGGCGGCCACCTGTATGTTTCGATCTCGACACATGATAGTAATGTGATCTGCAAACGCGACAACCTTGATATCCTGTGGCGGCTCAGGCATATTCTTCGAGGTACAGACTGAACAAGGTTGGCGATAGGACACCGCCCTGCGGAACTCCAGCTGCTATAGGAATACTATTGGAGACATGGTTCTGGAACATAACTCTGGCTCGTCTGCCCTTGATGAAAACCGATATCCAGCGTTTCTGCCACGGCGGTATTGATGATTCCAGTATGTTGCTTGACAGAGCTCCATGGTTTACTGTGTCAAATGCCTTGCTGAGATCTAAGGCAACAGCCACAGTTCTCTGTGGCTTCTCGGCATCGAACCCATCGATGGCAAAGCTTGTAATTTCCAGCAGAGCTGTCGTGGTGGAATGCAGCTTTCTGAATCCGTGCTGAAACACCTGGTTGTCATTATGCTCTGCAAGGTCCTTTACGATCAGTTTTTCGGCTACTTTAGCAAAAGAGGACAGCAAACTAATGGGGCGATATCCCTTGACTGGAGCTTGGGGCTTGCCAGGCTTGGGCAGCGGCACACGTTAGCTGTTTTCCAATTCTGCGGGATAGTACAGGCTCAAGCGGTTCAGTACAGGCTCAAGCTTCGTAAACAAAATACCATGAATAAGATGGAAAGAAACTTTAAGGCAGATCGTTTTGACCTGATAAAGGAGTACCTGATGAATGTTGACTGGTATAGTTCTTTTCAGTCAGAGGCTACGGTTAATGGAAAATACGAAATTTCAATTGCCATAATCCACCACTGCATTGCAATGAAGAACGCAGAGTCTCTTCAGGATCCACGCCGATGTTATATTTGTCTCACTCTATGTGTGTGGCTGTGTGTGCGTGTGTACAGTTCAGTTCCGCAAACGCGTTCAGTCCTCATTATCACAATCGTAGAAGCGAAGCGGTTGTTTTTGAAAAATTCAACTAGAATTATTCTCAAAACAACCGCTTCGCTTCTACGATTGTGATAATGAGACTTTGCGGACTGAACGCGATTGCGGAACTAACAGATCATATGTGTGAGAACAAACGAAAGTTCGGTGTATTTTTCCTCGAAATTGACTCAAGTCGGTTTGTTGCTGTTGTGATGCGAAGGCGTATGCTGATAAGATTACGATATAATCAGTTTCGTATATAAAAGCTCGCTGAAAGGGTTCACGAACGGTTCTGTTTGAGTTTTAAAAGCAGTGTTCACGATAAAAGTCGTTCTTCTGTTTTTTCCGCCTATCTTGCGAACGGTCCCATGCTGATTCCAATGATGTCCCTGGAATCGTACAAGACCCCCTGGAAACGGAGTTATGGCCCCTAAAAATTCAGCTAGGGAAGTATTGCGGACGAGTTGTCCGAGGCTTCTGAATCCCGTTTTTTGCAGCCGATGTGTGCGAGCTGACCTGAGTAAAGATCTCTCGAGAGACTTTAAGAATGAAGGGAAGAACGGGGCTTGTGATCGTAAACCATCGCTCATTTAACAATGAATTCAGGGGGAACTGTTATAGTACGTGGGCGGAGTGGCCCAATGGGTTGGCTGGCCCACGAGATTTTCACCCACTTACCGGCCGATTTTCGTCGCACTTCCGTTCTTTATCGTCTTAGAGGGACCCAAAGGTTACGTTTTAGTCAAGAAACGTGCAACTTTTTCTTCGTGAACACTGCCTTTAAGGCCTGCTGTGAGTTTGACGAAGGAAATGTGCGTGTCAACACTGCTTAGGAATTTCTGTTAATGTTACATTCAAATCAAGGACTCTAGACATGTTGCCTGCGACCTTTGACTTACTCAGGCAAACTCAAATGTCGACAGCAGGTTTCTGAGGTGTCATCACAGAGCACATCAGCTGAGGACACGAAAAAAAGCGTGATTTCGGCACGAGAGAACCTGATATCACGCCGAAAGGTCCAGGTGTAGACCTCCTAGCGCCGGATTTCGAAACGGCGGCATGACTTAACTGAAGCCTCGAAAGGTTCAGCTGTCGACCTGCTACCGCCGGAATTATGGATTTTGCTGTAGACATCCTATCGCCGAACTTTTAATGAGTGTGGCCACCTTCAAAATTCGGAGCATGTAAACGACCTAACCCATCGCAGGATTCAGAAACTATTGCTGTATTACTACTTCAACTAGCTGTAATTGTAGCCGTCCCCATACCCAACTGCCCTTTAACATCGGCACTTCGGTTTTTTTCTGCCGTAATTATTATCGAGGTGTAAATTACCGACTATTTGGCAGCTTCCAGTAGCCGGCAGAAGGGAAAAAGTAATTGAATTTTCTTCTAACCAATTCGACTTTAACGGGTTTTTTGAAACTCTAGCAAGAAATATGCAGCAACAATACGAAAACCACGGAATTAGGCAAGGTATCTATATATAGAACTTGAATATGCGAGGGCAGGATTATGGTACTAAAACGGGTTAATAAAATTTCTCCAATGGGCGAAAATCGCAGTTTCAGGGACTTTTCGAAGCGGGAACTCCTGGCATAGCTTCATTATCTGAGAATTTTTTCTCACCAAACTTGACGTTGAGGTTTGGTGAGAAAAAATTCTCAGATAATGAAGCTATGCCAGGAGTTCCCGCTTCGAAAAGTCCCTGAAACTGCGATTTTCGCCCATTGGAGAAATTTTATTAAAGGCAGTGGTCGCGCGCAAATATGTTCGTCTTCTTTTCCCCTCTAAACCCTTTTCTGGGTATAGAGTAGTAGAACTTACAAGAAAAAATCGCAAAAAAAAAACGCTGTTCTGGGCCGAATTCGAAGCCTGAACTTTCGTCTTTTGATGGTGGACGAGTCCACCCCACATCATCAGCATCGATGATCTCTAATATCAAGAACATCAGCTGGCTTGAACTTGAATTTCAATCAATGAACTTTCGGATTTATGTACACATCTAGTCAAAAACATTGATTGAAGTGCTTGCTTTCATTGTTCAACTGTTTTATTAGGTAAATTTGCATTTATTTCTTCCTCTGAGTATCGATGATTTTTGAATGCTTGGCATGAGACTGTGATCTTTCTGTGCACGTGTGCACGAACTGGAAATTTAGGGTCCTAATAACTCTAATTCTAGCCCGTTTTCCACCGCGCTACCTTCATAGTTTTTGAGCTGTTTTATATCTAAGCGGATTTTGTAGTTTTTTCGATAATGTTTTTCATCGTGACCTCTGCCTTTAACCCGTTTTAGTACCATAATCCTGCCCTCGCATATTCAAGTTCTATATATAGATACTTTGCCTAATTCTCTTGGTTTTCGTATTGTTGCTGCATATTTCTTGCTAGAGTTTCAAAAAACCCGTTAAAGTCGAATTGGTTCGAAAAAAATTCAATTAACCTGGAGAAAAAAGTAATTGAATCAGGACAAAAAACTTTTGAATACAAAATGAAAGCCTAAGAAGGAGGTTGGCATTCTTATTAATGGAGAATCTAAAGCAATATCAAGTACTGAAAAAGCAAATCTTTCAGCTGATGAATTCTACAAAGTCTATTCATCAGATGATGAAGCATTACCTCCGTTTGACCCAAAAATTTGCAATCGAATGGATACCATTCCCTGGTTCCAAGAAAGTGAAATCTTCGACGTAATTCGTAGCTGGAAGACGTCTTATTCTACGACACCTGATTTATCCCTTTGCTCTTTGTAAAAAATGTAGCTCACGTTATTGCAAAACCTCTGGCGTACATCTACAACCAGTCGCTCATGTTTTCTGTTCTCCCTGATAAATGGAAACATTCTTTTGTAACACCTCCCTTAAAAAGGAGCCGGCTTCGGAGCCATCTCACTACCGGCCGGTTAGTGTGACATCTCTATTTTGCAGGATATTTGAGAAGATCATAAAAAAGCCTATTGTGGAGCACATTGAAAAAAATCTTTCGATTCCTGAATCTCGGCATGGTTTTGTGAAAGGGAGGTCGGTAGATACTAATTTGTTGGAATGCTTGGAAGATTGGACTAGCCTGCTTGACAAGAAGAAATGTTGTGACGTAGTCTTCTTTGACTTTTCAAAGGCTTTTGATAGGGTCAGTCATAAGAAACTGATCCACAAAATTAATCTACTTGGCCTACAGCCTCTTTTGCAGAAATGTTTGTGTGAATATCTGACTGGTAGGAAAGGTGAAAGACGCGATGTCATCAGTCAAGAACGTACTGAGTGGGGTTCCGCAAGGAGGTGTTCTATCCCCCGTTCTATTCACAATTTATACCGCCGATATTCCCCTTCGGCTCCAAAACTCTAAAATAAAATGCAAGCAGTTCGCGGATGATCTCAAAATATACTGTGAATTCATAGAAGATGACCCGTTTTGCCTTCAGAGAGCAATCGTCAGCATTGAGGAATGGTCAAAAACTTGGCAGTTGCCATTAGCTCCAGAGAAAACAAAATTTCTTAGAATTGGGAATTCCATATCTATTCCAAACTATCAACTGCATGGTTCAATTATACCAATGGCGGACAAAATAGTTGATTTAGGTTTCCATTATGATAGTAAGCTAGATTTTTCAGAACGCTATAGAGTGATTAGCAGAAGGGCCTTAAACAAGACTTATCAAATTTTTAAGGGGTTATCCACAAAAAACAGATGTTTTATTGCAAGCCTATAAAACGTTTGTCAGGCCCATTGTAGAAAGTGGTACATCAGTATTTAATCCTCATAAGAAAAAAGATGAGGAGTTACTTGAGCGAGTTCAAAATAATTATACGAGAAAACTTGTAATTAGATACATACAACGGCTTCCTGCACTCTCGGGTACCGAATGCGGCAGTAAGGAATACATTTTTTGGGCTCCATTCCTTGTCATCTAGAAGAAAATTTGCTGATGCTTGTTGGGTGTTCAAAATACTATCTGGTCAGCTCTCCATACGCGCGTCAAAATTCTATAAACTCATTCCTTCGAAAACTAGAGGTACTTTCCTCAAAATTTGGTATTCTAATCCAAAATTAGGCATTAGGGCGCACTCATTTACAGCTCGCGCTGGATCGACTTATTTAGCTCTGAAGAGTGACATCTCTCCATCCCACAAAAGTTTTTGCTCCTTTAAACGAATAGCAAAAAAGATTCTTTTGAAGTTTTGAGTTTTCCATCACTCTACGTTTGCTTGTTCTCACATTGCAGATGACTCTGGTTCTACAAGAATTGTTAGAAAACAATTAACTGATTTTGGTGTGTTTTATTGTTGACTTTTGATGTCTTTATCATGGCTGTCTCAAATAGTCGTAGGTCAATCAGTCAATCAAATTTGCGGGCGTAGGTATTATTCACAGTGTCTTCTCTGGTTTTAACTATTTTCCTGATTGTGGTTAATTCTTTTCAGAAACCCTTGGGAAGTGTTAAAATCTAATCTCTGAAAAGTGATTGATAATTGGCAAAATGATTAGGTGTAGGCAGTAAGATAAATCGTTGGGCATTAAAATAAAATTCGAAGTTGATTGGCTTGAAGACGTTGCATGATGGAGATACGGTTCACCTCCGCACTGCCGTTCAGTCCGCAAAGTGCACGCTGATTGCGAAATCGTGCTGCGGCGCGGTTGCGAATATCCTCAGACAAGGATGTGGGACCACCCGGGCGCTTTTCGCCTTAGGTGCCCGGGTGATCCCACCGCCCGGGTGATCCCACATCCCTGTCTGAGGATATTCGCAACCGCGCCGCAGCACGATTTCGCAATCAGCGCGCACTTTGCGGACTGAACGGCAGTGCGGAAGTGAACTGTATAATGGGAATCGTACTTTCTAAACATTTCAAGAAATGCGAAACTCGCTAAATTGAAAAAAGCTCCGGGAACTCTATTTGGTACAAGAAATTAGCCCTCACATAGTTCAAATGTTCTAGGATCTCGAACAGAGTCGATGGGTTGAATGAAGGGAACTGTGTATTCAAGTATTTTTGATCCCTTGAACCTCTCCCGACACTTTGAAGACACAGTCCAACCTCAGAATCGATTTTTCGTTTTTTTGCCTATCTTGGAGAGAATTTCACGCTGATCACAATGGTGTCTCCAGAATCGCTCAGAGCCTACTACGAACGGAGTTACGGTTCCTGAAACATTTCGATATTGAACGGCCAGAAGTTCGCGGAGGAGTTGTCTCGAGCCTGTATTTTCTCGTTATTCGCAGCCATCGTTCTGCAGCAGGCCACAATATAAAGCCAGACCGAAAACAAATCGAAGAACATAGGATTTGAATAAAATCTTCCGCACGTCTCTTCCCTATTGAGGTCCGAAACCTAGCAGGGGGCGTTACCCATTTTTTCTTCAAAGGGCGTGGCCGACTTTTTCCTAGCTTTTTCTCGGTTATTTGAGCGAATTGAGATTTCGCGCTTGGCAGTGTTGCTATAGGCGGCGACCGGACCATAATATCAAAAATTACCTCTGAGGTTGGACTGTGCCTTTAACGTAAAATACGAAAGTAGGGATTTTGGGTAGCGCTATCAGATATAGAAAGTGTTGCGCCTAGGAAAGGCATATCATATTCGCTGAAAAGATACAGTTGGACCGTAAATCAGGTACATTCTCGTGGTTTCGGCGCGGACAGGTGCGGAGCGGAGGTTAGAGACAGCGGAAGAGCCGAGGCCGAATGAGGCAGCAGCATCGCACGCTCCACACGCGCTCTGAATGATCAGAATTTCAATTTAACACAGGGTACTCAGGGGAGAAAGCCCGCTGATCTACTCTCTGTGCGTAAGGTATCTTTCATAGTCTTCACTGCAGGCACGAAATGCTCGTGGCGCTCGGAATGAGCGGTGGACTATGAAACTTTTTACCGCGCGACACGCGCGGCACGGACAGGAAGCAACTACATATGAAATCCCCGCCAGAACCAAAATGACCAGGTATATGAAAGATGTCTAAAGGCATCGTCCAATCTCAGGGGTAAAATTTCGTACTATGGTCGGTCCATCGTGAATAGCAACCTTGCCAAGCGCGAGATCTCGATCAAATAAGGGAGAAACTACAGAGGCCGGATTCATCATTGCGTTAGCCGTGGGGTTTTCGACTTGGGTTGGGTTTAGCGCGTGCAGAAACGCGCTAATCCTGGCGCCAACCCAAATCCTTAAACCCAGGGTTAACACAGTGATGAATCCGGGCTCAGGTGAAAATTCGACCCCGCCTCCAATACTCAAAAGCCTACATAACTGCGCACACTGCCGCGAAAAGGGAAACAAGAGCTCTGCTATAGTCTCTTGTCCCTATGAGCATCGCCACATATATCAATTTTTCAGTTTGCAATGATTTTGGTCCCCTATTAGGAGCAAAACGCTTGATTATGCTTTGAGCAGCGTGCCGCCGCACTTCTGACCCAGACCAAGGGCGCCTAAGTGATATAAATTCAAACAGTTACAAAAGTTGAGTTTTCCAATATTCGATTCAACCGGAAATTTCTGATCTTTTCGAATGTTGGTTTCGCTCGGGAAATTTGATATTTGCCTTTTCAAGCCTTCGATTCGTTCAGAAATTTGAATCAATCGGGTTCTGGAGTATTCGGTTTGTTCGGAGAGCTTTAATATTCGATTTTCTGAGTAGTCGGCCAATTTTGTATCACTACATTCAATTGTACGGATATTGTAAGAGAATGTGCAGAAAGTGTTCAAGATCTTTTCGGAAATATATCTGAAAAAGCTAATTTTCATTCGAATATTCGGATATATTTTCCAAGTATGCATTTGCCTAAAATAGAAGGCAGGTTTTCTAAAACATTCGTTCAGTCAGAAAAAAAGAGAGACCTTGCTCGAATTTATTCACTCACATTCCGAGATTTCAAAAACGCTGTATTCGAGCATTAAATTCATCCAAAGTTTTTGAGAATGCCTTCTTCCAATTTATTCGTACATTCGTGAATTTTGAAGTGGTTGTAATCGAAAAAAAACTCATTCATCAGAATTTTTTCTATAGTGGCTATCCGTATTACTTATTCATCTGAGGTGTTCTAAAAAGGCGATATTTGAATTATTCCGTCATTCCAAACCTAGCGACGATTGTCCATGTCTATTATGTAAACACATCATCAAAACTAGATCTAATTAAAAATGAGGAGAATACAGTACCGAGCATATTTTTCGCAAAAAAAGCGTTTTGCGGCGTTTTTTGCGCTCACAAAGCGCCGCATCGCCATAACTCACTTCAGAGTTGACGAAATGAGTTTTTCAGATAGTTTTCGTGTTCCTCTCAGTAAGGCGAATGTAATGGTATGTTAAGAAAGCCCTTTTAACTTCGGCGTTTTGTTGAAAAATGTGTATTTCCTTCTAAAATTCACATCACATGACAGACTTCTGCTGTCATGACCGTCTGATCAGTTCATAATGAGGAGTTCAGAGGTGCAAATATGCAAATTTCAATAAACTTTCGGAGTTGAATTTATCCTTTTCGAACACTGTCGTATAGGACTAAATGAAAGCAATCCAGAAATGACTTCAGAACTGAAATTGGACCACTTTGAAGCAAGTTATGGCGTTGCGGCGCTTTGTGAGCGCAAAAAACGCCGCAAAACGCTTTCTTTGCAAACAATTTGCTCGGTACTGTACCTCGATTGTGATCTTCATAAAGTCTCCCACTGATTTGAAAACCTGGTGTGAGTTCTTTGAAATTTCTTAAATAAACGAGTAGGTTCAAAAATAGATCACATACTCGATTCAATTGTTTTACGTGTGAACATTAGTACAAAAATTGAAGCAATTAAACGATTTCGAATTCCGAACAGTTTTCAAGTAATATACTTGAACAAATGAACGAATTTTTTGATGGGCGATTTCACGGATTAGCAGAATACACGAGAGGCGGAAAATGAAAAACCTCCAATGAAACGTGAAGCAAAGCAGTAAAAACTCATGACGGAATCGAATGTTGAAAAAAGGATGTTTCAAGACTCCAAATATACCTGGTGTTCGAAAAAATACGCATAATGAAATCCCAAGAGTCGGTAAAATAGTTGAATACTACAAAAATCTCTAAAACACTATTCGAGTAGTAATTCCATTCGATACAAGGCCTGATTTGCGCGTTATCGCACAAAAACAAGTGTGCTTCACGAAAGACAAAAAAACAAAAGCAGGTTCTTCAATTGCGCAACCAACTGAATATTTTGTTGAGCATTCGGAGATTTGGACGATCAATCGTCACCGGCTGTAAGATGTGTTGCCTTGTCAACCTGCTGTGAACCTGCTATCGACAGGTCGATAGCAGGTCGATAACAGGTCCATGTTATTCTCCCGAAAGAACCTGCTATCGCCGGTTGCTCGAGAAACAGGTGGTTCAACCTGCTGTCGACATTAGAGTTTGCCTGAGTACTTACTTAATCGGTTGGCTTTCGCCTGACGCGGTCATTCCGCATCTTCACCGAGGTGTGCCGTCCTAGTAGTCAGCCGTGTCCATTTTTCACGGTCTTCAGCCACAATTTGAACACATTCCATCCAGCTGTCACTATTCCATTTCCTGCGAAACGAAACATCGCGCCTGAACTGTCTTTCGATGCCGAGTGACTTCAAATCCTCTTTAACCACATCCGTCCAGAACTTTCGCCTACGCCCAGGTGGCCGTTTCCAGACAGGATTTGGAAGCATTCTCGTGTTGTACGAGACGATCCGGCGTTCTTCTTAGAATATGCCCGAGCAGTCGAAGTCGACTTTCCATTGCTGCTTGAGATGGCGTTAGGAGATGCTGGCACCTCTCTCGTGTCAAGCGTTGATATACTGCGTCGATTTCCTTGTAAAGGTCTTCGTTATGGCATACACGCGGCCAGAAATATCCAAGCAAACGCCTAAAAAGCTTCCTCTCCGTGCAATCCAACTTTTCCATCTGCGTCTTCGGTGCTGCCCACGTCTCCGATCCGTACATCATGATAGGGCGAATAGCGGATAGGTAGACGCGCAACTTGACTTCCTTCGCGATGGTCGTAGACCACAAACACTTGGTTAGAGAATTAAGTGCAGACGTAGCTTTCGCACATCGTTGTCGAATATCCGCTGCATAACTACCATCGTTCTTCAGCAAACAGCTCAAATAACAGAAATCGTCCACCAGTTCGATACGTTGTCCGTCCACACAAACTCCCGTTGTAGGCCTCTGAGAGACCCACATCTGCTTGCATTTGTCGGGACGAAGACGAAGTCCATAGGCTGCGGCATACTTTGAAACGAGGTTCACAATCCTTTGCAGTTTTGCGCTGTTTTCGGCGAATAACACGATGTCGTCGGCGTACTCCAGGTCGACAAGGGAGCGTCCTGATGGTGTTAGGATCACATCCGCAGGAAACTGTTCTGCAACTCTACGCATGATGTCATCAACGGCGAAGTTGAAATGAAAAGGTCCCGCAACGGCTCCTTGTCTTACTCCTGTTTTCACCTCGAAAGCTGACGTAAATGCGACAGGTGTACGAACTGCTGCTGTTGTTCCTTTGTTCATGTCCTCGATTAACCGAACATACTTTTCCGGGACTCCATCTGCTCGCAGAGCATTGAGCAATCGATCACGATGAGGAGAGTCGAACGCGGCTCCAAAGTCCAAAAAAGCAAGCTGTAATGGCTTCGAATACCGCCGCCACGATTCAATTACTCTTCTCACGACGAACACTTGGTCTATGGTCGATCTTCCAGGTCGAAAACCGGCTTGCTCATCTCTGCTCGTTCCTTCACGATGTTTGAAAAGTCGCTCGAGAATGATACGTTCTAAAACCTTGTACATGGCACGAAGTAGAGAGATTCCTCTGTAGTTCTTAGGATCCGTGACGGATAGCTTCTTGTGAAGAGGTACGATGATAGCATGTCTCCACGAATCGGGTATCCTTTCGCTCATCCATATAGCACGGATGGTGTTGGTCATTTCACGAATCCCAGACGGAGGAAGAGCTTTCAGCATTTCAGCAGTGATGTTGTCATCTCCACCAGCCTTTCCATTCTTCATTTTCCGAACACAATCCAAAACTTCAGACTCAGTCGGCGGTTCCTCACTGACATCGTAATGTGCTCTCTGAACATGCGGGAGCTCAGGTACTGATGGCGCTGGACGATTCAGTAGTGAACTGAAGTAATCCTTCCACATTGGCAGCGTCGCATCACCAACTGCAACTCCATTGATAGTTTACACAAGGTGCTGAGTTGATCGCAAAACGCTTGGCTCCGGGCGAGATTGAACCAGCATCATATTCCCTTTCCGGGGGAGCGCCTTATCGCACTGCACCACCGGAGCCCCAGCGCCGCTCTCACTCAACTGCTCGGTAAATCTTCACCGAAGCAATCATCCTTTCACCCGCATAACGGGATGAAACAGGTATACCGTCAGAGACTATCTAACAGTCGTAGTCGTATTTACCGAGCACAGTGGTCTGCAGGTGGGTTCTGGGTACCAGTCAGAGTAAGGCACGTCGCTGTGATTGGTCCGTGAGAGTTGCGGCCCCCCTCCCCCAGTTTAGGCGCTATTCATACTCGATTTTTGGTTGTTTTTTGCCGTAACTGCAGTTCAACGTCGCAGTGCACGTTATGGTATGTTTACAGAAGGTGCTGAGTTGATCGCAAAACGCTTGGCTCTGGGTTTTACCGAGCAGTTGAGTGAGAGCGGCGCTGGGGATCCGGTGGTGCAGTGCGATAAGGCGCTCCCCCGGAAAGGGAATATGATGCTGGTTCAATCTCGCCCGGAGCCAAGCGTTTTGCGATCAACTCAGCACCTTGTGTAAACATACCATAACGTGCACTGCGACGTCGAACTGCAGTTACGGCACAAAACAACCAAAAATCGTGTAAGACTCCATTGATAGTGTTCAAGACAGGAGAACATCTCTTCATCTTCCCGCTATACTGCCGCAGCAACGTGTAGGCTTTCCTCGGATTCTTCTCCTCCCAAGCCTTCTCGGACTCCTTAGCTCTACACGTCCACTCTCGCTCGCGGTCACTTTGAAGCTGCCGACGCAACTTCCTCCTCAGACGCTTCTCCTCCACGAAGTTTCCTGCAGTTCGGAGAGCACATACTCTGTTGTAGGTAGATGTTGTTTCTTCTGAGACGTAGGCGAACTTCTTCTTAGGCCGTACAACCGGGAGTGCCTCTTTCGAAGCGTCCTGGATGCACTTGACAAAAGAATCCGCGTCGCAAAGTTTCTTCTTAGTCCGTACTCCGATGTGAATAGAAACGCGTTGTCGAAAATTCCTTCTGCACTCTTCATCTCTGAGACTTGTCATGTCAATCCTCTGGGGAGGCTGAGCTCCTCGCTTCCTCTTATGAATCCTCGCAGTGAAGTTCAACAGAACAGGACGGTGATCCGAATCGAGTGCGACATCCCACACAGCTCTAGATCTTCGAATGTCCGATACTGGAATATTCCTCGTCAGGACTTAGTCAAGCTGTAGTTTCAAAGTTGTCATCTTCCGCTTCCGCTGCTCTTCTGGAGATAGCTGGGTTGGTCCCTGCCACGTAAGCTGATGGCGGCGATGATTCCTCTTGAATGTCGATGCAATAATCAGACCACTGCGTTCACAAAAGTCGAAAAGGCGGTAGCCGTTGTCCGACGTTTGCTCCACTGGGTAGAACCATTTACCGAGTACTTCGGATTCCTGATCAAGTCCCATCTTCGCATTTGCGTCAATCCCCACGACAACAGCATGTTGACAAGGTATCCTGGCCAGCAACGTATTGAGTTCCTCATAAAACGCATTCTTCGAATTGTCTTCGGCGGTTTCAGTGGGCGCATGAGCACTCACTATCCACAGATTGAATCCTCTGTGATCCCGCAGTCGTTGAAATTCATTCCGGCACGACGTTGAGCCGAACTCCTTGACCATACCATTGAAATCCTTCCTTACAGCTATTGCACAGCCTCCAACTCTCCTATCGTCAGCGTTACCGCAGTAGATGGTGTACTCTCCGACGCTGATGACGGGTCTATCCTTGAGGCGGGTTTCCTGCAAAGCAGCAAACGGTGCATGGAAATAGCTCAGAAGTCTGGATAGCGCAGTTTTTTGGATATCACTCGACAGCGATCGACAGTTCAGGGTGGCGAAACTGTAGCTTGTGACCAAAGACTCCATGAACTCTCTAGGTACGGATCCTAAGGTGTTATGGACCAGAGGCCTTGGTGTGCCGGATGGCGACACCTTTATGCAATGTGCGGGATACTTTCGCGATATAGTTGTGCACACTATATCGCTCGAACGTTCCCTGTGTACACTCAAACGTCTGCTGGGTTCAGTAGAAGCAGGGGCACCAACGAGCAGGTAAAGTGTGCCCGAATGAGAATGGCGACCCACGCGGTCGGCGTGCTTGGCAGGCGGCCGTCGCATGTGTCGCCCTCGGACGAGTGTTGGATTTCAACGACGGCCGTCCCCTCTCCCACTGATTGATCGGCGCAGTGCTTGCTGCAAGCCGGTGCCGGCCTCGTTCGTTGTCGATGGCGGTGGGGACTTTTCGCATGCTCGTCCGAAAGCGGCTGCCTGCCAAGCACGCCGGCTGCCTGCCAAGCACGCCGGCCGCGTGGGCAGCCATTCTCATTCGGACGCACCTTACCAACAGACTTGTATACACACACCCCACACCGCCTGCGACCTATCTTCACAAATTTAAGTTATACTTGACCTTACACATTGGAAGTATGTTCTGCGGTGCGAGTTGAGTTACACGTGACATAAAGTACTGGCGTGTAATCTAAATCTATTATTTTATCGCACATGTAACTTTCCTACGCGGCTTGGCGTTTCCTTGGTTCTACCATGCACTCTGGAGGCAGGACTCAGATGTAGGCGGGTGAAAATGGTAAGTGGGTGAAAATCTCGTGGACCAGCCAACCCATTGGGCCACTCCGCCCACGTAATATAACAGTTCCCCCTGAATTCATGGTTAAATGAGCGATGGTTTACGATCACAAGCCCCGCTCTTCCCTTCATTCCTAACGTCTCTCTTTACTCAGGTCAGCTCGCACACAACGGCTGCAAAAAAACGGGATGCAGAAGCCTCGGACAAGTCGTCCGCAATACTTCCCTAGCCGAATTTTTAGGGGCCTGTTGTAGACCAAACTTTCAGTAAGGTTTATTGACGGGAGAACGAATTGCTTCACTGAACAGTACATTTCCTTATATAGGGATACGACAGTATAAAGAGGCGTGCCCGGAAGTGGCACAGCCTGGTACAACCGGAAGTGGATAATGGCTTGAGAACAAGGGGGCGTGCCCGGAAGTGGCACGGCCTTGCACTTGGGATCAAAGTACAGTAGACATCTAATTCAAGAAGAAGAAGGATCAATGGATATCTCAACACCTCCCTCCTAAGATGATTGGTACATTTATGACAAAGTTACGGATAAATAGTTAACATTCATCTAATAGTCTATGTATAAGATCTTGCAGATGGATCCATTTCCAGTCGTCTGGGTGGCCGTCGCTCGCGTTGCGGTTGTTGAACTCGCTGCAAAGTCGTACTAGGCGTCGTTGTAGGCGGTGTACACTCGGGTCCAGTGGTCGATTCCGTCATGATTGTTGGCGGCATAGCTCCTGTCGTTCGCGTCGTTGGTAGATCCTGCCTGTAGTACGGCTCTGGGGGCGAATCCAAGAGGTCGAGCATTTCCCGCTCCGCATAATGTGTTACATTTAGACGCATCTGATTCGCATGGCGTCTTTGTGTCGATCCATCAACCGGCACATCGTAGACAGCGTTGCCATGCCGGGCGAGGACTTTTCCAGGTATCCATCTCCTTTGATTTGTCCGGTAGTCTCGAATCCATACTCTGTCGTTAGGCTCGAATTTCTTTGCACGAGCGCCATTGTGACGATTGAATTGCGCTTCCATGGCGTCGTTGCGTGTGGAATCGGTTGTAGTTCGAGTTGTCAGCATTGTGAGCTTGTTTCGAGGTTTTCGCCCAAGGAAATTTTCTGCTGGCGACAATCCATTAGGAGACGATGGACATGGTGTTCGTCGATAGGTGGACAGGAAAACTCGCAGCGGATTTGAGACTGTTTCCCTTTTGAATGTGTCGACAAATCGCTCTGCTTGTCCATTCGACTGTGGATGAAACGGTGGAGATCGCACGTGTTCGATACCATTAGCGTTGCAGAACTCGACGAAGTCTCGTGAGGTGAATTGACTTCCATTGTCCGATACCAACGTTTTCGGGTTCCCGAATTGAGCGAAAAGTCGGGTGAGCTCTCGAAGAGTGGCAGTTGTTGTCGATGAGGACATTTCTATCACCTCAGGCCATTTTGAAAACGCATCCACGATGACGAGGTACATTTTTCCATTGAGAGGTCCTGCGAAATCGATGTGCACGCGGTTCCATGGTTCCGTTTCCATCGGCCACGAAAATAGCTCTACTTTGGTTGGAGCTTTAGCGGCTTCTTGGCAGCTCTGACATCGCCGTACGCAGTCTTCAATATCCTTTGTAATGTTTGTCCAGTACACGTATGCTCTTGCCAGCATTTTCATCCTTGTGAGACCGGGGTGTCTTTCATGTAAAACGTCCAGGACACGCTGACGGAGAGCTAAAGGAATGATGATGCGAGGGCCGAAGAAAAGACAGTCGTTTTCAAGAGAAAGCGATCTCCGCAGAGTGGCATACCTGGCGATTCCGGGAGTTGGTTTTGACGGCCAGGAATCTGTTCGAACGCAATCCATAACGTTCCGTAATGTTGAATCTTCTGCACTTTCGTCAGCAATCATTTCCATGTCGATGGGCAGGACATTTTTCACAGAAAGACAGGCGACTTCTGCTTCTTGGGCGGCTTTCGCAATGACGATATCCTCCGTGGAAGTGGTTTGTTTAGCGATGAGACGAGATAGCGCATCGGCTTGACCAAACTCCGTTGTTCGTCGGTACTTGATTTTGAAGTCATATCCGAGTAGAATCAGCGACCATCTCAGAAGTCGGTTAGCGGTGTACGTAGGCATTCCATTCTTGCTTCCGAAAATGGCTAGGAGGGGTTTGTGATCCATAAGAAGAGTGAAATGTCGTCCCATCAAATATCGATGAAACTTGCGTACTGCGAAAACCAACGCTAGTCCTTCTTTCTCAATCTGACCATATTTCTTCTCCGCATCGTTGAGACTGCGACTGGCGTGGCGAATGGCCTTCTCCGATCCATAAGCGAAACGATGTAGAATCACAGCTCCAATTCCATAGTCTGATGCGTCAGCTGCGACGATGATTTCCAGTTTTGGATCGTAGAGAGTCAGCAGTAGAGGTGACGTGAGAACCTCTTTGGCTCTGTCGAATGCCTTTTGTTGCTCAGATTTCCATTCGAATTCGGCATCCTTTTTCAGGAGGGCGTCGAGAGGAGCTCGTAGAAGACGCATGTCGTTGACAAAAGTGCCGTAGTAATTGATCATACCAAGAAATGACCGTAGCTGTGACACGTCTTTCGGCGGCGGCATCTCGGTGATAGCTCTAATTTTGTTCGGGTCCGGGCGGCATCCATGTTTGTCGATGACATCTCCGAGATGATTGATTTCGGTCATCATGAAATCGCACTTCTCTATACGGACTCGAAAACCATAGTCGTGAATCCTTTTGAATAAGGCTTCCAGATTGTTGCGATGCTCTTCATTTGTGCGACCGGTAACGATGACGTCGTCCAAATGTGCCGCAACTCCAGGGAGACCAGCTATCATCGAGTCTATGACTTGTTGAAAATTCCAGGAGCTGACTTTACTCCAAACGGCAGGCGGTTGTAGCGGAACAAACCACGAAGGGTGTTGATAGTCAACAATTCCTTAGAACTTTCGTCCACTTCGATTTGCAGATAAGCATCTGTGCAGCATCAGGGCGTCGTTGAGACCAGTTGAAAAGTCGGCACACAGTCGATTCGCTCCGCTACTTTTCTTCACAACGACAATTGGAGCAGCCCAGTTGGAATGGTCGACCGGCGATAGCACGTTTTTGGCCAGTAATCTATCAATTTCCTTGTCGACATTCGGTTGAGAAGCGAACGGGACGGGTTGCTTCTGTCTGTAGACAGGTCGAACATCAGGTTTGAGGAAGAGCTTTGCCTTTGTCTTCGTTCAGCATCCGAGACCAGGTGCGAATACGTCGGTGAAACGATGCTTCAAATCTGTCACTGCGTTACGGCGCACATTTTCCAAGGCGGACAGTGGTATTGTTCCTTCAGCTCTCGGTATTGTGGCATCTGTACGCACCATTCCAATTCCAGTAAATTGCTTAACTCAGTGACGTAGCAGCTTCCTCGTCCAGCAGTAGTCCGGTGATGCCGATCAAATATCGTAAATTCGGCTCCGAATTCGCCAATAATGTCCATCGGTGACCCATCAGCAGTTTTGACCAGCGCTGTCGCTCGCTCGAGTGCAGGAGATCCCATGTCGTTCCATATTCGGCGCGAAATCATTGTCAGATCAGATCCTGTGTCGAGCTGCAGTCGTGTGGAAACTCCATGTATTTCCACTTTCAGGTACGTACGAGCGTCAAATGTTGCAGAAATCGCGTTGTTGCAACGAAAATTCTGGCTTCGTTGGCGCAATTTCGGCTTTCTGGCTTGCAATTGTGATTTTCCGCGATTTGCTGATGAGCCATTCTCTCGTCCTTGCTCACGGGAAGTTGATCGATTGCGGAAGCTGACGTTGCGGGAAGGATTTCGGTTCTTCTGCGAATACGATTTGTTGTGATGAACAGCATTCACTTCTCGGCCTTTCCTTGTACGATCGTCGGCGCGGAGAGTGATTAAGGTTTCGCACTCATTTATGAAGTCATCCAGCAAAGGTGATGGATCGTTCTCCTTGATACAGTTGATTTATTGAGTAATCGGAGCCGAATCTCTGAGTGTGAAGAGTCGGTCAGTCCAGAAACGAATACCAGACACTTCAGGGATTCAATGTCGACTTGCTTCATTGCTGCATCCTCAAATTTCCGCTTTATTTTGTTTCCGAAATCTCGATATGGCACGTACGATGCTGTCAGCGGCTCGCAATTTGACTGCAGGAACTCGAATCTTCGTCTAATCAGCGTCCGTTTTGGTCCAAATAGTTTGGTCAGATTTTCCACACTCGTTTCCAGGTCGATCTGGCGCGGCTCGAGAGGCAGGACGTGTTCAGAGTACGTCTTGTACGACTGTCGGTCCAGTTTGTCCACTACCAAATTTCGCTTCCGCTCGTCGGATAGGGTCGCTCCTCGGTCGTTGATCACCGGCCCATATCGCTTGAACCATGCATCGAAAGTGGCGTCGTCATGTTCCTCGTAGCTGAATACAGGCAGGTCTCGGACGAGGTCACCATAGGGATCAGATGCAGGAACAGGCAGGGGAGCAGTAGTGACGGTGGGCGGGGAGGGTTCCTTATTGTCCGCCAGTTTTGCCATTAGGGCGACTATCTGCTGGTTCTGCTGCTGTAGAAGCTGCAGCTGCTGTGACTGAGAAGTAAGCAGTTGCGCCAGCCAGGGAGGAGTAGAATCGTGAGATGTTGACGGCTCCATAGGATTAGTCGCAGGCATGTCGGAATACGGCGTAGTCGTTGATCCTGATCGCCACTGTTGTAGACCGAATTTCCAGTAAGGTTTATTGACGAGATAACCAATTGCTTCGCTGAACAGTACATTTCCTTATGTAGGGATACGACCGTATAAAGAGGCGTGGCCGGAAGTGGCACAGCCTGGTACAACCGGAAGTGGATAATGACTTGAGAACAAGGGGGCGTGCCCGGAAGTGGCACAGCCTGGTACAACCGGAAGTGGATAATGGCTTGAGAACAAGGGGGCGTGCCCGGAAGTGGCGCGGCCTTGCACTTGGGATCAAAGTACAGTAGACATCTAATTCAAGAAGAAGAAGGATCAATGGATATCTCAACAGGGCCATAACTCCGTTTCCAGGGGGTCTTGTACGATTCCAGGGACATCATTGGAATCAGCATGGGACCGTTCGCAAGATAGGCGGAAAAAAACAGAAGAACGACTTTTATCGTGAACACTGCTTTTAAAACTCAAACAGAACCGTTCGTGAACACTTTCAGCAAGCTTTTATATACGAAACTGATTATATTGTGATATTATCAGCATACGCCTTCGCATCACAACAGCAATAAACCGACTTGAGTCAATTTCGAGAAAAAATACACCGAACTTTCGTTCGTTCTCACACATATGATCTGTTAGTTCCGCAATCGCGTTCAGTCTGCAAAGTCTCATTATCACAATCGTAGAAGCGAAGCGGTTGTTTTGAGAATAATTCTAGTTGGTTTTCAAAAACAACCGCTTCGCTTCTACGATTGTGATAATGAGGACTGAACGCGTTTGCGGAACTGAACTGTACACACGCAGACACACAGCCATACACATAGAGTAAGACAAACTAGCGAGACCTAGCGAAGTTTTCGCTCAAGAATGCTTTCACGTGCGGCAACTTCCTGAATCAGACAACGGTGTTGACTGACTTTCGCCCACCCGAAAGTTGCTGTCCGTATGGGCTCTCCTGAGCAGAACAGGCTGCCGGACGTTTACAGCAGGATGTAGGGTATAAAAATACGGCATAAAAAAGCAAAACATAAGAAGCCAGCGGTAGATCGTCGGTTGCTACCGGCATCACATTTACGGCCCCTCCTCCCTTTATATCGCAATCCACTGCCCTTCCTTCCGATTTGTAAAGCTCCCATGCGAATATTCTCGCATTACTATCTCTGTCATCATAAGGAAAAACGTGTTATTTCCCTAACTGACCAACGCCATATTTGTGTTCACAATAAATGAAATATGTACCTACGTGGATGATTATCTTTTGAGAAGCAGATTTCGATGAGCTCAGACTTTCAGCGTATATGAGCTAATATATGGAAGTTAGCAAACCGAAATGACTGAGCGGTTGTAATGAGTAACGAATAGGGAAGGAGCTGCTGCTTGTTTCCTGAGATTGGCAAGGAAATGTCTCCGGAGTTCTGCGCCCTCTTCAGAAAGCGTCACACGCTTCTCAAGATACACGTTTTCCTATCTGTTTTCATCGCTAGAAAAGGTTAAGAATTAGCATGAAAAAAATACAAAATCTTGTTTGTTTTTCAATTCTACACTCTTAGTGACGTCCTGCACACTCCCACTGGGGTTCTGCACACTTTACATGACGTCCTGCACACTCCCATTGGGGTCCTGCACACCTCCATTTGGGTCCTGTACACTCCAATTTGGGTCCTGCACACTTTCTATCTATGACGTCCCGCACACTCCCACTGATGTCCTGCACACTTTCTATGACGTCCTGCACACTCCCACTGGGGTAATGCACACTTTCTATGACGTCCTGCACACTCCCGTTGGGGTCCTGCTCACTTGATATGACGTCCTGCACACTCCCACTGGGGTCCTGCCCACTTTAAATGATGTTCTGCACACTCCCACTGGGGTCCTGCACACTTTATATGACGTCCTGCACACTCCCATTGGGGTCCTGCATACTCCCTGATGGGTCCTGCACACTATCTATGACGTCCTGCACACTTCCACTGGGGTCCTACACACTTTATATGATATTCTGCCCACTCCCACTGGGGTAATGCACACTTTGTATGACGTCCTGCACACTCCCATTGGGGTCCTGCACACTTGCTGTGACGTCCTGCACACTCCCACTGGGCTCCTGCACACTTTATATGATGTTCTGCACACTCCCACTGGGGTCCTGCACACTTTATATGACGTCCTGCACACTCCCATTGGGGTCCTGCACAACTTTCACTGGGGTCCTGCACACTTTATATGATGTTCTGCACACTCCCACTGGGGTAATGCACACTTTCTATGACGTCCTGCACACTCCCTTTGGGGTCCTGCACACTTGCTATGACGTCCTGCACACTCCCACTGGGGTCCTGCACACTTTATATGATGTTCTGCACACTCCCACTGGGGTCCTGCACACTTTATATGACGTGCTGCAGACTACCATTGGGGTCCTGCACACTCCCTGTTGGGTCCTGCACACTTTCTATGACGTCCTCCACACTCCAGTTGGGGTCCTGCACACTTTCTATGATGTTCTGCACACTCCCACTGGGGTCCTGCACACTTTTTATGACGTCCTTCACACTCCCATTGGGGTCCTGCACACTCCCTGTTGGGTCCTGCACACTTTCTATGACGTCCTGCACACTTCCACTGGGGTCCTGCACACTTTCATTAGGGTCTGGTACACTCCCATTTGGGCCCTGCACACTTTATACGACGTCCTGCACACTCCCATTGTGGTCCTGCACACTTTCATTGGGGTCCTGCACACTTCAATTTTGGTCCTGCACACTTTCTATGAAGTCCTGCGCACTCCCACTGGAGTCCTGCACACTTTCTATGACGTCCTGCACACTCCCACTGAGGTCCTGCACGCTTTACATGACGTCCTGCACACTCCCACTGAGATCCTGCACACTCCCCAAATCCTAGCGATTCTGTACAGCGTCCCGTATACCTGTGGCTACGATTACAGCGTAGCCCCTCTAGCGCTAGATGGCTCATGGAGGTTTTCATGACCCACGGCCAAATGTGCGCCCCACGGACAAACATGGTTGCCCCGAGGCGCGCAGGAGATGGTTCACGCTGATTTTTTGGTAATCAATATATGTCCTACCCACCCAAATGTTGGTACTATTTCATCCCAGTTTTGATCGGCCATTGCTGAGATCCGCGGGACACACATACACACGTCCTGCACACGTCCCATGATGTCCTGCCCACTCATGCTACGGTACTGCACATGTTCCATGATGTCCTGCACACTCCTACTGAGGTCCTGCACAGGTCCCATGATGTCCTGCACACTCCTACTAAGGTCTCGCACACGATCCATGATGTGCTGCACAGTCCTACTGAGGTCCTGCACACATTCTACGACGTCCTGCACACCTCTACTGAGATCCTGCACAGGTTCCATGATGTCCTGCACACTCCTACTGAGGTCTTGCACACGCTCCATGATGTCCTGCGCACTCCTACTAAGGTCTTGCACACGTTCCATGATGTTCTGCACACTCCTACTGAGGTCCTGCACAGGTCCCTTGATGTCCTGCACACTCCTACTAAGGTCTTGCACACGTTCCATGATGTTCTGCACACTCCTACTGAGGTCCTGCACAGGTCCCTTGATGTCCTGCACACTCCTACTAAGGTCTTGCACACGTTCCATGATGTCCTGCACACTCCTACTGAGGTCCTGCACAGGTCCCATGATGTCCTGCACACTCCTACTAAGGTCTTGCACACGTTCCATGATGTCCTGCACACTCCTACTGAGGTCCTGCACACATTCTACGACGTCCTGCACACCCCTACTGGGGTCCTGCTCACGTCCCATGATGTCCTGCCCACTCCTACTACGGTCCTGCGAACTCCTACTGAGGTCCTGCACAAGTGCAAGTACTGAACCTTCTGAAATGATTCAAAAATCACAGGCACTCACTCTTTCACAGGTCCTCGGAAGAGTGAGTGCCTGTGATTTTTGAATAATTTCAGAAGGTTCAGTACTTGAACTTTACGAGAACGAGAACTTGTGACCTGGACAAATCTCAAAACATAGGCCAAAATTCGCTTAGCTCTCGAAAGAGTGAGTGCCTGTGATTTTTGAATAATTTCAGAAGGTTCAGCACTTGAACTTGATGTTACTACTAGAACCAAATCGTTTTTGTGAGTGTCCTCGTAGATTTCGCCTGCGGGATCATCTGATATGGTGAAGGCAGAAACTTGCCCGTGAGGAGGGTGAGTTAACTCGGTGAGAAATTCTGGTCCCCTCCATCACCCATGATTTGATAGATCGTACTTTGATATTTCCCTGGTTGCATAATCGGCTGGATTCAAATGTGATGGAACATAAGCAAAATATACTTGGCAGCCAAGGAAGTCTAGATGCTGAACGATTTTCATGATTTCTTGTACACGATTTTCTACCATTTTCCCTTTTTCCTGGTGACGAGACCCTTTTAATCAACTCAGCACTATTTCCGAATCCGGAAAAATGTAGATCGTTTGAATTATCAGTGCTGAGTTTACTTGCTCTACTATTGCATGCGTTAGACGTGCTGCTAACGTTACAGCGTCGAGTTCCATTTTGGGCATAGTAAGGGAGGATCGTACAGAATGTAGTTTTTCCCTTGCCATCAATAGATTCGAAGAGGTTTCAGTACAAAGGTATGTGCATACTGCCATGGATTCCATACTTGCGTCTGCAAATGTGGCTAAAACTTGTGGAGCGGATTTTTCCGAAAGAAAACGAGGAAGATCTTTGGAAAAATCACTGATAACTGCTTTGACTTGTTCCCATTCGCCTATTTTTTTGGCAGACAGTTCACTATCCCATGCTCATCCTTCTTTCCAAAGGGACTGGAGAAAAAATTTGGCCTATGTTTTGAGATTTGTCCAGGTCACAAGTTCTCGTTTATTCACGAACAAGTCGCAGCAAGTAGGGCTTTCCCTTCAACTGAAGACGATTGCAGACTTTAACTCGATATTACTCACCGGGAGGGAAATCAAGTATGCGGAAACAGTTTTGATCCGACGTCATCAGAGAACATGGATAACGCCTTCTATTTTGGGAAAGATGAAAAACCTGAACGTGCACGAACATTGAGGATGGAATCATGCGATGTGAGGGACGCTTGGGGAAAAGTGAACTCAATGACAGCGCAAAATTTCCTATCCTAGTTCTCCAAAATTCCCTTTTAGCTGAACGCATTATCGTAGACACTCACGAGAGAGGTCATCCGCGAGGCAATCATACAATGGCAATAATCAGGGAAAAGTTTTGGATCCCTCAATTACGCTCTCAGGTAATGAAGCAAGTTCGAAAATGCATCGTTTGTCAAAAAATGAATAACCTTCCATACAGGTATCCTGAACAAAGTGATCTACCAAGGGAAAGAGTAGTCAAGTGAGCATGTGGGGCTAGATTACTTTGGACCCCTCCCAGTAGCTCCTACCCCTCAGGGCAAGTGTTACGGGGTGATAATTACCTGCATGGTTACGCGTTTAATTCACCTCGACATTGTCTCGGATTTGACGACGATAGCCTTTCTACACATGCTAAGAAGATTTTTCGCAAGACGGGGTATTCCTTCATCAATTATCAGTGATAATGCACCCACTTTTTTTCTAGGTGAAGCAATACTTAGTGAATGCATAAAAACTGCTCGCAGTGACCCAATGATAGCGCGAGAGATCAGTGACAGAAAGATCGAATGGCGACATATCACTCCTTAGGCTGCGTCCATACGTGGCGAGAGCGTGCGATTACGCAAAATCGATGATCATCGTGGGCACACGATTCACTAGCCGCTCACAGGCGCTCCTTCTCGCGCGCCCTCGCCCGCTCGCTCTCGCGCGCTTGCGCCAGCACCACGAAGCAAACAGCAAGTTTCAAGCTTACTGCTCCGTCACTAAGGCGGGTGGCATCAAACCTGTATCAAAACCACTCCCCTTGTTTTTCTTAACCCCACCAAGGACGTTGAAAACCGTGGGAAATCAACAGCCGTTGCGACGATTTGAGCCATTGATCACCCGATCAAACGTTTTCAATCGAATCAACACGAGACAGGGGTGTTTGCCTGTGTTAATTTGCAGGCAGCGTTGAGGAGCGTCGAGTGGCGCACAGCAGCGGGAGCGCCCGCTCTCGCCACACATGGACGCTGCCTTACGCTCCCTGGCAAGGAGGGTTTTACGAGAGATTAATCAAGTCTGTAAAATCATCTCTCTTCAAGGCAGTAGGAAAGGCAATGTTAACTTTCGAAGAACTCTCAACCGTTATTGCAGAAATTGAAGGACTTTTGAACACAAGACCTCTTCTTTACGCAGACTCAAGTTTTGATTCATCAAGTCTGCTGAGACCAGTAGATTTTTTGCAAAAAGAAATGCAAGTTTACTTCCCTTTTGATTCTTTGGCAGAGGACGACGGAGATCCATCATATATGCCTCCGAATGAAATTGCGCTGCTGCGTACAAAAACACAGGCAATTCAGGCATTAAAAAGTTCATGCAAGTTTACAGAAAAGTTTTGGCAACTATGGAAATCACAATACCTCACCGCTCTTAGAGAACACCATAAAATGCAAGTCGGAAAAAGGAGATCCGGACTTTTGGTCCCCCAAGTAGGTAGCCTAGTCATGATCTATGACGAAGTTGTCCCTCGTCAGTCTTGGAAAATTGGGAGAATCGAGGAATTGCCAGAAAACAGCAAAGGGAGAATCAGAGATGCACTGGTAGTTTTGCCATCTCATAGGCGAATAAGACGACCAATAAATTTGCTAATCCCTCTAGAGTTGGGAAACACAACCCAAAGCTCGCTTCCAAGCAGCGACAACCAAGTAGATTGTTCCGACAGTAGTCAGGTTGAAGATGAAGGTAGGAAACAGGTAGTCCCTGAACCGCAAAATCGTTACAATTTACGTCCACGCGTCCAAAACCAAGTAAATCACGGACCCGCGGATCTATCACTTGTAGGTACAAGTTCGATAAATTTCATAATGGCTATCTGTTTTTACTCACGTTATGTGCTCGATCAAGTGACTCATCCGCAGTCAATTCTGTGGAACAGGTAGTAAGCTCGCGCGCAATTCGATGCATTAATGGTGGAGTAGAAATCTATTCTACTAATGACTCTGTATCTGAAGTATGCACAGAAAACTTTTTCACTACAGTTGACCAACCGAATTCTACGGCAGTCATCAAGTTTCCTCCACAGATACTCTATCGCACACACAGTCATTCGGCGAATCGACAGACGAAATCAACGACACCCGCGCGATCTGATAGAACTGCTTACGATGGCGCTGGCAATTGGTATTTTCAGACAAGGGGTTTTTGGCTGTCAGCAAGTAGATATTTTTTCTCATTTTTCCACTGTTTGTTCAAGTATACACAATGGAGAAAACTGTTTTTTCGAAAGTGAATTTTTTTTTCGGAAGTGATAAAGCTTAACCCGTTCAAACAAGAAGCATGCTTTCGCCTAGTAAGAAACGGCACCGTAGTTCATGAACTTCGAGCGTTCTGGAAATCTCTAATTCTCACGTGTGAAGACGAGACGGAGAGGTGCACGCGAGACACAGAATATCAAGTTATCGATAGTAAACGGTGCCCCCATTCAGGCTCTTGCACGGGAGATAAATGCGCATCTATCAATAGTTCAAGTTTAGTTCCCGAACTCGAGATAGGAAACAAGTTTCCTGGGAATACGGTCTGTGTAGAATCATATGGGGGTCCAGGGTGCGACTGTTTTTATCTAAGTTCGGGATGTTTATTCTATCGGATCTATGTAACGCCAAGAACTTCGCAAGTTTACGAGATTTTTCATTGCAATAGGTGGATAGAAGCAGCGAAAATTCAGTTTTCTCATACTAATACACTGAGTAAATCAAAAACTTCACGAATTGTATCTCTAAGCCCGAATATCCCCATCAAGTGGAACATTTTTACAGTGACTCTGACGTCTTTAACAGTGCCCCCCATACCACTTTTGCAGTCCCCGTTCATTTCCGATGGGAATAACACAGCCATTTGGAATCAAAAAATCAATCCTCCCCTGTGGTGTGACACATTTGAAAATGCACAGTCAATGTCTTGTCCTGTGCAGGATGAATGTACCTGTTACCCAGCAGAAACGAAGGCAAACTGCAAGTGCAAAGAGACACTGCACACTTTCATTAGGGTCTGGTACACTCCCATTTGGGCCCTGCACACTTTATACGACGTCCTGCACACTCCCATTGTGGTCCTGCACACTTTCATTGGGGTCCTGCACACTTCAATTTTGGTCCTGCACACTTTCTATGAAGTCCTGCACACTCCCACTGAGGTCCTGCACGCTTTACATGACGTCCTGCACACTCCCACTGAGATCCTGCACACTCCCCAAATCCTAGCGATTCTGTACAGCGTCCCGTATACCTGTGGCTACGATTACAGCGTAGCCCCTCTAGCGCTAGATGGCTCATGGAGGTTTTCATGACCCACGGCCAAATGTGCGCCCCACGGACAAACATGGTTGCCCCGAGGCGCGCAGGAGATGGTTCACGCTGATTTTTTGGTAATCAATATATGTCCTACCCACCCAAATGTTGGTACTATTTCATCCCAGTTTTGATCGGCCATTGCTGAGATCCGCGGGACACACATACACACACACACACACACACACACACACACACACACACACACACACACACACACACACACACACACACACACACACACACACACACACACACACACACACACACACACACACACACACACACACACACACACACACACACACACACACACACACACACACACACACACACACACACACACACACACACACACACACACACACACACACACACACACACACACACACACACACACACACACACACACACACACACACACACATACACATCAGGACATAACTGCTTTAAGTATAAAGATATAACATCGGCGTGGATCCTGAAGAGACTTTGCGTTCTTCATTGGAGGTTGGCGCAAGCTCGGTGCACCTATGTTATGGCATACATAGGCCACAGAGTTTGTGCCAACCTACAACAGTGAACGCAAAGTCTCTTCTGGATCTATGCCGATGTTAGATAGTAGGATAAATATTGAAAAATTTTCATGCAAGTACAATCAACCCGGGCTTTCTGAAAAGAGAAGACGGATTTTGAATTTGGATTTAGCGCACGAGATAACCCCCTAAGAATTCTGCAAGAAAAAGTGTTAAAAATCATAATCTCCTATATTTCCGATTTTTTTTTCTGAAATTTCGGGTTTTTTTCTGGAAACCGGAAAACGGAAATGGGAAGCCAAAGATCATCGGAAATCGGAATTCAGCTCATCCCTGGGGCGGCATGCGTGAACGCTGCGAAGAAGATCAGGGAGCCGCTCCGCGTCCTCCGTGCGAAGCGTCGAGCCAGAGGTGACCCGAGAAACATGACGTCCGCCTAACTTTGGGACGCAAACTCACTACGGACAGCAAACCCCACGCCTAATAGCTGTTTTTTGACTTTGGTCCTTATCTTATACGGCTTCATTTCTGTAAAATATTGGAGCGAAACGGGAAAAATACGCAAAAAAATAAATAACTATGAAGAAAAAATCGAAAAAGACCGAAGTTCAGCGCGATTAAAATATAAAACAAAACCAGTTAGGCGGGGAGCTCACCGTGCGTGGTGAGGTTGCGTCCTTACACAATGAAGACAGTATGCTCTTCGGGTCACTTCTGGCTCGACGCTTCGCTCGTAGAACGCGGAGCGGCTCCCCGACCTCCTCATAAGCGTCCATGCATGCCGCCCCTGGTGACCACCCGGTTGAATGTCAATCCAATGGACCTGTGCTCATCGCCAAGTTACTCGACGGCCCGTATGCTGTGCAGGTTTGCGGGTGTTCAGCATGGGCCCTTAGCTGCTGAGGGTAATTGATCAATGTTACACTTACACTACATGTATTAATTTACTTGAGTAGAGACAGATGATTCACATGTAACTTACATTGACGGGGATGTATTACAAGTATATTGTGATCGTCTCTTACCAGGTTATCACAAGGTACATATAAAAGCTGAGACTCTGTCCTAGTGACAACCACACACTCTTGCGATCGCTTGAAACAATCCCATGAAAGCAATAAAAAGCAATAATCAGATTTTTGAAAGTTGGGCTCTGCAGAAAAGGTCAAGGATTTGGCATTGCTCTAAAATGTCGTGAAATTGTTCCATTAGATTTGGCTATCAAACTGATTTCCTAAATGTAGTGAAATTGTTGAATCGATTTGGCTGTTGTTGGTATATGCAGATAACACAATCACTAAATGTAGTGAAATTGTTGCAAACGGATTTGGCAGGAGCTCTATGAATTATCACAGTCAAATCACGCGTCAGAATGGGTTTTTCTTGGAGCGCATATTGAATCAAATGAGAACAAGAATAAGTCTAGCAGCCAAGACGTTTCCATACCTGAGAATTTTTTCTTTTCTTTTTGTCTTCATTCGCTCGCCAGAGGACCTTCTGACGCGTGATTTGACTGTGATAATTCATAGAGCTCCTGCCAAATCCGTTTGCAACAATTTCACTACATTTAGTGATTGTGTTATCTGCATATACCAACAACAGCCAAATCGATTCAACAATTTCACTACATTTAGGAAATCAGTTTGATAGCCAAATCTAATGGAACAATTTCACGACATTTTAGAGCAATGCCAAATCCTTGACCTTTTCTGCGGAGCCCAACTTTCAGAAATTTAACAACTTTTTACAAGGGTTTCCCTTCTACAATATCGTCAAGCTCTAAAAGTCAAGTTTTTTTTTCGAGAACATAGTGGTAGAAATGAAGAAACAACCGCTCCGCTAAGATTGCAAGATAACATTTGTAACGCGGCTTCCTACAAATAAAATACAAGACACACACTTTTGAATTTAAAAGTCAAAAAAATGAAGAAATGAGTTTTAAAATGACCCAATTGTACAGGGTCTAGGCACTATCCTAGACGGGGGGGGGGCACCCACCATTCAAGACAGAAATGAAATGAACCGCCAATTGGTAAGGCCACCAGTCGAAGTATTTCCGTAGAGCTCTTATAAACAATGATTGATAGCGCAGTATCAGGCATCATTTTATCAGAGTTTTTCATCATTTCTACGAGTAAATCTTGAATGGCCCCACCACGTCTCGGATAGACCCAGGGTCAGCCGCTCTAGCCAAACTTCACCCGTTCATGCTGATGTGGTTCGTCTGCGCCGGCCCATATGTCTTATTCGGATCAAGAACGATAGTTAACACCTCATTCATACTTCTGCGATAGCGGCAAATGCCGCGATTATCAGTGGAAAAATAAGAAATCAGACGTCTGATACTGCTCTAAAATGTGAAATCAGGTGTCTGATAATGGTATCAGACATCTAAATTCTCATTTTTCTGCTGATAATCCGCGGCATTTGCCGCTATCGCAAAAGTATGAATGAGGTGTAAGTGCGCCAGAAGAAGACTGCCGTAATCTTAGAAATGATGTTGTTCGGCTCTCGTAAACAAATTCGATGATACCCAATTGACCAATGATAAAGTATAAAAGAAGTGAAGAGTGGTGTATCTTGATTCACACACAGTCCTTCTCCAGAGGTCAGCAGTTGAGGATCTGCCTGGACTACAAAGCAGGAAAACAGCACCACCGGTGGTGAAGATGTATAGTCTACAGCAATGGAAGTAGGACCTGGTGAGGTTGCTGACTCTTCCTAACATACTGTAGTCTGATTGTGTTATCACTCATTTTATCGAAATAATTGAGATCGCTCAGAACGTCGGAGGGCCGTGTGCCCGGGAATTTCCGACCAAGGGCGAGCGGCGGGGGCCATGTTTTGCGAGCGGAGAATCATCAGGCGCGAGGCGGGGGCGCCACCAAATTTCGTTAGCTCGGTCCTGCAGGGAAAATTCGAAACAGAGGAAAACATGTTCGCTCAGGCAAATCGTATTACACGTTGAACGCTAGAATCAAACCCGTGCCACATACGGAGCACAATTTTATGATAAGTTCACTGCAGGCAGCCTCGAGTAAGTACTTACATCATCGCGCACTTCGCGCGGTGGCAGTAAGGTAAGTTCCCCAGTCTATCGAATAGACTTGAATGGGACACCCACCATGGTGTTTCGAAAGTTTTGGAGAAAGGTAGAGCACCCGCCCAGGGTGTGGGAGGGATGGTTCCCGCAGATCGTTATACAAGGAATCAATCACTTAAGCGATGACACCGCGGAAATGTTCCGCCCGTGCCCCGCGTCCTTTTGCTTGAATGTCCGGGCTTCGCGCCCATTACGAGTCATGGGGCTGGGGCGGGGACCTGTTGGGCGCCAGGCGCGGAGGGGGGCCCCGCCTAGCTGAGTGGTGGGCACGGGGACGCGGCCCTCCGACGTTCTGAGTGGTTGGTGAGTTTTTGCTTCCACCCTCACATTTTCACCTGTTTTCATTGCTTCCACAGATGTAGTCATATCGGTGAAAACACAGACTCACCGATCTATCACATCTGCTTCGAAAAAATGAGTGATACCACTTACAAACTACCGTATATTAGGACGAGTCCGCAATCTCACCAGGTCTCACTTCCATTGCTGTAGACTATAGGGAATTCGGAGTAAGAACTTTGAAAATTTTAGAGCCAACTCGAGTGAGATTACGGTAGCCCTGTTCTGGCGCACTTTACTACCATTCTTGTTGATTCGGAGGCATGGCTTGAATACGGTGTCCTGAACATTAAACCGAGGTCATGCGCACGTCCCTTGATGTCCGGCACACTCCTACTGAGATCCAGCACACATTCCATGACGTTCTGCTCATCCTTACAGGGGTCTTGCACACGTTTCATGATGTCCTGCACACTCCTACTGGGATCCTGCACAAGTTCCTTGATGTCCTGCACTCTCCTACTGAGGTCCCGCACGCATTCCACGACGTCCTGCACACTCCTACTGGGGTCCTGCACAGGTCCCATAATGTCCTGCACTCTCCTACTGAGGTCCCGCACATATTCCACGACGTCCTGCACCCCCTGCTGGGGTCCTGCACAGGTCCCATGATGTCCTGCACACTCCTACTAAGGTCCTGCACACGTTCCATGATGTCCTGCACACTCCTACTGAGGTCCTGCACGCAATCTACGACGTCCTGCACACTCCTACTGGGGTCCCGCACAGGTCCCATAATGTGTTGCACACATTATACGACGTCCTGCACACCCCTACTGCTGTCCTGCACAGGTCCATGATGTCCTGCACACTCCTACTGAGGTCCTGCACACATTCTACCGCGTCCTGCACACTCCTACTGAGGTCCTGCACACATTCAACTACGTCCTGCACACCCCTACTGCGGTCCTGCACAGGTTTCATGATGTCCTGCACACTCCTACTAAGGTCCTGCACACGTTCCATGATGTCCTGCACACTCCTACTGAGGTCCTGCACACATTATACTACGTCCTGCACACCCCTACTGCGGTCCTGCACAGGTTTCATGATGTCCTGCACACTCCTACTAAGGTCCTGCACACGTTCTATGATGTTTCGCACACTCCTACTGAGGTCCTGCACACAATCTACGACGTCCTGCACACTCCTACTGGGGTCCTGCACAAGTTCCTTGATGTCTTGCACACATTACACGACGTCCTGCACACCCCTACTGCTGTCCTGCACAGGTCCATGATGCCCTGCACACTCCTACTGAGGTCCTGCACACATTCTACGGCGTCCTGCACACTCCCACCGAGGTCCTGCACACGTTCTACTACGCCCTGCACACCCCTATTGCGGTCCTGCACAGGTTTCATGATGTCCTGCACACTCCTACTAAGGTCCTGCACACGTTCCATGATGTCCTGCACACTCCTACTGAGGTCCTGCACACAATCTACGACGTCCTGCACACTCCTACTGGGGTCCTGCACAGGTCCCCAGTAGGAGTGTGCAGGATCCACGTCTTGCACACTCCTACTGAGGTCCTGCACAGGTCCCATAATGTCTTGCACACTCCTACTGAGATCCTGCAAACATTCTACTACGTCCTGCACACCCCTACTGCGGTCCTGCACAGGTTTCATGATGTCCTGCACACTCCTACTAAGGTCCTGCACACGTTCTACGATGTCCTGCACACTCCTACTGAGGTCCTGCACACAATCTACGACGTCCTGCACACTCCTACTGGGGTCTTGCACAGGTCCATGATGTCCTGCACACTCCTACTGAGGTCCTGCACAGGTCCATGATGTCCTGCACACTCCTACTGAGGTCCTGCACACATTCTACGGCGTCCTGCACACTTCTACTGAGGTCCTGCACACATTCTACTACGTCCTGCACACCCCTACTGCGGTCCTGCACAGGTTTCATGATGTCCTGCACACTCCTACTGAGGTCCTGCACACAATCTACGACGTCCTGCACACTCCTACTGCTGTCCTGCACAGGTCCATGATGTCCTGCACACCCCTACTGCGGTCCCGCATAGTCAACCGACACATCAGCCCACCCTGCGACGCCTTCTTATCGACGGTGCGCATGGAACGAATACGCGCCGCGCTCAAGAACATCCCTCCCGCACAGCGTCCTCTTCCAAGCCGGAGTTTGAAGTACACCACCCTAAAGAGCAAGGTGTTTATATGGATTCTAAGAAAACAATGGCTGATAACGAAAAAATCCATCATTTTCATAAACTAATTTTGAGAGGCCGGTTTCCCAGTGTGAAACGCCCGTTAAGGGCCCAGAAGTCATTATGGTGAGTTCTGACAATTATTTTCGTCATTCCCGTGGCCGATTACCTCTAGTCACAAATTTTCAAGCGATTCGGTCCACGCCTTCCAAAAAAATGGGATTCGATGGACGGAGGTGGAGGCGGAGGCGGTGGTGGAGAACGTTTTTGCGTACTTTGAGAGGTCATAACTTTAGAAAGCGGGGACCAGTAAGGATGAAAAGTTGCACGCACATGTAGTTTCTTGCAGCGCATCGAATGGTGTACAGCTCGTACCTCTGGTTACGGTATGAATAGGTGATATCATTGTAGGGCATCCGCGCGGGAAGAGATCAAAGCCAAATCCTGGTGCGCGCTTCGCGCGCACCACAATTTCAAAGTCTATACTAGTCTATACTATAACACTCCTACTGAGGTCCTGCACACATTATACGACGTCCTGCACACCCCTACTGGGATGGTGCACAGGTCCCATAATGCACACTCCTACTGAGGTCCTGCACACATTCTACCACATTCTGCACACCCCTACTGGGGTCCTGCACACGTTCCATGATGTCCTGCACACTCCTACTGAGGTCCTGCACAGGTCTCACATGATGTCCTGCACACTCCTACTGAGGTCCTGCACAGGTCCCTTGATGTCCTGCACACTCCTACTAAGGTCTTGCACACGTTCCATGATGTCCTGCACACTCCTACTGAGGTCCTGCACACATTCTACGACGTCCTGCACACCCCCACTGTGGTCCTGCAGACGTCCCATGATGTCCTGCCCACTCCTACTACGGTCCTGCGCACTCCTACTGAGGTCTTGCATACGTTCCATGATGTCCTGCACACTCCTACTGAGGTCCTGCACAGGTACCATGATGTCCTGCACACTCCTACTAAGGTCTTGCACACGTTCCATGATGTCCTGCACACTCCTACTGAGGTCCTGCACAGGTCCCTTGATGTCCTGCACACTCCTACTAAGGTCTTGCACACGTTCCATGATGTCCTGCACACTCCTACTGAGGTCCTGCACACATTCTACGACGTCCTGCACACCCCTACTGGGGTCCTGCACACGTCCCATGATGTCCTGCCCACTCCTACTACGGTCCTGCGCACTCCTACTGAGGTCCTGCATACGTTCCATGATGTCCTGCACACTCCTACTGAGGTCCTGCACAGGTACCATGATGTCCTGCACACTCCTACTAAGGTCTTGCACATGTTCCATGATGTCCTGCACACTCCTACTGAGGTCCTGCACACATTCTACGACGTCCTGCACATACTGGGGTCCTGCACACGTCCCATGATGTCCTGCCCACTCATGCTACGGTCCTGCACATGTTCCATGATGTCCTGCACACTCCTACTGAGGTCCTGCACAGGTCCCATGATGTCCTGCACACTCCTACTAAGGTCTCGCACACGATCCATGATGTCCTGCACACTCCTACTGAGGTCCTGCACACATTCTACGACGTCCTGCACACCTCTACTGGGATCCTGCACAGGTTCCATGATGTCCTGCACACTCCTACTGAGGTCTTGCACACGTTCCATGATGTCCTGCGCACTCCTACTGAGGTCCTGCACACATTCTACGACGTCCTGCACATACTGGGGTCCTGCACACGTCCCATGATGTCCTGCCCACTCATGCTACGGTCCTGCACATGTTCCATGATGTCCTGCACACTCCTACTGAGGTCCTGCACAGGTCCCATGATGTCCTGCACACTCCTACTAAGGTCTCGCACACGATCCATGATGTCCTGCACACTCCTACTGAGGTCCTGCACACATTCTACGACGTCCTGCACCCTCTACTGGGATCCTGCACAGGTTCCATGATGTCCTGCACACTCCTACTGAGGTCTTGCACACGTTCCATGATGTCCTGCACACTCCTACTGAGGTCCTGCACAGGTCCCATGATGTCCTGCACACTCCTACTAAGGTCTTGCACACATTCTACGACGTCCTGCACACCTCTACTGGGATCCTGCTCAGGTTCCATGATGTCCTGCACACTCCTACTGAGGTCCTGCACACATTCTACGACGTCCTGCACACCTCTACTGGGATCCTGCACAGGTTCCATGATGTCCTGCACACTCCTACTGAGGTCCTGCACACATTCTACGACGTCCTGCACACCCCTACTGGGGTCCTGCTCACGTCCCATGATGTCCTGCCCACTCCTACTACGGTCCTGCGAACTCCTACCGAGGTCCTGCACAAGTGCAAGTACTGAACCTTCTGAAATGATTCAAAAATCACAGGCACTCACTCTTTCACAGGTCCTCGGAAGAGTGAGTGCCTGTGATTTTTGAATAATTTCAGAAGGTTCAGTACTTGAACTTTACGAGAACGAGAACTTGTGACCTGGACAAATCTCAAAACATAGGCCAAAATTCGCTTAGCTCTCGAAAGAGTGAGTGCCTGTGATTTTTGAATAATTTCAGAAGGTTCAGCACTTGAACTTGATGTTACTACTAGAACCAAATCGTTTTTGTGAGTGTCCTCGTAGATTTCGCCTGCGGGATCATCTGATATGGTGAAGGCAGAAACTTGCCCGTGAGGAGGGTGAGTTAACTCGGTGAGAAATTCTGGTCCCCTCCATCACCCATGATTTGATAGATCGTACTTTGATATTTCCCTGGTTGCATAATCGGCTGGATTCAAATGTGATGGAACATAAGCAAAATATACTTGGCAGCCAAGGAAGTCTAGATGCTGAACGATTTTCATGATTTCTTGTACACGATTTTCTACCATTTTCCCTTTTTCCTGGTGACGAGACCCTTTTAATCAACTCAGCACTATTTCCGAATCCGGAAAAATGTAGATCGTTTGAATTATCAGTGCTGAGTTTACTTGCTCTACTATTGCATGCGTTAGACGTGCTGCTAACGTTACAGCGTCGAGCTCCATTTTGGGCATAGTAAGGGAGGATCGTACAGAATGTAGTTTTTCCCTTGCCATCAATAGATTCGAAGAGGTTTCAGTACAAAGGTATGTCCATGCTGCCATGGATTCCATACTTGCGTCTGCAAATGTGGCTAAAACTTGTGGAGCGGATTTTTCCGAAAGAAAACGAGGAAGATCTTTGGAAAAATCACTGATAACTGCTTTGACTTGTTCCCATTCGCCTATTTTTTTGGCAGACAGTTCACTATCCCATGCTCATCCTTCTTTCCAAAGGGACTGGAGAAAAACTTTGGCCTATGTTTTGAGATTTGTCCAGGTCACAAGTTCTCGTTTATTCACGAACAAGTCGCAGCAAGTAGGGCTTTCCCTTCAACTGAGGACGATTGCAGACTTTAACTCGATATTACTCACCGGGAGGGAAATCAAGTATGCGGAAACAGTTTTGATCCGACGTCATCAGAGAACATGGATAACGCCTTCTATTTTGGGAAAGATGAAAAACCTGAACGTGCACGAACATTGAGGATGGAATCATGCGATGTGAGGGACGCTTGGGGAAAAGTGAGCTCAATGACAGCGCAAAATTTCCTATCCTAGTTCTCCGAAATTCCCTTTTAGCTGAACGCATTATCGTAGACACTCACGAGAGAGGTCATCCGCGAGGCAATCATACTTGACTTACTTAATCGGTTGGCTTTCGCCTGACGCGGTCATTCCGCATCTTCACCGAGGTGTGCCGTCCTAGTAGTCAGCCGTGTCCATTTTTCACGGTCTTCAGCCACAATCTGAACACATTCCATCCAGCTGTCACTATTCCATTTCCTGCGAAACGAAACATCGCGCCTGAACTGTCTTTCGATGCCGAGTGACTTTAAATCCTCTTTAACCACATCCGTCCAGAACTTTCGCCTACGCCCAGGTGGCCGTTTCCAGACAGGATTTGGAAGCATTTTTAAAGCGTGTTGTACGAGACGATCCGGCGTTCTTCTTAGTATATGCCCGAGCAGTCGAAGTCGACTTTCCATTGCTGCTTGAGATGGCGTTAGGAGATGCTGGCACCTCCCTCGTGTCAAGCGTTGATGTACTGCGTCGATTTCCTTGTAAAGGTCTTCGTTATGGCATACACGCGGCCAGAAATATCCAAGCAAACGCCTAAAAGCTTCCTCTCCGTGCAATCCAACCTTTCCATCTGCGTTTTCGGTGCTGCCCACGTCTCCGATCCGTACATCATGATAGGGCGAATAGCGGATAGGTAGACGCGCAACTTGACTTCCTTCGCGATGGTGGTAGACCACAAACACTTGGTTAGAGAATTGAATGCAGACGTAGCTTTCGCACATCGTTGTCGAATATCCGCTGCATAACTACCATCGTTCTTCAGCAAACAGCCCAAATAACAGAAATCGTCCACCAGTTCGATACGTTGTCCGTCCACACAAACTCCAGTTGAAGGCCTCTGAGAGACCCACATCTGCTTGCATTTGTCGGGACGAAGACGAAGTCCATAGGCTGCGGCATACTTCGAAACGAGGTTCACAATCCTTTGCAGTTTTGCGTTGTTTTCAGCGAATAACACAATGTCGTCGGCGTACTCCAGGTCGACAAGGGAGCGTCCTGATGGTGTTAGGATCACATCCGCAGGAAACTGTTCTGCAACTCTACGCATGATGTCATCAACGGCGAAGTTGAAAAGAAAAGGTCCTGCAACGGCTCCTTGCCTTACTCCTGTTTTCACCTCGAAAGCTGACGTAAATCCGACAGGTGTACGAACTGCTGCTGTTGTTCCTTTGTTCATGTCCTCGATTAACCGAACATACTTTTCCGGGACTCCATCTGCTCGCAGAGCATTGAGCAATCGATCACGATGAGGAGAGTCGAACGCGGCTTCAAAGTCCAAAAAAGCAAGCTGTAATGGCTTCGAAAACCGCTGCCACGATTCAATTACTCTTCTCACGACGAACACTTGGTCGATGGTCGATCTTCCAGGTCGAAAACCGGCTTGCTCATCTCTGGTCGTTCCTTCACGATGTTTGATAAGTCGCTCGAGAATGATACGTTCTAAAACCTTGTACATGACACGAAGTAGAGAGATTCCTCTGTAGTTCTTAGGATCCGTGACGGATAGCTTCTTGTGAAGAGGTACGATGATCGCATGTCTCCACGAATCGGGTATCCTTTCGCTCATCCATATGGCACGGATGGTGTTGGTCATTTCACGAATCCCAGACGGAGGAAGAGCTTTCAGCATTTCAGCAGTGATGTTGTCATCTCCACCTGCCTTTCCATTCTTCATTTTCCGGACACAATCCAAAACTTCAGACTCAGTCGGCGGTTCCTCACTGACATCGTAATGTGCTCTCTGAACATGCGGGAGCTCAGGTACTGATGGCGCTGGACGATTCAGTAGTGAACTGAAGTAATCCTTCCATATTGGCAGCGTCGCATCACCAACTGCAACTCCATTGGTAGTGTTCAAGACAGGAGAACATCTCTTCATCTTCCCGCTATACTGTCGCAGCAACGTGTAGGCTTTCTTCGGATTCTTCTCCTCCCAAGCCTTCTCGAACTCCTTAGCTCTACACGTCCACTCTCGTTCGCGGTCACTTTGAAGCTGCCGACGCAACTTCCTCCTCAGACGCTTCTCCTCCACGAAGTTTCCTGCAGTTCGGAGAGCACATACTCTGTTGTAGGTAGATGTTGTTTCTTCTGAGACGTAGGCGAACTTCTTCTTAGGCTGTACAACCGGGAGTGCCTCTTTCGAAGCGTCCTGGATGCACTTGACAAAAGAATCCGCGTCGCAAAGTTTCTTCTTAGTCCGTACTCCGATGTGAATAGAAACGCGTTGTCGGAAATTCCTTCTGCACTCTTCATCTCTGAGACTTGTCATGTCAATCCTTTGGAGAGGCTGAGCCCTACGCTTCCTCTTATGAATCCTCGCAGTGAAGTTCAACAGAACAGGACGGTGATCCGAATCGAATGCGACATCCCACACAGCTCTAGATCTTTGAATGTCCGATACTGGAATATTCCTCGTCAGGACATAGTCAAGCTGTAGTTTCAGAGTTGTCATCTTCCGCTTCCGCTGCTCTTCTGGAGATAGCCGGGTTGGTCCCTGCCACGTAAGCTGATGGCGGCGATGATTCCTCTTGAATGTCGATGCAATAATCAGACCACTGCGTTCACAAAAGTCGACAAGGCGGTAGCCATTGTCCGATGTTTGCTCCACTGGGTAGAACCATTTACCGAGTACTTCGGATTCCTGATCAAGTCCCATCTTCGCATTTGCGTCAGTCCCCACGACAACAGCATGTTGACAAGGTATCCTGGCCAGCAACGTATTGGAGTTCCTCATAAAACGCATCCTTCGAATTGTCTTCGGCGGTTTCAGTGGGCGCATGAGCACTCACTATCCACAGATTGAATCCTCTGTGATCCCGCAGTCGTACGAATGCATTCCGACACGACGTTGAGCCGAACTCCTTGACCATACCATTGAAATCCTTCCTTACAGCTATTGCACAGCCTCCCACTCTCCTATCGTCAGCGTTAGCGCAGTAGATGGTGTACTCTCCGACGCTGATGACGGGTCTATCCTTGAGGCGGGTTTCCTGCAAAGCAGCAAACGGTGCATGGAAATAGCTCAGAAGGCTGGATAGCGCAGTTTTTTGGATATCACTCGACAGCGATCGACAGTTCAGGGTGGCGAAATTGTGGCTTGTGGCCAAAGACTCCATGACTCCCTAGGTACGGATCCTAAGGTGTTATGGACCAGAGGCCTTAGTGTGCCGGACGGCGACACCTTTATGCAATGTGCGGGATACTTTCGCGATATAGTTGTGCACGCTATATCGCTCGAACGTTCCCTGTGTACACTCAAACGTCTGCTGGGTTCAGTAGAAGCAGGGGCACCAACGAGCAGGTACCAACAGACTTGTATACACACCCCCAATCATACAATGGCAATAATCAGGGAAAAGTTTTGGATCCCTCAATTACGCTCTCAGGTAATGAAGCAAGTTCGAAAATGCATCGTTTGTCAAAAAATGAATAACCTTCCATACAGGTATCCTGAACAAAGTGATCTACCAAGGGAAAGAGTAGTCAAGTGAGCATGTGGGGCTAGATTACTTTGGACCCCTCCCAGTAGCTCCTACCCCTCAGGGCAAGTGTTACGGGGTGATAATTACCTGCATGGTTACGCGTTTAATTCACCTCGACATTGTCTCGGATTTGACGACGATAGCCTTTCTACACATGCTAAGAAGATTTTTCGCAAGACGGGGTATTCCTTCATCAATTATCAGTGATAATGCACCCACTTTTTTTCTAGGTGAAGCAATACTTAGTGAATGCATAAAAACTGCTCGCAGTGACCCAATGATAGCGCGAGAGATCAGTGACAGAAAGATCGAATGGCGACATATCACTCCTTAGGCTGCGTCCATACGTGGCGAGAGCGTGCGATTACGCAAAATCGATGATCATCGTGGGCACACGATTCACTAGCCGCTCACAGGCGCTCCTTCTCGCGCGCCCTCGCCCGCTCGCTCTCGCGCGCTTGCGCCAGCACCACGAAGCAAACAGCAAGTTTCAAGCTTACTGCTCCGTCACTAAGGCGGGTGGCATCAAACCTGTATCAAAACCACTCCCCTTGTTTTTCTTAACCCCACCAAGGACATTGAAAACCGTGGGAAATCAACAGCCGTTGCGACGATTTGAGCCATTGATCACCCGATCAAACGTTTTCAATCGAATCAACACGAGACAGGGGTGTTTGCCTGTGTTAATTTGCAGGCAGCGTTGAGGAGCGTCGAGTGGCGCACAGCAGCGGGAGCGCCCGCTCTCGCCACACATGGACGCTGCCTTACGCTCCCTGGCAAGGAGGGTTTTACGAGAGATTAATCAAGTCTGTAAAATCATCTCTCTTCAAGGCAGTAGGAAAGGCAATGTTAACTTTCGAAGAACTCTCAACCGTTATTGCAGAAATTGAAGGACTTTTGAACACAAGACCTCTTCTTTACGCAGACTCAAGTTTTGATTCATCAAGTCTGCTGAGACCAGTAGATTTTTTGCAAAAAGAAATGCAAGTTTACTTCCCTTTAGATTCTTTGGCAGAGGACGACGGAGATCCATCATATATGCCTCCGAATGAAATTGCGCCGCTGCGTACAAAAACACAGGCAATTCAGGCATTAAAAAGTTCATGCAAGTTTACAGAAAAGTTTTGGCAACTATGGAAATCACAATACCTCACCGCTCTTAGAGAACACCATAAAATGCAAGTCGGAAAAAGGAGATCCGGACTTTTGGTCCCCCAAGTAGGTAGCCTAGTCATGATCTATGACGAAGTTGTCCCTCGTCAGTCTTGGAAAATTGGGAGAATCGAGGAATTGCCAGAAAACAGCAAAGGGAGAATCAGAGATGCACTGGTAGTTTTGCCATCTCATAGGCGAATAAGACGACCAATAAATTTGCTAATCCCTCTAGAGTTGGGAAACACAACCCAAAGCTCGCTTCCAAGCAGCGACAACCAAGTAGATTGTTCCGACAGTAGTCAGGTTGAAGATGAAGGTAGGAAACAGGTAGTCCCTGAACCGCAAAATCGTTACAATTTACGTCCACGCGTCCAAAACCAAGTAAATCACGGACCCGCGGATCTATCACTTGTAGGTACAAGTTCGATAAATTTCATAATGGCTATCTGTTTTTACTCACGTTATGTGCTCGATCAAGTGACTCATCCGCAGTCAATTCTGTGGAACAGGTAGTAAGCTCGCGCGCAATTCGATGCATTAATGGTGGAGTAGAAATCTATTCTACTAATGACTCTGTATCTGAAGTATGCACAGAAAACTTTTTCACTACAGTTGACCAACCGAATTCTACGGCAGTCATCAAGTTTCCTCCACAGATACTCTATCGCACACACAGTCATTCGGCGAATCGACAGACGAAATCAACGACACCCGCGCGATCTGATAGAACTGCTTACGATGGCGCTGGCAATTGGTATTTTCAGACAAGGGGTTTTTGGCTGTCAGCAAGTAGATATTTTTTCTCATTTTTCCACTGTTTGTTCAAGTATACACAATGGAGAAAACTGTTTTTTCGAAAGTGAATTTTTTTTTCGGAAGTGATAAAGCTTAACCCGTTCAAACAAGAAGCATGCTATCGCCTAGTAAGAAACGGCACCGTAGTTCATGAACTTCGAGCGTTCTGGAAATCTCTAATTCTCACGTGTGAAGACGAGACGGAGAGGTGCACGCGAGACACAGAATATCAAGTTATCGATAGTAAACGGTGCCCCCATTCAGGCTCTTGCACGGGAGATAAATGCGCATCTATCAATAGTTCAAGTTTAGTTCCCGAACTCGAGATAGGAAACAAGTTTCCTGGGAATACGGTCTGTGTAGAATCATATGGGGGTCCAGGGTGCGACTGTTTTTATCTAAGTTCGGGATGTTTATTCTATCGGATCTATGTAACGCCAAGAACTTCGCAAGTTTACGAGATTTTTCATTGCAATAGGTGGATAGAAGCAGCGAAAATTCAGTTTTCTCATACTAATACACTGAGTAAATCAAAAACTTCACGAATTGTATCTCTAAGCCCGAATATCCCCATCAAGTGGAACATTTTTACAGTGACTCTGACGTCTTTAACAGTGCCCCCCATACCACTTTTGCAGTCCCCGTTCATTTCCGATGGGAATAACACAGCCATTTGGAATCAAAAAATCAATCCTCCCCTGTGGTGTGACACATTTGAAAATGCACAGTCAATGTCTTGTCCTGTGCAGGATGAATGTACCTGTTACCCAGCAGAAACGAAGGCAAACTGCAAGTGCAAAGAGACAAACATTGCGTCATGGTTCAAGAGCGTGAGAAATAGACTACCCATAGTTCTTTCATCACTGGCTTTCCGCCGGTACAAAGAAGGCCGTGTGCTAGCCACAGTACCAAGCATCTCAGACAATGGGATGGACCGACCGCGGACATGTTCCGTACCGACCGCGGACAGGTTGCGTACCGACAGCGGGATGGGCGACGTTTGGAACGCAATTCGCACGCTGTCGGCACGCAAATTAGCGCGGTCGATACGCACGGCCACGCGGTCAGTAAGGAATGCCACGCGGTTAGTACGCATAGCCACGCGGTCGGTACGTCTTGCCACGCGGTCGGTACGCATCGCCTCGCGGTCGGTACGCACTGCAACGCGGTCATTACGCATTGCCACGCGGTCAGTAGGACCGGTTTTCAGATACTGACAGCGGTGGGAGCGCATCGCGACGCGGTCAGTACGCAATGCCACGCTGTCGGCACGCATTGTCGCGCGGTCGGTACGCACTGCCACTCGTTCAGTACGCATTGCCACGCGGTCGGTAGACATTGCTACGCGGTCGGTACGCACTGCCACGTGGTCAGTACGTTTTGTCACGCCGTTGATACGCATTGTCGCGGGGTCGGTACGCATTGTCACGCTGTCGGGACGCATGGACACGCTGTCGGGACGCATTGCCACGCGGTCGGTACAAACGTTACTCGTAGGATTGACCGCGGTTAGTACGCACTCAACCGCGGAAGGCTCGATTTTATCACGCGGTCAGTACGAAACATTTTTGAAGACGGCCGCTATTAGTACGCATGCACGTGCGGCAGGTATTCATTGCTTCCAATGAATTGGCGCTCTTTCGAAACGCATTAATACTCGGATGCAGGGTTTGTGGAAAGAAAAAGAGGTTTTCATCACGAAGGTCAGTATCTAGTCCCAAATAATTGGAAATAAGCAAACGTTGGAAGTAGGGGTGGGGCTTGGGGTAACGCACGAACAAGTTGAAACAGCCCAAAACCGCTGGCTTTATTTATTTATTTATTTATTTATTTATATACGCCCTTTCGGGCATGCCAACAACACAGTTCGAAGGTAAAATTCAAGTGACAAAGAAAAACAACACAAAAAATCAACTAAACACATGAAATATTTGAGCGCATGACAGCACATCAACAAGGAGCATCAATACGCCGGGACAGCTCAGGAGGAAGTGGGAGAGAGGGTTTCGCAAAAACGGTAGAAGCTAATCATACCAAGTGACCTCAAATGAGTCAAACATCACCGGTTACGTATCAAGATAGGTGCATAACGATGCGGCTTCCTTTGTAATTCTGTGATTCATAGCAATACCTATACAACCCTCAACACAGCGAATACCGGAGGCTATTCCCGGGTAGATGCAAGCACGCAACTGGACGAGGCCATTCCGGGGCGGGTTCTAAGGAACCTCTTTAAACTAAACACGCACCCCAGGCGATGGCATGCAGGGAGCCTCTACAGATCGCTATATGTGTTCACAGCAGCACCAGGTAGAGCAAGTCGGAAAGTATCAGAATATTTGGAAGCACGAACAACGAAAATGCAAGCCTACCCAAATAGAGACCGATTAGAATTTCGTTGGGCACTTGTACTTTCTGTCCGATAATCTTAGAAATACAGCCAAAAAGCTAACTAGCTAGCTAGCTAGCTGATAGCTAAATGGAAGCCTGAACAAAAATTACTTTGAGCGTGTCGATACCGAGCAAATGTTGTAAGCACCTGCAGCTTCTACGCCGCTAACCTGAGACTAGAGACGCTGAAAGACTACCTTTCTGTAGCTTATACGTAAAGGAGACAATCAAAGCAAAGACTGAAGTGTTTCATGGCTGCTATAATGCTCTTAGTTGGACCAAACAAAATCGAGACTAAGAATTCAATGCAGCTTCCTATAATAAACATAATTATCAGCAAACGAAAGGAATTAATAGTCTATAGAGCAGAAAGGGTGGTCCGGCAGAAACGGCTAGCACTGGTCTGCCGGTTGACAATGGAAGTTCATGTAGAGCAACCAAATAAGCACCAGTCCAAGCATATTTTGTCGCTGGAACAGATACGATAAAAGAAAAGTAGGTAAATCAGAAGGTCTTTCGGGTAAAAAAAAAGGGCCATCTATTCGCTAAATTTTCTACTAGCCGTTCACTAACTCAATTTTGATCCCATTTTGGAAGTGGTCAATTGGAAGGAGCTGCTCCGGTTTACTTTGCAAAAAATAACAAAAAATCTTTTCCGAGCGGGAACTAGCAAGCATCTTACTGCAGACGATAACCGTCTGACTTTCTAACTTGCCTCAGGAACATCGGCTAATACTGTCACATTGAGTTTACCAAGTCTTTTCTTAAAAATAGTCGTATTTCTAGACGTGAACACATCAATTGGCAGCTGCCCCATCCAACGCGCGCATCGATTAAAGAAGTTGTGGAACATATGATTGCGTCTTTTGCTCCCCAAAGTGGCATACTGGACGGCAAACCTGGATGACCTGGGGCTCGATGGTCTAAATATCCAGTATTTTCCTGCCCGCAGCTTAACTTGTCTTTTTAGAATCCGAAAGCACAGTGTTAGGTCGGAAAACATCCGTCTTTTTTGTAGAGAGAAAAGAGAAAAATGACTCAGGCGCTCACTATAACTAGGCAAGGTGCTGCGGTCGGAGCTAACGCATTTTAACCATAAAACTCGGGTGAAAAGATGCTGAACCTTCTCAATTTTGGCGATATCTTTTTTAAGAAACGGGCTCCAAAGTGGTGAACAATAATCAAGGTGAGGCATTACTAGGGATTTGTAAAGACGTGTCCAAATTCGGACATTCGCGCATTTTATATTCCTGAGCATCATAAATAGTGTGGCATATGCCTTCTTAACTATCTTGTCAATGTGATCGGAAAAGTCGAGGTTTGAGTTGAGATAAACTCCAAGGTCTTTGATAGATTTGCAGGCAGAAAATGTAACACCGTTAACTTGAAATTCAGGAGACTCGAGGTCGCCAAAATGCATAGCCGAACATTTTTCAATATTGAGCGGTATATTCCAGCTAGCAGCCCACTCCACCATAACTTCAATTGAAGCTCTGAGCGCAGAAAGCACTTCCTCCTTATTATCTCGCCCATAGGAACCATAGATTTTTATATCATCGGCGTAGGCTTGGACTCTAATATTCTGATGTACTCTCAAACGCTGAGGCAGTTCAATCGTATAAATCAGGAACAGAAGAGGAGATAATACTCCTCCTTGAGGCACCCCGCTGGTACAAGAGTACCTCGAGGAGAAGTTACGACCCACCTTGACAACCATATGCCTATCAACCAAATACGATTTTAACCAATCAAGAAGACAGCCACGAAATCCAAGAAACTCTAGTTTTGCTAGGAGTTTTCTATGACAGACCTTATCAAATGCTTTGGAAAAATCGAAGAAAATTATGTCAACGGAGTCACCGGTATTCACCGCCCGACTCCAGTCATAAAAGGCATCGAGTAAGTTCGTAGAAGTTGAAGCACCAGGTAGGAATCCGTGTTGCTCAGGAGGAATTAGTGAAGCTTGGCTAAGACGGGAAAGCATAGTTTTACTAATGATTTTCTCCATAACTTTGATAGGTGTAGGGGTGAGGCTGATAGGTCGAAAACTACTCAAATCTTTGGCCCCAGGAATTTTAGGAATGGCTGTTACAATTGCCTGCTTCCAAAAGTGTGGAACCTCCCCATGCATTAGTGAAAGATTAAACAGATGTGCAAGGGGCGTGGACAACGATTTATGACACTTTTTATACACAATTGGAGGGATACCATCATAGGGCTCGGTCATGGACGGCTTGATAACTTTCAGTATAGTGGAAATTTCATGTGGATGAAAGTAGATATCAACGGTGAACGGTTGCGCGTAATTACCAGTCATTTGCGGTACATCGGAAGAACAATGCGAAGAAAAAACACTGGCGAAGTAACTCCCTAGAGCATCAGCTTTCTCTGATCTGTGGAATATGTTAGATCATTGTGAACAAGCAACGATGGCAAAGAAGTTTTTGGTCTACCGATACACCGCAAATACTGATAAAGGTGCTTCATGTGCTCTCCGGAGGCGAGTCTCTTCTCATAGTTCGCAAGAAACTTTTTCAAGTGACTGCTGAGATCAACACATACTTTCTTATAAAGCGGATGACATACTGGCTCACTTAGACAACGAAATAAGCGTTCTTTTTGTTCAAAAAGATTGACAATATGAGGAGGATAAGCTACACATGGAGATTTCGGATGCTTCATAGGAACAAAGACTGCCAAAGCACTATAAATTACATGGCAAAAGCGTTCGTAAGCCTCGGTTACGCAGGAGTACTGATCGAATACTTCAAACCAATTAACTTCAGAAAGAAAACTGTCAAGAGCACGAAAATCTGTTTTCATAAAATCAGGGAGGGGAATTTGATAGGAGTCGCGAGTTTCTTCCAGCAACTGAAAGGAAATAGTGGCGTGGTCAGACAAGCCAAGAGGTGCCGATAAACCGATATTGGAAATGTTAGGCTGCGAAGATAATACTAAGTCAAGTACTTTATTACCATGAGTTGGTTCAGACACATATTGCTTGAAGCCACCTTCTTCAAAAAAGTCTAGAAAAGGCTTGGATGTAGTGTTGAGGGCACAGCTGTTGGTCCAATCAATTTGTAAATTAAAATCACCCACAAGTACAGTGCTAACCCGAAAAGAGGACAGGTCTCGAAGAACTTCAATGAGTGCTACGTCGTCATTTTTCATAGAGTTTGGAGGACGATAAACAGTAATGAGACGAGTGTGCGACCTTTTTTGCGGGAAAAAAATTTCGATGGAGAGGACATCAGCTTTCAAGGACGCGCTAAACTCAACAGAATTAACAGTGAGGTTGCATTTTACCAGGCAACACACTCCACCACCAACGCGCATTGAACGGTCAGAGCGATACACCCAGTAAGGAAGGCTCCCTACTAGTTCCGAGTCAAGAATATTCTCTGTAAGCCATGCTTCAGTAATGAAAAGAAAATCAGGATTTTTTCGACGCAAAAAGTAGTGTAAATAGTGAATCTTGTTTTTCAAACTACGTGCATTCATGAGACTACAGATCATAGCGGGCCTACCGTGCGGGCTTAGATGTTTTCCGAGCCCTTGCGTGGGATCTTTGAAACATGGGTGAGTTTGCCTCCATACACCACCCACTCACGCACCAGTTTCCCCTTGTTCAGCTCTTTTGCCTGCTGACGTAGCTCGTAGTCCTGATCTCTCTCCTCCTTCGTCATACTCCGTCGTATGTAGACGTTGGGGAAATCAGAACCACGCAGCAAACGAGCTTGAGCAAGGGCCCGACGCCAGTGGGACGTGCTCGGGAAAACAACCTTCACAAGCCGTGGACGTTGAGGATCAGGTTTCCCCATCCTGTAGTTCTCCGATGGCCGACATTCGACGTCTAGAATCCCCAGGATTTTGTCCACCTTCTCCTCCACGTCCCTTTGGCGGTCCGGTGCCGGAAGACCTTGTGCAGCCTCTTCGAGGCCACTTATGACAATGCTGTGGGCCCTCTTCTCGTTCTCGATGGCTTCAGAAAAATCCGCAGGGATCTTCACCGCGAGAGCATTGAGAATGAGGCCGACTAACGGATTGGTGTTCACTTCCAACGCTTTTTTCACGAGTTCCATAGCTGACAGCCCGGAGATATCAGGGAAATCGTCCTTGCTGACAGCTCCAGCCTCAATTGTCTGAGAATTGGAAGCTTGTGAAGAAAGGCCAGAAGTGCTCCTGGTGACGCGCCGTTGTTGAGTCATTTGGACCATTTTGATCTTTGATCTACCAGAGATTATTGGAAAAAGTTTTGTGTGTGATTGGCAAGAACGGACGGAAAAACGGCGTAAAATAGAGCCTTAACAGAACTTTCGAATTCAAAGATGGATGAGCAAAAGTTTAATGCTATGCGAAAAGATTGCAAATGAATTAATGTTAAACTATGATGTGAATAGCGAAAAATGACAGAGCGCCAATTAAACAACCGCTCGTCGCCAGGTGACACCGTATTGAAACAGCAAAGGACGAGCTTTTTCAATCAACAACCTATAAAGTCTAGTTTACTTAGAGGCAGCAGACACGCTCAAAATGGTATCGATTTTATGAAATAAATCAAAGGTTTGGAGCTGGTTGTATTGGAAACTGACGAAAAAACGGATAACGGTTAATTTGTTATCAGGTGAAAGTGGACGAGTCTTACGGCGCGCGGTTTAAACAGCGAATATTAGCAACAAGACGGTTGGAATAGAGAAGCCGATATACTATTACAGCCTATACTGAAAGGTTCACCTTGTTGGAAGCCTCAAAAAGCAGCCAAAGTGGCCGTATTAGTACTATCAATCTGGACGAGTTTGTATTTTGGGGCGGGGTTGCAGAGATTTTTCGATTTGTATTGCTGGCATTTAGTAGTTTTGACTCTATTTTGACGCTTCCAACGGCGTGAGCAGTTTACAAGGAGCCATGCGACTTCAGAAACGTAGTTATCTCGACAACTTTTTCGAGCGTGTCTGCTGCCTCTAAATGAGCCTGGGCGGAGCAAGCAGAGGAGCGATCGGTCATGACAAAATAAGGATATCTTGACATGATAAACCCAATACGCCATACTTTAACGGGCTCTAAATGAGGGAGCTAGGTCCCTGTCAGAATTGGATGAAAAAATCGCCATAACCCGCCTTGGCCGACCCGGTCGAAACGTATGAAAAGCATGGACGATGGAGGGGGAAAAACACTCGGGGTCGTATTCGCCATCAACTCGCCGGGAAGTAGAAGGAAATATGAGGTGAAATTTCAGTACGAAATGCGCGCTCCACGGCCACCTCTCGCCTCCCTTGGCTTCCCTCGCGACCGCCGGAGTTTTTCGCATCGAATCGCTGGAGAGTACTCGCTTCTCGATAGAACCTTTATCTTTCCGCAGTGATATCGCAACGTAACACAGTTTGCATTTTCATAATACACAGTGTAAGATGGGTTGATCTGTTCCTCTGCCGCGCGCGGTATCAACCCTTCCGTTTCCCTTCGACTTCCCTAGGCGGTTTGTTGGCGAATACGTTTTTTCCACCCCACCTCATTCATGTCTTTCGTGATTATCGAACGGGCTGGCTACGGCGATCGGCCAACTATGATCGAGGCCCTAGCCGTTTCAAGCCTACCGCGTGTTTAGCTCAAAATAGCCCCAGCCGCGATCCAGCTGGAGAGGTTTGGTTTTGTTAATTTCATGTTAATGAAAAACAAGGTGCACACTCACGCCGTTTTGTGGCGTACTTGTAGGCGTGTATTATGACGCATCGAATCATCGAACCGTTGCCAAATGAGTACTTAGGTATTATCGTTCCTCGAAAGCCAGTCCGCTCCCACACACTTTCACCTGCGTCGGCGCACTTCCCGTTGGGTCCAATACACTTTCCCCGGCGCTAGGCGTACCCCCAGTCGGGTCCCGCACACCTTCCCCTGCGCCTGGTGAACTCTCAGTTGGGTCCCGTACACCCTCCCCAGCGCTTGGCGCACTCCTGAGTCCCGCACATTCTCTGCTCATCGGTCAACGATCTCTGATCAACTCTTAGCCGTTCATTATTATGTATGATAACTATGTCTGGCGTTGGTAGGTCAGCCGCGTCAAATCGTTTTGCCTTGCTTGCACGTCTTTTCTCTCGTAAAATTCACTTATAATCGTGCAGGGAGAAGGGTGAATCGTGACGGGAAAAAGCGGCCCCAGCACGGCTAACACGTGTCGTATGATGCAATAACCGTAGTCCGCAAGTGCGGACCGGAATCTGATCCAGAGAACGACAATAAATAAATAAATAAGAAAACAAATCAATTAACAAATAATTAAATAATTAAGTAATTAAATAAAAAAGTGAATAAATGAGTAAATATAATAGTAAATAAATAAATAAGTAAATAAATGAATAAGTAATTAGATAAAAAAAGTGAATAAAAAAAGTGAAAATAAATAAGTAGTTATTAAGCCGACGAAAAGTATCACATTAACAAAGAGATGAAAACGAGGAGAAGAAAAAAGTATCTGGATTTGCAAAGAATGATAAGAGAGTGAAGTAGATAAAGAAAGAGAGCAATAGGAGAAATTGGAGTGTATGAAGAAAAACCCCTGCGATTTGAAGGAAATCGCTATTTTTTAGTTTACTTTCTTGGGCACTCCGTTGGGGACGGGAGAAAAAGTTTATGGGGTCGCCACTAGCGTGTTCGATAGTGGGGTGATCAAGGAGGTCATAGAGGTTTCGGGTGAAGAAGAGCTCGTTAGGGATATCAATTCTGGCCAGTGGAGATTCGAGCATTTATTTGAATCGTGCGTGATTGTGACCAAGGTAGCCTCTCCCGCGTTATCAACTTTGCTAGCATCATTTTCAATTTTTTTTTGTGTACAACTGAGCATTTCGGGCTAGGTGACATCACCCACAAAACTTGAGCCAAAGGACTGCTGTGGGGTCGATCAACTAGCACTTCTGGGTCGATCATCTAACACTTTTTCATTGATTTTTTATACAACCGTCGAACAACATGGAAAACATTTTCGACGCAAAAATTCTTCAAAAACAGAAAAACGCCAGGAACGATCTTGGCCCGAAATTCAAATCAAATTTAACAATGATTTCAGACTGGTTTTTCTTCACGAATGAAGGTCTGTCAGAGGCCCTTTCGACAATTCCGTTCACTAAAGAGACCAAGCAATACAAAAAACATGAAAAAATGTTTAGATTTTTGATTTCGACTTTATTTTTTTTATTTTTTCTAGATTTAGATTTTCCTCATAGCTAAAAAATCTTGTGGTGCACAGATAACTCAAAATTGGTATTTGACCCTCACTATGGCGAAAGTCAGCAAGAGCCCAGGACAAAAACACACAAAACAGCTCAAAACCGGCTATAATTAGGATCACTCCGCCCGTTCATGTTGTTGCTCCATCCTCGAATAACGAGTTTTTCAAGAGCACTAACTGTTTCGAAGAAAACGAAATATAGGCTTGGGATAGATGAAGCCAGATGTGTGAATAAAATTGTGTTGCTCCATTTCTGTGATTCTCGCCGGATTCTCAGTTCTAAAAATGAAGCTGTCACAGAGACCAACCCATCTGACTCTCTACCGGAACTACAAGGTCAAAACTCCTCAGGGAAAACCCTTCCTCTGAAGACTCGATAGGCTAAATGTGCAAACGCTCGAGATTTCGTTGTTTACTAAGTACGTGCATTTGCTTATCTACGACATTCACGGGTTCACTTGCTTACAGAATGCGTGCGATTGCGTACTGAATGCGTGTCATTGCGTGCCGGCAGCGCAAACTTACAAAACGACCTCGCCTCCGCAATTGCTTGCATACTGAACGCGGGCGATTGCGTACTGCACGCTTGTACGTAGCGAACACATCCGTGCCTACCGCGCGCTCTGACAAACTGACCTCGCCTACAAAATTGTTTGCGTGCTGAACGCGGGCGATTGCGTGCTGAACGCGAGCACATCCGTGCCGACGGCGCGAGCTGACAAACTGACCTCACCCACCAGTTTTCCTGCGTACTGAACGCGAACACTTGCGTACCGACCGTGCAATCTGACAAACCGATCTCCCTCACCAGTTTGCCTGCGTGCTGAACGCGGGCGATTGCGTACTGAACGCCAACAATTCCGTACCGACCACGTAAACTAACACAACGACCTCACCGACCAGTTTTCTAGCGAGCTGATAGCGGGCGGTTGCGTGCTGAACGCGAGCTCTTGCGTACTGACTGCGTGTGCTCACGTACCGACCGCAGCGAAAAGTCATGTTTCGTACTGACCGCGCGCAAAGATGACTGCGCGCGGTCAGTACGCCTGCATGGAAAATCGCTAACGGTTGGTACGGAGCTCAGGCGTATCGACCGCGTGCACTATTTCGTTTTCGCGGTCAGTACGCAAATGCCCGCGTTCCGTACGGAATACATTTTTTGCACGCGGTCAGTACGATAGTGGCACGCGGTCGGTACGAGAAGCGATTTTTCGACCGCGGTCGGTCCACCCCATTGTCTGAGATGGTGACATTGGAGATTATTGTTTCTCTGCACGATCACTTCACAACAAATATTGTAGTGGATGATCTCATTTGCACAGCGAAACCAGGCTCTCTACTAGGCTGTTACAGGTGCGCAAAAGGGGCCACAGTCCAAGTCACATGCACCAGTAACGCAGAGACGCAGGCGCAAGTAATAGGTCCAGAAGAAGCTTTTACACTTCCTTGTTCTCCACAAGGCACCATTTCTGAACTACGCTTCAGTTTTCGCAGTGCACAAGTACATCAGTTTTGCTCGATTTCCTGCTGAAGTATGGAATCCCCTCTAGAAATCGGAGGGGTACTGAAATTTTCGCTCACACTCCATGAAGTTGTTTCGAAGTGGGTAAATGGAGAAAGTGTGAACTTTTCTGACCTAGAATTACCTGACTTCAGGCACATTCTACAAGTTTACATTCAGTGGTACAAAACATTGCTAGTACTAGTAGCTATTTTAGTACTTTTGATTGGTATAACATACGTAGGCATTTCAAGTTTTGGTCTCCAAATCTTGAAAGGAATATTGCAAGTTATACTCTACTCATTTCGCATACTATTTCTCATATGTTTTCGTTCCTTTCGATGGTCAATCAGGCGCTTTCTCCGACCAAGAGTTAGTCACCACAAGTTTCTTTGATGTGCCGGCGGGAGCCTGCTTTCCTTTTCTCGCGTATAAACCACGATAAAAGCAAACACAGTAGAACTTCAAGGGGTCTTAGAAACTACAAGTTATTAAAAATAATTATGGGTTTAATTAGCATCGAATTTGACAAACGATGCATTTTCGAACTTGCTTCATTACCTGAGAGCGTAATTGAGGGATCCAAAACTTTTCCCTGATTATTGCCATTGTATGATTGCCTCGCGGATGACCTCTCTCGTGAGTGTCTACGATAATGCGTTCAGCTAGAAGGGAATTTTGGAGAACTAGGATAGGAAATTTCGCGCTGTCATTGAGCTCACTTTTCCCCAAGCGTCCCTCACATCGCATGATTCCATCCGCATGTTCGTGCACATTCAGGTTTTTCATCTTTACCGAAATAGAAGGCGTTATCCATGTTTTCTGATGACGAAGGATCGAAACTGTTTCCGCATACTTGATTTCCCTCCCGGTGAGTAATATCGAGTTAAAGTCTGCAATCGTCCTCAGTTGAGGGAGAGCCCTACTTGCTGCGACTTGTTCGTGAATAAACGAGAACTTGTGACCTGGAAAAATCTCAAAACATAGGCCAAAATTCGCTTAGCTCTCGAAGGAGTGTGTGCCTGTGATTTCTGAATAATTTCAGAAGGTTTAGTACTTGAACTTTACGAGAACGAGAACTTGTGACCTGGACAAATCTCAAAACATAGGCCAAAATTGAATATGTCGTAATTAGAAAATAGTAGTGTCGAGAATAATCAGTTCGCCCTGCGACTTGCTGGACGTTTTGCTTGCTCGCCAATAATCCCGTTGAACACGAGACTGCCACGCGGATATTGAACACGACACCAATGTACGACGATTTTTACCTCAAACTTGGGTAATTAAACCACAATCACATATTGAACGATAATAAAAACTGGGATCGATTATAGCAGCAAACAACTACGTATCATGAGGAAGATGGTGACGAACAAACACTGATGAACTTGAGGAAAACTTGCAAAAACTGATACTTAGAAAAATGGAACGACGGGGGATCATGGAGAAAGAATTTTCCTTGCTTCTTGTCCCGACGCTGCGAGTTTAAATGCGGTCGCCCTTGCGCCGATCCTTTCTTCGATAGCATGGGAATCTTGCTCTTTGTTTATGCTCGAACGTCCGCGCCACCATCTGAATCAGAATGTTTATAGGAATACTGTATCAGAAAAATCTCACTAATTTTTTTGAAAACGAGATATATCACCCTGATACCAGAACTATATGAAAGATGAAGTATAAAAGAAGTATTAAAAAAGTCGTGAACTTCACGACACTCCCCACCATCATTAATTGCTATTTGCACTACTTGCTTGGTGGACCGTTCCAAATTTCTTGCTCGAGGTTTTTTATTCTCTGCTGCATCTGCTGCTGCATATCCGGGATCGGACATGGCGCCCGATGATGAGGCGTGCTCGGGATGATGTCATCAAAAATTGTCCCTCTTATCTGCTTGCAATACCAACAGCCTTTGTTCGTTTTGCCTTTGCAGTATGGTCCACAGAAGTCGAGGCAAAGGTTACATCTCTTTTGATTGCTAACCATTTGACGCCTGATGTACGAGCTCGTCACTGTCGGACATGAGTCCGAGAAATGTTTTCCACTAGTTCCACAGAAGCAGCAGCTAACCCATGGGTTTACTTTGCCATCTTTCAGATTTCGGTACGGGAAATCTTCCATATTGATTTTCATACAATCGAGACGTCTCATCATTTGCTTCAAGCTGCGACCACTGATTGCAGGCCCTGAAATTACTCTTGTTGATATCACTACTGAACGCTTAGGTACTGTACTTGAACTTTTTAGCACCGTACTTGAACTTGCTGGTACGGTACTTGAAATTGTGTGTACTTGCATCGCACTTGTGGCCTCGGCTTTCGAGCTTGTGGGTTCCGGACTTGCTCTACGCTCAGGACTTGGCGAGCGCGATCTCTGCAATGAATCAATTGGGTTACCACTAATCTCATGCACCAATGAACTAAAGTACTCCTCGTCTGTTATTTCCTTTACCTGATCTGGGCTGCTTTCAACTTGCTCCGGCTCTGGTATCTCTATACTTACATCCGATTCCATGCCATCTTCACTTGCGGGGTATACTTGGTTGGACTGCATTCCTGTTTCGAGCGATTCCAATTTTTCTTTCAATTCATCTATCATCACTTGCTGGTCTTCGATGTTTTTCTGCATCTGCTGCATTGTATACGACTCTTGCACCGTATTTCGGCGGGGGAAATATTGCTGGAACGCTACAAAAAAGGTTTCCTGATGCCGCAATTTTTTTTCCGCAGCTTCCGATTTCTCCTTTATGGCGGTGATCACCCCTTCTATCTCTTAAAGCTATGTTTCACAAGTTCGCCCCAGGGTTTCCGGATTGTGCACACCGTTATCTTGCTTTGAAATCCAGATCTTCCTCCATTCGGCTGATAGCTCGTCGTTGTCCGCCATGTGGTCAAACAACACGTCAACTAGCAGATAACGCGTTGCGAGACGAAGAATTGTCTGCTTCGCCAATATCGCTGAGTGCATGAACGAGTTATAGGTCATCACTTTCCCACCAGCACCAGATTCCTTGAAAACTTCTTCTCTTTCCGTCCTTTTTACTTGCTCCCTCAATACCGCGAATTGCGCCTTCTGATGCCTGAGTTCGTTCCAAACCATTTTCAGCTCATCCTCCATTTTCTGCGGCGATGGACTCGGATTTCTTGGCAATCGATGTAAACTTGTGGCGCTACCGACAATGTCTCGAAGTTCCATCCTAAAACACAAATCTGATAAAAATTCGATACTAATTAAACCCATAATTATTGTTAATAACTGGTAGTTTCTAAGACCCCTTCACGTTCTACTGTGTTTGCTTTTATCGTGATGTTTATACGCGAGAAAAGGAAAGCAGGTTCCCGGCCGATGCACCATATGTCGTAATTAGAAAATAGTAGTGTCGAGAATAATCAGTTCGCTCTGCGACTTGCTGGACGTTTTGCTTGCTCGCCAATAATCCCGTTGAACACGAGACTGCCACGCGGATATTGAACACGACACCAATGTACGACGATTTTTACCTCAAACTTGTGTAACTAACCACTATCACATATTGAACGACGTGGAGATAGAATTTTCCTTGCTTCTTGTCCCGACGCTGCGAGTTTAAATGCAGTCGCCCGTGCGCCGATCCTTTCTTCGATAGCATGGGAATCTTGCTCTTTGTTTATGCTCGAACGTCCGCGCCACCATCTGAATCAGAATATTTATAGGAATACTGTATCAGAAAAATCTCACTAATTTTTCTGAAAACGAGATATATCACCCTGGGCTGGTAGTAAACCCCCCATTGTCGTGACGACAATTGTCATGACATGTCACGACATGTCGCGACCAAAAGGCGCGAGGTATGGGTTCGCATCGTATCCTACAACACATGGCTCGTGACTGTCACGAGCTTGTTGTCACGACAGTTACTCTCACGAGCTGTCACAAGTGTCGCGTGGTCATAACATCACGACAACGCGACAGACAGCGTGACACAAAATAGTGCGCGGTTGAGGGAGTGCGCAGATTGCTGCGAGTGTCGTGCGCTCGTGTACAACAATGTCGTGACGACATTTAGGCGTGTAATTGAGAGCAGGGTGTGCAGTGGCTGCAATGACATCGTAAGACACGCTAGATTTTTAATTCTCTTTTTTCTGCTATGACGTGCCTGTTTTTTTCTGTTTCGATCATATCAATGCATCCATCACCACGGTTTTCTCTAGTTTTTTACTTGGATTGATTAGCGTTGAGTATTTGCAGGCAAATTTAGAATACTGAATTGGTTTTGCTTTCAAATAGCAATGCAAATTTTCTTAGTTTTTATTTCTAATTGAGAAGTTTTTGTTTTTAATTGAGAGTCAAATTCTATTTGTTTCTAATTCTATGATAAGGAAGTAATGGTATTAAGAATTGATCACCAAGTTTTGAGTGTTGTTTTTGAGATAAATTTATGTGTAAAGGGTTTGACGTCCGTCACATGTTGGCCTGGCGTTCGATCGATTCACTTCTCAGCTGAGTTGTTTTCAAGGTGATGTGAAATCTCACACGAGTTTTCGCGAACATAGTTGGGATATGTTCACCAAGGCGTCCGTAATTCATCGTTTTCAGTGTTATTTCATGAAAAGACCAGCCCAAGCGTTTTAGATTTCACTGCAAGTGCTCAGCTCATCATTACAAGTTGTGTTTCCAATACTAACAATCTAGGTGGTCGGAGTTCCCTTCCCTGAATTCTAGTAGCGTTTATTCGTTTTTTTTTGCGAATTCTGGAATGATTTGCTTTTCTTTAAACTTATTTTTGGTGCACTAAACGATTGAAAAAGTTCTCGCCGCTATTCTAGATTTTTGTCCATTTGGGAGTCAGTTTTAAAAAATTGCAGAATGACTCTTTGACTAATGGTTACGTGCCTTCACCACCTACTGTTGAGCTTATTTTCTCGAATATTTTACATTAATTATGGTACCAGAGCTTATCACTCACAGAATTTTGGGTATACCTTTAATCTGCTTAAGAAGTATCAGTGCTGGATCAGCCATCTCAATGAGTGTCTGGGATTACGGTTTTTGCCGAAAGGAATGATTTTAGTCAACTGCCCTTTTTCCATTGAAATAGCTGCGTCGCCTTAGTGAAAGTTTCTCAAGAGTAAACGCATATATCTTTTTTTGTAATGTATTTATATCGTATATCAAAACTTTTTCAGGGGTGTCCAGAATGAATTGGACTAAATCGAGAATTTCTGATTGCTGTGAAAGAAGCATGTCGGTTGCAGACGCTGGGAAAGAAGCGGCAACATCTGATGCTAAGGTTGGTGTGTTTATTGTTATTTTTTTCATCTCTTTATCTTGGTGGCTGCAACTAATTTCTGTCCGAACGGGACTGCGGAACGTGCAGTCGGGATCGCAGCTCTCGGACGCGTGTTCTGACGGCGCAAAACAGCTAATTATTCACTTTGATTTTTTTTACTGTTATATTAACGTTTTGATGTAAGTTGCCGATTAAGAAGTTGGTTTGGTGATTATTTGTGGTTTTCCTTCCGAGGTATGGAGGGAAGACGTTTTTAAAGGAAAATAAGTTTGTTTTCCCCTTTTCAACTTGTATTAAGGGCCCGATTTAGGGTGGAGCAGGGTTGCGAATCGACGCAACGGGGGGGGGGAGACTCTGGAACATTTTTGCTGAAAAAATGAAAATTTGGGGGTCGTAGAAATTTTCGACGAAAAGGGAATTTTCTTCAATTCACTTGGTGGGCTAAAACGAGGTAGTAATAGTCAGTTGCATGTGAGAAGCATTTTCTTTTATGTCAGTTTTATTCTCGGGAGGGGTCGTGAAAATTTTGAAAATGTTTCAAAAATTTCGGTCAACAGGGAAAATTACCGAAAAAAAAACCGAAAAATGGTGCAATGGCCTGCTCAACTCTGGCCCGATCAGAGTCTCGCCGCTGACGATCGATTCTCTTCCATTGTACGCTGCCGCGTCTTTCAGCTACGGGACTCTTTTCGAGCCCCCATGAATCACTTATACTCTGTTTCGGTAGGAATTTTAGTTTGTTCCTTTGCGTGCCTGTGCGGAGAAAGGGAAGAAGCGAGTGACCGTGGGGAAAAAGGAGACCCAGCACACGCACACACACGCATGTGATCGACAGCACTACATTTATTTCCGAAATAGAAGAAAGGCTGTTGCATGCATGAAGGTATAGCAGTAAAGCGATTTGGCCCTTAACGAAGTTTCTTCTGCCTATGAGGCCCATATTTCCGAAAAGGAGGCGTCTCTGTAATGGAGTTTTGAACTCGATTCAAGATTATTTAGTGTCTGCCTTATAGTACTCATTTGAACTTCAGATGTTTGATATAAGGCTGACAGGGAAGTGTTTAGAGTGGTGCACGCATCCGCCAAAACGACTGGTACCGTTAGTATCTCTTGTGCCTCAATAGTGAAACTGCGCAGTATCCCGCCCCGAGCTGCAGGTTCGAAAAAGTTACAAGCTTAAAAATGTCGTTTTTTGTGCTTTCTGTACCTTCTAAAGAGCGCATTAGTTTTTGGAAAGTGCGGAAACGGACCTCATAAATGTGTTCAGCGCCTAAAACTATCCCCCTGAGCAAGGTTTGGGTGAATGCACATTTTCCATACTTTGTCCAGAGGCCGGATTCATCAATCTTACCGCGGTTAGTGAGTAACCGCGGTTAGCGAAACCGGAGCTTAACCACCTAGTTTCGCTGCGGTTAAGCCTAAATGCGATTCACCAACGAGATTTTAAGATAAGATTCTGTAAAAAAGGGGTCTCCCAAGCAAAAGTGGTTTGGTTCGCGTTGCAAATGTTTCAACAAAAAGGGAACAATATGAAGTGGAATGAGGAGAGTCTACAAAAAATGAACAATATTCTCTAAAAACTCTTTTCTTTGTCGAAACTTCTAAATAGCGGAAACAAACCGTAGCGGTTCTCTATGAGGAAGCTTTTTTGGCTCCATAAAGGACTATGATTATGTGAGTGCCGATAAAATATGTATATATCGCTTCCTCACACAGAACCGCAACGGTTTGTTTCTGCTATTTAGAAGTTTCGACAAAGAAAAGAGTTTTTAGAGAATATTGTTCATTTTTTGTAGACTCTCCTCATTCCACTTCATATTGTTCCCTTTTTGTTGAAACATTTGCAACGCGAACCAAACCACTTTTGCTTGGGAGACCCCTTTTTTACAGAATTGTTCACTTTTTCTTGATATTACGCAGTAATATCCCATGCAAGAATTTCGAACAAAAACCTCTTCATCTCCCCGTTAGATCAGTCCTCTTTCTGTGGTCACAAGAATCAATGACCCAAACTGTTATAAAACTACCTCAGAAAAATCACCCGATGTAGCTGACAAGATCGATGTTCACATGATAATATTAGCTAAGAATTGAATGATATCCATGATATCGTTCACATAATTCACTCATATTGATCGCGTCAGCCACAGCTGGCAACACCGGGTGTTATTTGCAACCTTCATGTTTTTCATACGTATCGAACGGGTCGGCCACTGTGATTTTCTCAACCAACTCTGACTGGGGTCTTAGGCCCCGGTGATAGTTGGTCGCTCAGACGTAGCCAGCCCGGTCGATAATCATGAAAGCCTGCTGGCCTACAGCCGGATGATGAATCTGCCCGCAGTTCTTCGCTTGCGAATGAAACGACATAACTCAAAACCTGCACAGTCCGAAACTACCTTCCATTCCATTTTGTCACTTTCACATTAGTGGAACAAAGCAGTTTTCCATACTCATTATTTCGTTTCCTCCGCCCCATTCCTTCGCAGAACAGCCGCTTCGATTCCATGAATTTGATATGAAAAAGCTCTGCTGAGCTGCGAATGGAGATAGCTCTAACGATTTGTTTTGGAATTTAGATGCTGATAAGCAAGTACCATTTATTGCAGAAAAAACCAGTAGGCTGGTGAAGAAGAATGAGGGAACACTCAAAATGGGTTTTTTTAAGCGCGTTACGAAACTGAAAAGCAGCCTGGCGACATGACCTACATAATATCTCAAGCTTTCTGCACGCTATACTTGTCATCAGCACACTTTCAAAAAAGTTTAGCAAATTGTTCTCAGACTCCTTCGCAAATTCCGATGCATCCAGCACACTATCTCAGACGGCTAGCGCAAAGCTCAAGTCTCTTGCTCATTCTTTTGGGTTACCTGCACAATTTTCCGGATGACCAGCAACGGGTACCGAGAACCTACCCACTCTCCGGGTTTCCACGACGTCCCGATGACGTCAGCAGAAGCTCGAAGCACTTTTCACGACGTCCCGATGACGTCATCAGAAGCCCGAAGCACTTTTCACGACGTCCCGATGACGTCATCAGAAGCCAGAAGCACTTTTCACGACGTCCCGATGACGTCATAAGAATCCCCACTGACCTACAAATCGATTACTTACCTGCCTACATACCTCCTACCAACTTACCTGTCTGCCAAGTTGATTGCCTTCGACCATTGGCAGTATCTAATAGCAGTGAGGACTGAAAAGCGTGACGGCCCACGGCCTACGGCCCACGGCCTACGGCCTACGGCCTACGGCTCACGGCCTACGGCGCACACCATGAAAATTTCTTAAGCTTTCGGGCTCATAACTTTGTTGTTTGTGAACCGATTTGGCTGAAATTCGGACAGCAGATGTCTTCTGGACCCCTTCACTTATATCCAGAAGGAAATCTTCAGAAATTTTGTTCCAAAGATTCTATAAACTATTTTATAAAATTATAAGTGATCACAAGGCCTAGGCAAAACCAAACCTCTCCAGCCGCTTCGCGGCTGGAGCGATATAGTGTTATCAACCAGAATCTGTTGATATCAATCGGAGATAGGTATGTTAGTATCTTATGGCAAAATGAGAGTGAGCGGTCGAATTTGAACGTGTTGCATGCATGTTTGTAATCAAGAGAAGCTGTGCTCATGTTTGAAATCGCACTTTGGACGATCTTCGGCCCGATTACGCAGGCAAGAAACTGATTGAGTTAGCACGGTTTTACGCGGTGTTGTAACATCCGCATTCAGGGCCAAACTTTTAACGGAATGGGCTTTGCTCAAATTGATCCTGAGTTCAGTTGCTTAGCAAAAAAGTGTAGTGATTTCGCATTGTTTAGATATAGGCAACAGATTCGCCTATTTTACACTTCATCGCTAGGGTCACTTAGAAAAAAAGAAGGTTTTTTAAGGCAAATGAAATGTCGTGGCGGCACAATCAGGGGCGATTCCTACTTTTAAACGCCTGCGCGTCACGCGCGGGCGTGGCCTAGTAGTTTGAACACTCTCTACGCATGCTGCGCGTAGAGGGACTAGGGGTGAGTTCTTCGCCATGGTATGATGACTCGTAATGAAGTTGATGCATGAGTGATGACAAAGCGATATGAAAACCGGTGTGGGCGTTTTCGCCATGGGTGAGCGGAAGCGAGCACAGGCGTGGCGTCAGGCTATTCATACTCCAACGCCCTACGCCGCGCTGGCCTTCAGAAGCATGATTATATTTATATTCCTCAACACCGAGAGACTTGCGGGGCGTGGCGTTGCAGCATGAATGACCTGACGCCAGGACCTCGCTTCACGCGCGGGCGCCCGTTTCGCCACGGCTGCAGCGACTTTTTTGAGATTTCATTATTAATCAATCCTTAATTTCATTCCGTTTCACAATGACCAATTCCACTACTATCCTCTGCTACCACGAAGTTGAACGCGTGTACTATAGTTGTACAATTTCGAGAAAAATGTCGAACGAACGAAAATTGAAAAATTTTCGTTCGAAACGTTGCTGCGGACGCATAAAGCGCTACTCACACTAGCACGCCGTGCATTCTCCTGCGCACGCTTTTTATAAAGCGCAACTTGCCTTTTACGTCGCTGCGCACGCATAAAGCGCTACTCACTCTAGCACTTCGCGCATTCTCCTGCGCACGCTTCTTATGAAGCGCTACTCACACTCCGTCTCGCAGCGCACGCTCTTCATGAAGCGCTACTCACTACCTACCACTCAGCGCAGAGTTTACGTTGAGCGCTACTTGCTTTTACCATGCGTCACACCCCTATATGAAGCGCTACTCACTTTCCACGACGCGGCACAGGTTTCACATAAAGCACAAATCAATTTCCACAGCGCGGCGCACGCTCCACATTAAGCGCAACTGACATTCTACGCCGCCGCGCTCCCTTTACTTGAAGCACTACGTCGCTTTCTACGACGCGACGAACACTCCATAAGAAGGTTAAAAATTAATTCGCTAAAATTTGCTGCGTTTTACAGCTCTCCTATGTTACTAGCTTCTACGTTGCCAAGTAACCTCCAAAAAACGACGCACGATTCGATTCATGACCAGCAAAAGGCGTCACAGATCGATGCGTGGAACTGAGCCAAAATGAGCTATAGGGACCCATTAGCCCGAAAATTCGCCTGAAGCAGTCAACGTGGCATAATTAGGCCTCGATGGAGCATGATCTTTCTTGATCATGAGCGGTTGGTTAACTGCTAACCGATGTCCTCACCCACCCCAACATGCGGTTAGCGTAACCGTAGCATAACCCAGTTCATCTCCGGTTAATGAGTGTATGAATCGCAGGTAAATGCTCTTGGTCGACAGCTTTAGCTAACTTACCGGAGGAAATGCAATGATGAATCAGAACCTAGATAACCCAACAAGACAGAACAAATTCACGTTCAAGCTCCCTTCATTTTCAGCGGCTGGTTAGCCATTAACCGGTGCTTTCAACCAACCGCTTTTTCCAACCGGTCAGTTAGCGTGTGAAAAACTGATAACGGTTGCGGTTAGCCGATAACGCTAACTTACCACCGAAAATGCTTTGATGAATCCGGCCTCAGACTGAAAGCGTTTTGGACTCTTACGGATTTTCGGTTGGGCGTTTATTTATTTCGATTAGAGAGCTCTGGATGCGTTTTAGATATTGTTCCAGATTCGACTGAGAATCCTCCCAGGATATTTGGGGAGCTGATCTTAAATCGGGTTTATCTGTCCATTTTCCAAAGTTTGGGATTAATTTCGTTCGAAGCTTCCCAACCGGGGAAAATTGCGCAGTAGATAATGGCGGAATCCCGATTTCCCATTAACCGCTTTCCCAATTTCTGAAAAAAATGTTTCGAAAAAATTGAAAAAACGAAATTGGGTGAAAATTCTCTCATTACATACTATTTGAGAAATTACGCAATTCTGTTTGACCCTGCCGAAATTTCAAGTATTTTCATCTCCTGAGAACGTTGAGTGGAAGTTTACGTAGGAACTCATAGACGCCCCTTTTTTTGGTAATACATTTTTTGGTTTTTTGTTACCGGGAATTTTTGCAGGAGCATCCGTCATGACTTGGTGGTTGCAAAGAAGAATCGACGACTGCTGGTGGCACTGCGAAAGAGGCCGAGACTTTCGAAGCAAAGGTTGGTGTGTATGATTGTATTTCTTCACTTTTTTTTCTTCAGTCACGCAAGTCGTGCCACCACAGTTGGTTATGACAGGTGGTCACCAGGGATGAGCAGAGTTCCGCGTTTCGCGTTCTGAAACCCGCAGTTTCGCGCATTTTTGGCATTCCGCGTTCCGCATACCGAAAACCGCAAAAAAAAAACGCTACGGAAGGCGAAAATATCGGGTTCTCCGAAAGGAAGAAAACATTTGATGATTTGTGAATTTTTCCGCGTTTCGCGTTCCGAAAACCACATTTCCGCGCATTTTCAGCCGTTTCGCGCCCGATTTCCGAAACCCGAGAAAAACAATTTTGTTACGAAAAACGAAAACCGATTTACGAAAACTCATATTTCTGTTCCGCTCATCCCTGGTACTCAAAGTTCTCCTTTATTTCCCATCGGTCGCGTTTCTAACCCAGCCCGACTATGCCTTCTCAGATCTAGATTTTCTGGTGAACGCAAGGAACAAACCCCAACGCGAGCTCATTACATCCCCACCGACAGTTGGGATCGATCCCCTGTAGTCGGTCCTTTCTAAGTTTGGAAGGGACAAAATTGAGTTTCACGGGGTCTTAATTGGCTCTGTGAGGACGATTGTAGAGAGACGACTAGTATTTCTCACTCAAGACCTCTCTGGTGTTCCCAGATTCGTGGAGGGAACCCCGGGGCATCGCACAACAGGGATCATCTCTGTTGAGGTAATGGGTGATCCCGTACGGTGGGGGCTCTCAGTGCGGAATGATGGTGAGATGGGCCTGCATTAAACGCAGTGGTTACGATATAAAACGTCATAAAAAAACTATAAAAGTCAGCTCAGATCGGAAACAGCTGAAAAACTATCAAGGTAGCGCGCTGAAAAACGGGTTAGAATTAGAGTTTCTAGGGCCCAAAGATGCCAGTTTGCACAGCGCCGTCCAAAACGATCGCAGTCTCATGCCGAGCGGTCAAAAACCATCGACATTCTGAGGAAGAAATAAATGCAATTTTACCTAAAAAACAGTTAACAATGAAAGCAAGCGCTTCAGTCAATGTTTTTGACTAGTTGAGTAATGTTCATTGATTGAAATTCATTTTCAAGCCAGCTGATGTTTTTGATATTAGAGATCATCGATGCCGATAATGTGGAGTGTGCTCGTCCACCATCAAAAGACAAGAAGGTACAGGCTTCAAATTTGGCCAGGAACGGCGGTTTTTTCGCGATTTTTTCTTATAAGTCTTACTACTCTAAACCCAGAAAAGGGTTTAGAGAGGAAAAGAAGACAAGCATATTTGATCGCGACCACTGCTTTTAAGAACCCACCCCGCCAAATTTACTTTCTGATTAGTGTCATTACATAGCTTCACTGAATCATTAAGAGTGGATTAGGTTTTTAAACAGGTTCGCAGGCAACCCGTAGGCAGGTGTATCGACGAGGTTCTGACCCACTTTTTGTTGAATGTTTTTAGAAAGAAAAACCGTTTTTTCTGGGAAAATACGACCCTAAGTGACTCACCCACATATGCAAATCAACTGATTATTACAAAGAGTCGACGTATTAAGTAAACGTTGATGAGGCAGACCACCTGAAAACATTGTCTAGCATCATTCTCCTATTACGGTCAATGCCCGCTATCTCGGAATGAAAAAAGGGGCCTATTGTGGTCGAAAAAATGTGTTTTTCAATAATTTTCCGTGGGTTTGATCTCCGTGTTTCGTTTGCAGGGTGGTGAACTCCTTATAATGTTCGTAAAACTCGTAATAGAAACTCATCGTAAGAACTGCCTTTAATGTGCGTTGATTCATTCAGAAAATAAATCGACACATTTAAATACTGTGCTTTGCAGGGACTGTCGCTGTAGGGAGAGTGACCTGTACAACTTCACACGCCAGGAGAAGAAATTTTTGATGCTTCTCCATGTATTTTCTTTTTTTGTTTTATAAATAAAAGGCGTGTTCACTGATTTGTGTTTGCTTGTCATTGAACTGTGTTGTGTCCAAGTTCGCGCTTTTGGCGACCGGGAATGGCATGCGGGAATGCGGCGACTGGTGTAGAGAAGCGTAACGTCGCGCGCATGCGCCATATTATAGACTGAAATCGTGACCTATTTGCGTCTTTTCTTTATTCTGTCTTCCGCATCACTATGGAGGTGTGAGTCGTAAGAGCAGTTGGTTTTTGCGCCGCTATGTGCCGCACGTCGCGTGTTAAATATCTCGTGGATGTCAGATGTTTTGCAAGAAATGCCGCATTTCATATGACTTGATGCGGTTGAGAAAGTGCAGGCAGGTGAGCAAGCGGTGCGTACCATTATAGAACGGATGTCGAGGGTTCATTTTCTCGTGGGTGTCGTTGGGTTTTGCAACAAAGACCGCATTCCATTTGACTTTATTCCGTTGAGTGAGCCGCGGTGGGTGAACGAATGGAGCGATTGGTGAGAGCACCGTTATGGGACAGACGTCGAGGGTTCAATTCCTCGTGGGTGTTAGTGGTTTTGCAACGAACACCGCATTTCATGTGACTTGATTCCGGTGAGGGAGTCGGCATATGTGGACCAATGGAGCGATTGGTGAGCGCGCCGTTACGGGGCGGAAGTCGAGGGTTCAATTCCTCGTGGATGTCAGTGGTTTTTGCTACAAAGACCGCATTCCGTATGACTTAATGCGATTAACGGTCCTCGCAGATGTGACAGGTTGGCGCAGTCGGTGTGCTCATCGATGTGGCTTGCACGTCGTGGGCACAGCTCCCGCGAAGCCCCTGCCACGCTTTTGCGGTGAACAGTATGTACCTCGTGACATATTCGAGACAAACACATGACAGTTCTCGGTAGTGTCACCTGCTGTCACGAGTGATTTCCCGTATTGTTGTGACAACACGAGGGGGTTTACTACCAGCCCTGATAACAGAACTATATGAAAGATGAAATATAAAAAAAGTATTAAGAAGTCGTGAACTTCACGACACATGATGTCCTGCACACTTCTACTAAGGTCCTGCACACGTTCGATGATGTCCTGCACACTCCTACTAAGGCCCTTTATACATTCTACGGCGTCCTGCACACCCCTACTGAGGTCTCACATAGTCAACCGACACTTCAGCACACCCTGCGACGCCTTCTTATCGATGGTGCGCATGAAACGAACACGCGCTGCGCTCAAAGCATCCTTCGCGCACAACGTCCTCTTCCGAGCCAGACGTTTAGAGTACACCACCCTGGAGAGCAAGGTGTTTATATGGAGTCTAAGAAAACAATGACTGATAACGAAAAACCCACCATTTCCATAAACTAATCTTGAAAGGCTGGTTTCCGAGTTTGAAACGGCCGTTAGGGGCCCAGAAGTCATTATGGTGAGTTCTGACAATTATTTTCGTCATTCCCGTGGCCGATTACCTCTAGTCACAAATTTTCGAGCGATTTGGTCCACGTCTTCCAAAAAAATGGTTTTCGACGGACGGAGGTGGAGGCGGAGGCGGAGGCGGTGGTGGAGAACGTTTTTGCGTAATTTGAGAGGTCATAACTTTAGAAAGCGGGGACCAGTTGGGATGAAAAGTTGCAAACATATGTACTTTCTTGCAGCGCATCGAATGGTGTACAGCTCATACCTCTGGTGACGGTATGAATAGGTGATCTCATTGTAGGGCATCCGCGCGGGAAGAGATCAAAGCCAAATCCTGGTGCGCGCTTGGCGCGCACCACAATTCATTTCAAAAACATATAAATTTCAACGAGTAAAAGCAAGCTTTTCGGAAAAGGTAGTTCAGACAATTCAGGAAACTGCACCGTTAAGAAGCTTGAATTTAGCAAATCGCTTGAAGCTTGAAAACTCCACTGTCTCCGGACTCGAACTCCTAAGCACATTGTGCGCGGACGCGGCCCTGATGAAAAAAGTGTGTGCGGTATTGCTAGTTTTTGGTCTAATTATACTTATTTTACAGCGAGGTCCTCTTTTCCTGGGTTGAAAGAGCCTAAAGCTTTCTGAAAAATTATTTTCTTCTTTGAGATTCAAAAGCTTGTACACCATGCACACATCAAACAGCTTTCTTCTGGATTCAAGCTAAGGAAGTTTGAACATACGACTCATTGCCTTGAATTGGCTGACTACATGTAAAGGCTGACCGCGGTATTTTGACGAAGAGATGGTCCTCCGTGAGCACTCACGTGGTTCAAAGTCCCGATACAATATTCTCTATAGGGCTTTGCAGAGTTGCAGCGACCAGCGGCACGCCGCCGAGCGAGAGCTTTGAGGCGTGATCGAAACCCGACGCGGCGATGAGCACCAAGACCTCGCAGAGTTGCAGCGACGTTGTCGTCAGCATAGCATTCTACCATTGCGTACGATCTCATTCATTTGACGTCGCATCTCGCCATACACAGTTTTTGTTGGTTTGATATGATTCGAAACTTATGTAAATGTCTACCAACAACTTCTACAAAATATTGTGATCAGAAAGGCGAGAAAATAATTCAAGTTTACGACCAGTAGAGTGATGCCTTGATGAATAGTTTTCGATATATAAAAATCAGTGGACGGTTTGTGGCAATCGCTTTGAAAACAATCGTACCAAACGACATTGAAACAAAAAAAAACAAATAAAACTGGAAGCAAAACCAATTCGAGATGAAATTGCGAATGTGGACAATTTGAAGTATGCTCCAATGATTTTCCCTTCAATTTGTGCTGAAATAGAAAGAAAGGTCCTCAGAGGGTTGAATTCATGAAAGGAATAAGAGAAAAAAGCTCGAATCGATCGTCGGCGGCGCTCGTCGCCAGCGATGGAAATGGTCGAGACCATTCTCCGCCGCCGCTCGGTGACGGCGTCGCTCCGGGAGTCGCTGTTGTCGCGGCGGCGGAAACACTCTGCGAGGTGAACACGTCGCTGCTCCCGCGCGACACGCCGCCGCCATCGCCCGCTGCGTGGCGCCCCCCATTTTCCATCATTGCACTGCCGCAGCGAGACTCGCCGCGGTGCAACTCTGCAGAGCCCTTATTAGAAACGACAATGTCGTCGGCAAAGGTTTTTCCTGTTTACCTCACTTTCTTCGCGCTCTGCTGGTACTCAAAAGGGAACCACTATAAGCTATAGTAACCACTAGCGAGACCAAGCGAAGTTTTCGCTCAAGAAAACTTCTCGGCGCGCCAACTTCTTGAGGCAGAATAGCTCGTCGAAAAGATTTAAATTGACTCTCGTCTACCCGAAAGTTGCTGACCAAATGGACTTTTTGTTTGAAAATCGAAAATTGCCGGAGTTGAAATTCAAAAATTGTCGGAAATTTGGAGAGGGATATAAAATTTGGAATCAAACAGCGAAAAAAAGAAGCCAGCGGTGGATTGTTGGCTGCTACCGGCATCAGATTTACGACTTCTTTTATCCCTTCTCCCCTATGTCGCAACCCACTACTCTTCCTTTTGAATCGTAGAGTCCCCGAGCTATTCTTCTCACATGACCATCTCTGTCATTACAAGGACAACCACATTCTCAGTTCATGTGATGTTTCCTTAGAGGCATTGTTCACGATGTGAATCATTTTTCTGTTTTCCCGCCTATCTTGAAAACGGCCCCATGCTGATTCCAATGATGTCTCTGAAATCGTACGAGACCTTCTGGGAACGGAGTTATGGTCCCTCAAAGAGAGCTATAGAAACATGGTGGACGAGTTGTCCGAGGCTTGTAACTTCCGTCTTTTGCAGCCGATGTATGCGAGCTGACCTGAGTAAAGAGAGAAGTTGAGAGTGAAGGGAAGAACGGGGCTAATGATTGAAAATCATCGCTCATCTTACGATCTCGAGCATTCATTCGTTCACATCGGTGAGCGTGAGTTGCGCTTTTGGGGTTTGCCTTGCGCTGAAGTGGCAACTTCAGGCTCTTTTGGGGCTCTTCCTGACTCGTTTTCATGAATTCCTTCGACGTCAACGTTACAGTGTGCCCCTCCTCTACTCATTCCTAGTGGAAACTGAAACACATTTTTTATCGTGAACACTGCCTTTAATTGACCGACACCATATCCTTCTCAATAAATGAACTATTTGTGTGAACTATTGTTTTCCTGTTAAAGGCAGTGGTCGCGATCAAATATACTTGTAGTCTTTTTCTCTCCAAATCCTTTCCTGGGTCTCGAGTAGTAGGACCTATAAGAAATAATCGCGAAAAAACCACTGTTTTGGGCCGAATTTGAAACCTGAACTTTCTTGTCTTTTGATGGTGGACGAGCCCTCTCCACATCATCGGCATCGATGACCTCTTATATCAAGAACATCAGCTAGCTTGAAATTGAATGTCAATCAATGAACCTTCGAATTTATGTACACATCTAGTCAAAAACATTGACTGAAGTGATGCTTTCATTATTCTAATGTTTTTATTCGTTAAATTTGCATTTATTTCGTCCTCTGAATGTCGATGATTTTTGACTGCTCGGCATGAGACTGCGATCTGTTTCGTCATCGCTGTGCACGTGTGCACGAACTAGCTTCTTTGGGCCCTAGAAACTCTATTTGTAGACCGTTTTTCACCGCGCTACCTTCATAGTTTTTCAGCTGTTTTTGATCTAAGCTGATTTTTGTAGTTTTTTCGATAACGTTTTTCATCGTGACCACTGCCTTTAAGCAGATTTTGATAAGGTCAGACTTTCAACATATATAAAACTGATTTTGGGAGGTTAATGAATAGACTCAGATTCTCGCGGCTTAGTTAGGCAGCACGAGGGGAATACGAAAGCAATTACTCGTCGAGGTGTAAGCCACTTTCGTTCCCCCAACTGCTGCCCAGGGCAGCACGTTGTGTCCTCTTGCTCCGCTCACTGCCCCAACTGCTGCTCGTATAATGGCCCCACGTGCTGCTACAGTCGCCCCAACTGCTCCAGTCGTCTCGCCCAACTGCTGCTCCTCACTGTGGCCCCAACTGCTGCTCCTCATTGTGGCCCCAACTGCTGCTCCTCATTGTTGCCCCAACTGCCGCTATTCTTTCCCCAATTGCTGCCCATCATGGCCCCAATTGCTGCTCTTCATTTATGATCTTTCCTTTTTTTCTCATAACCCTTCTCCCGCAGGGGATATGTCGAGCTCAGTAGCAGCGCTGGGGGGACCTATTAAAAATAGAGACCTCATTGAGGCTCATTCATATCTACAACGGTTGATTCATCCTTGATTATATCCATCGATCTTCGCCACAGTTGAAGGAAATGATGCTGGCACTACGGGCTGTCTCAAGCCCATCCTAGGCGGCCTCGTATCTGGCACGAGTTTGCGAGGGCCGTTCAACACAGGCCTCGGTCAGGCCCCGGTCATAGTTCGATGAGCCGACGCCTCCAGCCCGGTCGATACACACAGAATGCATTGGAAATGGGATGCAAAAATCACTCGGTGTATCCCCCCTCCGCACCCCCCCCCAACATGGTGAGGTGAATCTAAGAAAATCACTCGGTGTATCCCCCCCCCCGCTCCCCCCCCGCACCCCCCCCCCCGCACCCCGCCCCCCCGGTCGATACGTATGTTTAAAATGATGGAGTGAAGTTGAGAAAATCACTCGGTGTATCCGACGCGGTCGATATCCATTCTTTACGTGGGTGAGAAAATCACCGGGTGGGCGGGCCAATGATAAAACATTGCGTATCACTAGAAAGCTAACCTTACTGCTACCTCCTTTACTTCACCATACTCTCCTTCACTATTTCTCTGAACAGGTGCAATCCTGTTGGCCACGTAATCATCGTCATATCTAGTTGGATGCACCGAGTGATTTTCTCAACCTCACTCCATCATTTTAAACATACGTATCGACCGGGTGGGTGTTGGGGGGTGTTGGGGGGTGCGGGGGGGGATACAGATGCAAATAGCACCAACTATGACCGGGGCCTCAGTAGTGATTGTGAGTCCCCAAAAGCATTTCTTGACACAGGATTTCTCTATACCTTGAACAAGAATTGATTTTTACTCGGTATCGTGACTGTAGAGATGTGAATTAGGCGTGATAATCTGCTTCTCTCGTTTCGAAAGAAGAATCATGACTTTCTTTGTAGAAAAAGTTATATCCACATACTCCAGAAAAGAAGTTCTCCTCAAAATATTCTTAACTCACTTAAATTCACACTGTTTAGAGAAATGTCCAGGGTTAAACGGAACTCAAATATTAGAACATTCATCATTTATTGATCTCCCTATAAATGGTCATTTCTTTTCTTCCAAGAAACAACGATTTTAGAACTTCTTGGAATTTTTTTCTTCTTTCTAAATTATTGTCGTGAACATTTTTTGGAAGGGTTGAAATCATTAATTTCATTGGAAAGTTGTTTTTGAAAACTGTCGGCTTTGAATTCTGTGAGCATTGTGCTTTTCGTGAAGAAAAGGTATATTCCCCGAGTCGCTAAATTTTTGGCAAACCATCGCCGCTCAGCATTTGAAAAATAAATACAAGCCTTCGTCTAAAACCAAAAATATTGGTTTTTTTATGGAAAATGCGAGTAAAGCCTGACTTGATGGAAACGCATTTCAAAGTGAGAAGGTGATTTTTTGAAATTTCCGACTTACACCTTCCAGATTTAAAAAAAGACAAAATGTTGCAATTCTGGAAGATTACGCTAAATAAATCATTTTAGGAGAGTCGAACACCTCTCGAATTTTTGGCCGGTTTCACACAACCACCATCCGATGAGAATGACGAATCATCCCTTCTTCCAGAATTATTCATCAGTTTTTAGCCGAGCTAAACCGTTCAAATTGCTCGCAAGGAACTACTTTTCTCGAGGGTGCCATTTTAAATTGACATTTTCTCCAGAGTGAAACTGCTTTTGATTTATAATCAGTCAAATACCAAAAAAAAATAGAAGACTCGATGCAACGAAAATGTGAATCTTGTATAAAAGTACCACGTTTGAAGAGGTCGCGCGCTGATAAAAAAAAGCTCTCCGCGCGATTCATTGGCCGCCCCGCGCGTTTAGCCAGCGATAGAGTCATAGAAGGGCGACCAGTTGGAGATGAACTGGATGTGTTGGAAAATGGCAAAAGTTGGCAGTTAGTAGCGTCAGGTCGCGGCGATTCGGCGATTGGATGGCAGCGTGTCTTGGTCGACGGCGAGCGGGCGGCGCCTGGTCTTTAACTCGAAGACAAACTGAAGACAAACTGGTATTAAAGTGACAAACTTGCTGCAGATTCACGGGAAGGAATCAATTGACTTCAACCCCCTCTATTGTTTTTTTTGCGAGCAACACATATTAGTGCAGTCGACCTGATAACAACACTGTCGAAAAAGTGTACAGCGGGGAAGGTGTGGAGAATCCATTCAATCCATTGCACTCACTGATCCGCAAATTTGAAAACACGCAATGTGCAAAAAACGGCTACGAGCGAGCACAAAAGGACCTGTGCGGCCATAAACCTGAGTGTTCCTATCACGCCACGCCCACTCCTTTCAACCGGTACCTATACGTAAATTACTGAAAACCCGGCCTTAGTGGTAACAACACACATCCAGGAGGCTACAATCCACTCCGCTCAACAAAACTTTCCCCATTTGATAATCAGTTGCCTTCTTATAGTCGCGTTTTCAGTTAGACACTTTTATAGGTAGCAATGGGGAAGTGGGCGTGGCGTTACCGGACATCAAAGTTTAGGGCCGTAAAGGGCTATTTTGTGCTTGTTATTAGCCGTTTTTCAGCATTACTGATGCAGTTAGCCCCGGGCCTTCGATTTACGTTGATAATCCGAACTGTTTCAATCGTAGACACCTCCTTCAAGGTATTCCGTGTGATATGGCTGACGATCGATTGGTTGTGTTAACTCTAAACAACTTCTCAGGGAGTGTGCATGTTCATGTTCTTAAAAGAAAAGAGCTCTCCATGTTGATCATGAGTATGGCCGTAGTTACCTAAGGGACCACTTTGAGCAGTGTTACCATACTAAGCTGGCCACAACACAGAGCAGCAGCTCGTCCCCTTGTGCTGCTCTCGCTATTCTAGTAGATGTGAGAGTTAGTTGTGCTCCATGACAGCCCACGATCGTCTGAGATAAAGACCGTTTGATTGCTTCAGTTATATACCCTTGTTTGGGAGAAAAGAGAAAAAGTGAATTGTCATAAAGCTATCCAGATGCTTGTATGCGCAAGTTTGTAACAAAGAGCTCTTGATGCTGATTGTAAATAGGCTCGTAGCTGTCCAAATGAACCACTTCGAGCAATGCTACCACGCTACGATTGCCACAAAAAAGAGCAGCAGCTGAGGCGACAAATGGAGAGCGAGGGCAGCACGTGCTGCTAGGAGCGGCACAAAGGCAGCACGTGCTGCTCGAGCAGCAGCTCTTCCCCTCATGCTGCCCTCGCTATCCTCGTCGATGTGAAAGTCTATTGTGCTCCATTACGACCCCGCGATCCTCTGAGGAACTAACTGAGCGGTTGCAGTGAGTGGCGAACAGTGAAGTGATTGGGCGCAAGTCTGCTTCGCTGCAGAAGAGTTATGCTTTGACATAAAATAAATTGCTAGAATCTCGTTTCACTCTTTATTCTACACTTTCTATGGCGTCCTGCGCACTCCCACTGGGGTCCTGCACATTCCCACAGGGGTCGTGCACAGTTTCCAAGACGTCCTGCACACTCCCACTGGGGTCGTGCACGTTTTCCAAGACGTCCTGCACATTAGCAGAGGGGTCCTGCACTTTTTCTAAGACATCCTGCACACTCCGAACAGGGTCCTGCTTACTTCCTGTGACGTCCTGCACACTCCCACAGGAGTCCTGCACATTTCCACAGTGGTTCTGCACACTTTTCAAGACGTCCTGCACACTCCCATTTGGGTCCTGAACACGTTCTATGACGTCCTGCACACTCCCACTGGGGTCTTGCGCACTCCCACTGGGGTCCTGCTCACTTTCTATGACGTCCTGCTCACTCCGCGAACCCTAACAATTCAGTACGGCTCCCCGCATACCAATGAAGACCTTTCGCTCTGATTAGAGGGTAACCCTTCTAGCGCAAGATTCCTCCTTAAGGTTTTCATGACTCATGGCTAAAAGTGCGCATCACGGACAAACTCGGTTGCCTCGAGGCGCGGAATCGGAGATTCAGGCTGATTTTTTTTGGTAATCGATGAGTGTCCCACGTACTCGAATGTTGGTACCATTTGATCCCTGTTTTGATCGGCCATTCCGGAGATCCGCCGGAAAACACAATTGCACACACACACACACCTACATACTTACATACATACAAACATCGGGACATAACTGCACACTTTCTAAGAGGTCCTGCACACTCCGAACAGGGTCCTGCTTACTTTCTGTGACGTCCCGCACATTCCCACGGGGGTCCTGCACACTCCCACAGGAGACCTGCACATTCCCACAGTGGTTCTGCACACTTTTCGATACGTCCTGCACTTTCCCACTGGAGTCCTGCGCACTTTATATGGCGTCCTGCACACTCCCATTTGGGTCCAGCATACTTCCTATAACGTCCTGCGCACTCCCACTGGGGTCCTGCTCACTTTCTTTGACGTCCTGCACACTCCCATTTGGGTCCTGCACACTTCCTATGACGTCCTGCGCACTCCCACTGGGGTCCTGCTCACTCCCACTGGGGTCCTGCACACCTTCTATGACGTCCTGCGCACTGCCACTGGGGTCCTGCACATTCCCACAGGGGTCCTGCACAGTTTCCAAGACGTCCTGCACACTCCCACTGGGGTCGTGCACACTTTCCAAGACGTCCTGCACATTCGCATAGGGGTCCTGCACACTTTCTAAGACATCCTGCACACTCCGAACAGGGTCCTGCTTACTTTCTGCGACGTCCTGCACACTCCCACAGGAGTCCTGCACATTCCCACAGTGGTTCTGCACACTTTTCAAGAAGTCGTGCACACTCCCATTGGGGTCCTGAACACTTCCTATGACGTTCTGCGCACTCCCACTGGGGTCCTGCTCACTTTCTATGACGTCCTGCTCACTCCGCGAACACTAACAATTCGGTACGGCGCCCCGCCAACCAATGAAGACCTTTCGCTCTGATTAGAGGGTAACCCTTCTAGCGCAAGATTCCTCATTGAGGTTTTTATGACTCATGGCTAAAAGTGCGCCCCACGAACAAACTTGGTTGCCTCGAGGCGCGGAATCGGAGATTCAGGCTGATTTGTTGGTAATCGATGAGTGTCCCACGTACTCGAATGTTGGTACCATTTCATCCCTGTTTTGATCGGCCATTCCGGAGATCCGCCGGAAAACACAATTACACGCACACACACACCCACATACATACATAGATACATACATAAGCTCTGGTACAGCCGTAGTGACCTGTTGATTTCGATCAATACCAGCAGCGGAGCGGTAGACCACGGTGAAATATAACTAGTGATAAGGAGGTTTCGACGAAAAAGCCACCGCTCCGCGCTGTGATAAACAAAAACATGAGTTCACTTGGAATGAAACAGAGTCTGCAAACATCGCGACATAACTGCTTTAAGTATAAGGATTACAATATTGTTGAAGTTGAATACAGCTTGGCACGAGGTGGTAACCGACTTTATTCGACTGACGTTTCGGCGGCTTCGCCTTCTTCAGAGTCTGAAAGAGCCAATTCCATTAATAAAAATACACGATCAAACGCCGTAACGGTAAACTCTCTACAGAAAATCGACTCCCAAATTTCCAAACTGATAAACAGGAGAAAAGTAGACAACGTATCGTACCTAATAAAGTCCTCAAGCGATCATGGATCAGTAGGAGTACGGATGGGCACCGATGGAACAGAAATTCGGCCCGAATCAGAGGGCAAGTCTGATATAGGGCTGGATTACAAATGGAATGTACTTTTCTAGAACCATTTTCGGACGAAAAGTCCGAATCTGCTCATCGCAGCTGCTTAGACCCACTCTGAAAGAACTTATAGGCAATTTTTCTCTGATTTTCCCATCTATTGTACCCTCCAAAAAGCGCAGTTTTTACCGGAAATCTGGAAACGGATCTCATAATCGTGTTAAGCGCCCAAAAGTACCTCCCTAGGCAAAGTTTGGGTGAAGGAACATTTCCCAAACTTTGCACACACCGATAGTGTTTTGGACTTGTGCGGATTCCCGGTTGGGAGCTTATTTATACCAATTCACACTCGGCCACAAGACTGCTGGTTTAATTACCCAAGTTTGAGGTATATGGTATATGATAACTGGCATCGTTGGCGCAATCTGCGTCTGTGGTAATCTGCGCCTGGTATTGTTGGCGTGATCTACATTGGTTGTGTTATTATATCGTCTGTGGTAACAGGTACGATCTGGATACCGACGTCACTTCAAGAACAGGCGAGCACTCTTGTGGCCGAGTGTGAATTTTTTTCTTCTGTGCCACCACATCAGGTCTATTTTTTCAATTGGTTGTGCCCCGATGACGAGCGAAACTCCGGTCTGCCCTCCGACACTTCAGGGCAGCAAGATCCGCAAAAACCTGGTGGATAAGCTGTCGCCAACAATGGACTTTGGTAAAGCCGCGAAGGCGGTGGTGGACGACGATTCGCTGCCGATGCATATTCGGACAATTATCGCTTATCTCCTGAATGAAAGGAGTCAGGTTGAATTATTATGTGAGAAAACTGTGAGTTAGCCGAGATGGTCCGAGATATGGTTAAGGCTAATACGGAGCTAAGCCAGGTGAACGACAGGTTGAATGCTACATTGAGAGAAGCCCTTAGTAGTCAGAATGTTCCGTATAATATCTAAGCACTACAGAGGAATCTCTCTACTTCGTTTCATGTACAAGGTTTTAGAACGTATCATTCTCGAGCGACTTATCAAACATCGTGAAGGAACGACCAGAGATGAGCAAGCCGGTTTTCGACCTGGAAGATCGACCATCGACCAAGTGTTCGTCGTGAGAAGAGTAATTGAATCGTGGCAGCGGTATTCGAAGCCATTACAGCTTGCTTTTTTGGACTTTGAAGCCGCATTCGACTCTCCTCATCGTGATCGATTGCTCAACGCTCTGCGAGCCGATGGAGTCCCGGAAAAGTATGTTCGACTAATCGAGGACATGAACAAAGGAACAACAGCCGCAGTTCGTACACCTGTCGGATTTACGTCAGCTTTCGAGGTGAGAACAGGAGTAAGGCAAGGAGCCGTTGCAGGACCTTTTCTTTTCAACTTCGCCGTTGATGACATCATGCGTAGAGTTGCAGAGCAGTTTCCTGCGGATGTGATCCTAACATCATCAGGACGCTCCCTTGTCGACCTGGAGTGCGCCGACGACATTGTGTTATTCGCTGAAAACAACGCAAAACTGCAAAGGATTGTGAACCTCGCTTCGAAGTATGCCGCAGCCTATGGACTTCGTCTTCGTCCCGACAAATGCAAGCAGATGTGGGTCTCTCAGAGGCCTTCAACGGGAGTTAGTGTGGACGGACAACGTATCGAACTGGTGGACGATTTCTGTTATTTGGGCTGTTTGCTAAAACACGATGGTAGTTATGCAGCGGATATTCGACAACGATCTGCGAAAGCTACGTCTGCATTTAATTCTCTAACCAAGTGTTTGTGGTCTACCACCATCACGGAGGAAGTCAAGATGCGCGTCTACCTATCCGCTGTTCGCCCTATCATGATGTGCGGATCGGAGACGTGGGCAGCACCGAAGACGCAGATGGAAAGGTTGGATTGCACGGAGAGGAAGCTTTTTAGGCGTTTGCTTGGATATTTCTGGCCGCGTGTATGCCATAACGAAGACCTTTACAAGGAAATCGACGCAGTACAACGCTTGACACGAGGGAGGTGCCAGCATCTCCTAAAGCCATCTCAAGCAGCGATGGAAAGTCGACTTCGGCTGCTCGGGCATATACTAAGAAGAACGCCGGATCGTCTCGTGCAACACACTTTAAGAATGCTTCCAAATCCTGTCTGGAAACGGCCACCTGGGCGTAGGCGAAAGTTCTGGACGGATGTTGTTAAAGAGGATTTGAAGTCACTCGGCATCGAAAGACAGTTCAGGCGCGATGTTTCGTTTCGCAGGAAATGGTTTCAGTGACAGCTGGATGGAATGTGTTCAAATTGTGGCTGAAGACCGTGAAAAATGGATACGGCTGACTACTAGGACGGCACACCTCGGTGAAGATGCGGAATGACCGCGTCAGGCGAAAGCCAACCGATTAAGTGAGTAAGTAAGTCAATATCAGTGATGTTTCTTGTGCTAGTGCTGTTCCCGATTCAGTTGTGCCGTCATCTCCTTCTGTAGGGTCTGAGAAGTCGAATGACTTCAGAGAGATTGAACGTAGTCGCTCAGTCGTGATCATAGGTGTTCCAGAGAATCGTAGCAAATGCCCGCGTGATAGAGCTATTAATGACCATTTATGTTTTTCTGATACATTGAATTTCCTGTCTATTGATTGCTTGCCTGCATCGATACATCGTATGGGCCGCGATGACTCCTCTCATAATAGGTTGCTCAAAGTGAACTTCCCTGCATCGAGCATTGCCAAGACAGTTTTGAGGCGCGCTCCTCAGCTCAAGCGTTTCCCGTTCACCAATAGCCTGTTCATCAGAGCCTCCCTCCCTCGGGAGGAACGTGAGCGGCGAGGTACTGAGCGAAGAGCTCGTCGCAGTACTGCCATTGTCAGTGTGAATCATGCGGGTGCGAATGTAAGTCCTCCCGTTGGTGGTACTACCCCTGTTATATTAAATTCTCCGGCTGTCAATCCTGGTGTAAGCACTCCTGTTAATGTCATTACTCCTGGTGTGAACGTTAGTGCTCCTGTTAGGGTGAATTGTATCAATATTAGTAACGATCCAGTTTCCTCCCAAGTGCCTAGTACGAGTTCGAATTGTATTCCCGGTCAGCACGTCAGTGATAACGTTGCCTCCGGTCTTTTGGGTGTTAATTTGAAGGCAGTGTTCACGATGATCATCCTCGTTGACTTTTCACAGTAAAATGATAGGGGAGAAGGATCCTAGGCTCTCAGTGCCAAAGGAACGGTAGAAAACGAGCCAGGAGCGGCAAAATAACGGCTGCGAACAAGCGTTTTGGTGCCCCAGACACGCCTGGTGCCCCAGATCCGCCTCTCGGAAGGAACAAATCGAGATTCAGTCTACAGGAATGATCAAGTGAAGGATGTGCTGATAATGAGCTGATCACTTCATTGCACTGATAGGTATCATCCTTCTAGCGGTCAATTGCTCCACGCTCAAAAATCCACGTAAACAAGAGAGGGCCTATTTTTGCTCAAAAACGCGACTTTAGTGTCCTTTCTAAGCATGCCTTGCTATATAGGGTACCAGACCTTTCGTAAACCGTGGAGATATCGGAAGTGAAATTTATCGTGAACACTGCCTTTAAACTTGTAAATCCTCCCTGACCGCGGATAGCAATCTCAAATGTCTCTCTTCGAACATACGTTCCCTTCCTAAAAATATTAATAGTCTTATAGGATACATTCAACAATTTGATTTTGGCATTATAGTGTCTGAAACGTGGTTGACGCCTCACGTCACTCTCAGGGCGGTGTAGTACCAGAAAATTACCAGAAATTTCCCAGTGATCAGTGGTAAATGTGCAATTACCACCCGATTACGTGCATTTTACCTGAGAATTTACCCTAATCTCTGGTGTTGACAAATTCTGCCAGATTACGAGATAGTTGCCACTGAATTTCTGCTTAATTTTCCGGACTCCTCCCGTAATCTGTCAGAAAAATGGCGATTTCTGACAGACTACGAAATACGGCTTCGGCATCCGAATCGGCGGTTTTGAGGTCAGCAAGAATGAGGTTTTAAGATCAAAACCTTTTCGGGACTCAGAAAATGTGGTGAGGCGTGGCTTATACTCCAGGAAACTTCGTAGCAAAACGGTCTAGGATTACGCCGGAACTCGGATGTGCTCAGGTAAAAACAGTTGTCCAGAAAATGTCGAGAAGTTGTCCAGAATTGGTCGAGAATCGAGAAGTTGTCCAGAATGTGGCGAGAAGTTGTCGAGAATTCTGGTAGATGGGGAAGTTGTCGAGAATTCTGGAGAAGTTGTCCAGAATTCTGGAAAAGTTGTCGAGAATTCAGGAGAGCTGATGGGTTGTTGAGAATTCGGAGAGAATTCTGGACAACTTTTCTCCGAAACGAGAATGTGTCGAGAATGTGTCGAGAATTCAGGACAACTCAACCTTGAGCAAAATCGTTAACGATTATAAATTATTTGACCTAACACTCGAAAATCAAACCTATATGGGAATTTCCACGATTTAGTTTTTGAAATATCGGGTTTACCAGGAAATTGGATTTTCAAGTTACTAATTTCTGTAAAAAAAAGTGTCGAGCTTCCAAGAACGGATTTTTTTTATAATCTGCAGATGGAACAATCGGATTTCAAAAACTATGCATGCAGTTGCTTGAGCAATATTGATATAACGTTGAAAACCAAGATAATTAATTCGAACAAATCTTAAGTGATTCAGTTAGGGGTCGAATATGAACCTCTTAGCCTTGCAATAATTCCTTGGCGCTGTCTTGGTGTCTAGTATCCTGCCCCAAGTAGGTACCTCCTTCATTGCGTGGATTGGCGTGACCCGAGCCTTGTGTTGGCACATAAGCGAGCCCAGTCAGCATATCCTAGAGTATTAACAGGCAGCCCGCAGGTTATCAGAATTGGGGCTCTGCTGACCCGTTACCGTTGACGAGAAACCAGTATAAAATCCGCCCACTATTGGGGCTACTCGTACCTCACATGCCCCACTATGCCGGCTTTTGCAACAACCAGTTATTCGTCTTTTTCGGATACGCGATTCACTTAGAACTTTCAATTTTGATTTTCCTACAAACATCGGATTCATTCGAAAGAGTGAATCATTTGTTTGCTACAAAATTTTATTATTTCAAGAACTTTTTCTCGAATATTCTGCTCATCAGGAAAATCGAAATATCGAATTTTTTTGAATTTAGGGTCAATTTCGGGTCACTACATTTGATTATTCAGTCAATGAAAAAAGTTGAAGAATACTCATAACTTCTCAAATATTCGCATCGATTTTCCGAATATTCGGTCTAATCTATTGCATTACAGGTATAAAAATTATCCATTGAATTGAAAACAAAACTGAGGTTTTACTCGGATTCAGTCATTTCTTCGTAAAGAAGCATGTGATGGCTTTTCCGAGCTCATGATTCCTTCAGTCCAATGACTCGCGACTAGGAGGCTTGAAAAAAAAATGTGAAAAAAACGTGTATCTCTATTTTCAGCGTCGTTTTTTGGATTTTTCTTTCGAAAATTTTCATCCTACAACTACAAAATTCACGATGAAGGACCATGAAAATTCAGCGGCTCAGGTCTGATTGATTTTTACTATAGATGCCCCAGAGATACTAGCAATACAATTTGTTTTCACAGAGGTGACATACGCTTTGTATACTTCCCTTGTAAGAAAGACAACATTTAAGCCGACAACACACGATGTGTGGTTCCTCAGAAATAGCCTGAAAAAAAGAAATTGCACAAGTCGCAAACTTCACAAAAATGCATATGACAACCTATAATTGGAATTTCGCGAGCCTGTTTCGGTGAAACGATATAGTCTCTGGGATGATCCCAATTTTCATCAACAGTGACTGATTTGGAGCTCTGTAGGTGAAATATCGTGTTTGACAGAAGGTATGAATTCCAAGTAACTTTTGGAAGCTTTTGCGTATCCAAGTGTTAAACTTTCATTGTTATCCGTTGTTGGAACAGACGGATTTTAGGTATTATTCAGGAAGATGTTCTAGAAATATCAAAATGACGTTGCGAATTCTGAATATCTCATTGGAATACATACTAAATAATTTAGTTCTAACCTAAATAGTATCCCACGTGGGTTGCTCCTTTATGGCCTGGATAGGTGTGACACGAGCCTTGTGTTGGCACATGAGCGAGGCCAGTCAACACATCCTAGAGTATTAACAGGCAATACCGCAGGTAATCCCAATTGGGGCTCTGCTGACCCATGACCGTTGACGAGTCGTCCGTTACCAGTAAAGGATCCGCCCACAATTGGCTACTTTAACCTCTCATGCCCTAATATGCCTGCTTTTGCAACCATCGGTTAGTCGTCTTCTTCGATTATGCGATTGATTTAGAACTTTCCACTTTTATTTTTTTTAGAACATAGGGTTTATTCGAGCAAAGAAATTACTCGTTTTTTTAGAGTACTCCGACTTATTCGAAAGACTAAATTAATTGTTTGTCAGAAGTATTATTTCAATATTTTTTTCGAATATTCTGCTTTTCATGAAAATCGAGAAATTGAATTTGTTTGAGTTTAAGATCAATTTTGGGTTACTTTACTTTGCTGGAGCTGTAAATTTTACAATGAATTAAACAAGCAAGGGAAAATGAGATTTAAGTGAAAATATCACACTAGGCTGTTCGCATTTGGTTTGTTCTTCTGCCCTCCAGCTTATTTTGCGAATTGAATTTTCTCAATTATTTATATATATATATATATATATATATATATATATATATATATATATATATATATATATATATATATATATATATATATATATATATATATATATATATATATATATATATATATATATATATATATATATATATATATATATATATATATATATATATATATATACTATAACGGAACAAGCTTCCGTATCGTAGACTTTTGTTTTTAAGAAGCCATTACATCAAAAAAGAGCCTTCAAGCACCCTGAATTTCAGGATTTTCTGCTCAAATTCGTTGAGAAGGGCGATTATCCCTGTCCAGATAAGATCTTCGAGATAGCCCGCCTTGTCGACGAGAACTGCAAACCGATCTTCGAGACGCTTGCTTTAAATATCCATAATAGTAGGGTGAAAAAATTTAATTTCAGTAATTCCTAACACGCAAAAATCACTACAGGCGGCTGTTCAATCGTTGTCGAGTCGTAAGAAAGAGGCTGCTCAGAAAGTACTCACGTCAGCATCTGCTGTTTACGGGGTGGTTTTTTTTCGTTCTTCTACACAAGCCCCAGTTTCATTGACAATATCTGGATTCAGAAGTACACTCTCGACCTTTTCGTCCCGAGCCAAATCGATGAGGATTTGTACGTTGTACTGCCACCGAATAAAAGTCATTTGAATCTCGTGACTGCTCTATCCAACGTAGGCATCAATAACTACTCTAGTCTGCAGGTCATCGTGAAGCAGTTCGCTCAAGCAATCGGAAAAAAAGTGCTGTATTCGCATAATAATTCGCATGACAATTATTTGTTTAGCAATGAGGGAAAAATAATTTTGGTATTTCAAAGACCTTTTTTCAGTTGTGGTCGGACGTAGAGGCTCGTTGTTTAACAGCCTCCGTCAATTGTTCCCCTCTCGGCTACTACAACATCTCCGATGAGAACCTGACGCTTCTAGCGCGTTCGTTTTCTTTTGAATAGGTATGGATGCTTTTTGAGAGAAAAGTAAAACCGCTCAATTTAAGGTGCTTTGATAAGTGGATTCGGTATATGCTGTGGCGTCAAGGAGACGTTTCACTTGGAGAATGACGGCAGAGTGCTACTACGCAAACACCTTTGCGAGTACTTGTCTGTTTTCCACAGAATAATTGCTCAATCGCGCTACTGAAACATCTTTTATTCTCTTTTCAGTGAGTATAGAAGGAAGGTTTTTTACGAGAGTAACAAGACAATGTTTGCGGAGCTGAAGTCCAGGGAACGGTCCTTCGCCTTCGCGTCGTTGTTCAAGAAGCAACTAGAAGAGGAATATAAGAAAGCGAAGGTATTCATCTTCTACCATTTATTTAGTGAAAGATGGGAAGATATGATATCTTTCTGCAAATACGCGAAAGGAAGTTGTAGAGCGTCCATTCCGAAAGTTTTCGTAGCCAAATTTAAGAGTGTGGATGATCACAAGCCCAAGCAGAACCAAGCCAAACCAGCTGCGAATCGGCTGGAGCAATTTATGAAGTGAAGTAATTCAGTAGCAGTTTCCTTTATTTGCACGTGTTAAGGATAGCGAAAAGGACGGAGGCCTGTGAGAGGAAGGAATTGGATTTCGGTCGCCATCGCCATTGGCTGTTCTCAAAGAATCGAGATTTGATTGCGAATATATTGTAATTATATTTCTGCCCTGAATATTCGGGAATGGATTGTGCCTGTTTATAAACTAGGAAAAGATGCCCTTGTCAATTAAATATAATGAATTGAAAATTTCGTTGTGAATAATGCATAAAAATGTGAATGTGAGAGGAATATTATAAATGAATAAATGAAATTATTATAAAAAAAGTGAACTAAGATGGTAAAATTCTTTTTCTCCTTGTGCGGAGAAATCAGCCAAGAAGTTATTGAGAATAGAGCGAAAACTTGTAGAGAATCAGCCGAGGAGTTGTCGAGAATCCGGCCAAAAGTTGTCGAGGATCAACCGAGTAGTTGTCGAGAATTAGGCGAGAACTTGTCGAGATCTATGCGAGGAGTTGTCGAGAATTAGGCGAGGAGTTGTCAAGAATTAGGCGACGAGTTGTCGAGAATTAGGCGAGGAGTTGTCGAGAATTAGGCGAGAAGTTGTCGAGAATTAGGCGAGAAGTTGTCCTGAATTCGTACGAATTCTGGACAACTTCTCGCCGGATTCTCGACAACTTTTTTCACCTGAGTGATCCATGTGGCGCGCGTTGTGTCCGACTCAAAGGCACAGTACTCCTTCATACATGATTTTTTGTCGAGATTTTGAAGTAATTGTGTGGTGGAACCCTCCTGTGTTATACATGCGAAGTAGATATGAGATCTCAATTCCTCCAAATGAGCGAGATATAAGCGACCCGGGCCCAATTCTCTTCAGTCACCGCCACGGACCACGCCCTCTTTACACGAACTATTGTAGATTTTTCCCAATGTCTTTATTCGTAAAAGAATAGAAGATTACGGACCCGAATTCAACATTCAGCTTTAGGCCGGGTTTATACTTCCACCGCGGAGTAACGCGGCGGCTTACACTGACATTGAATCGACGCGCGACGTAATAGTGATCGATACTCAGTAAAATCAAGTAATCGCGTCGCGCCGTATTGAAAGTGTCAACCGTGGTATACATCGCCGCACCTATAGGAGTGATCTTTGATGGCTGAATTGAGATGCATTCGCACAAGCAAGACTTTTTAGGATCCAGGGTCAGCTGTCACTCATAGGCCCAGGTAACCACTAGATCCATTGCTGAATCTTGATAGATGAATTTAATAGATGAATCTTGGTTGCTCACCCCCTGAATTCAGGGGGCTCAGGTACTCAGGGCGACGGCCGGCGCCCCACATTTCAAGGGTGCCGGCCAGCGGCGAACCATGCTGCATGCGACGCACACGCAGCGCGGATATTGTCTCGCCCGTGAGCCACAAAACACGCCACGACATCTTCAATTCGGATGGTTGGAAAGACAATTGATAATGGTCACGAATGATCACGTCGTAACGTGCTTATCACGTGCACAGCCGGTATAAAAGGTGCCTCATCTCACTAGAGTACTCATTCCAATGCCGGCCCTGGTAGGTGACTTCGAATCACTCTTCGGAGGCCAGCATATTTTGGACTGCTGAGGGGATAGGGGTATCACCACGGCTGGGGGGGGCGGCTTTCGCCGCGAGGGAGGGTGGTTCTTCACCGCAGGCTGCGGCGGACAGCGTAATCTGGCAGAATTATCCGTACTATCCCGACCAGGGTACGGGAAAATTCTGACAGATTTCGGAAAAATTCTGCCAGAAAACGAGAAAAATCTGCCAGAAAACGGTAAAATTGCCATCAGAGGAGGGCAAAATCGTTCCGTAATCTGGCAGAATTTTCCCGTAATCTGTCAGAATTTTCCCGTAATGCTCCAGCCTGAGCTGATGCTTCGTTATTTGGTGGTTTATGTTCTCAGTATGATCTGCTTAGATGTGACCGACCGCACAAGAGGGGCGGGGGAGTGTCTCTTTTGTTGAGTAAGTCTCTTTGTCAAAGGTTAGTGTACGAGGAGTCTTGTTCTGAAAGTTACGAACTACTTTGTGCTGACATTGTTGTTAGTAATAGTACGCTGAGAATAGTTATTGCCTACAGGGCGCCCTCATGCTCTGCTGACTCTTTTGAAACTTTTATTAAAACCTTAGGTGATTTGCTTTCTTGTAGTCAGTCTTGTATGGGTATATCATGGGCGCAGCTTGTTCCTACGGCTACAAACCTGAGTAGTAGGCTGTTCCTACTCAGGCCAGAAAAAATCTACTAGATTTCCAAAAAATTTTGCTACTTTACTAGCAAAATCTACCAGAAAACGGATACAGATTAACCGAAATTAACACGTAAAGTTTCCGAAATTCTTCGGAATTCTACTAGAATTTACCATAAATCTGCAGTATTTCGGCCTGCGGAATTCGGGGTCGTTTTTTGCCGAAATTCGTTGGTAATCTGGCGAAACGTACTTCTTTCGACCACTACGACTCGTAACCGGCTGTCCGATTACGAGCGCAAGTTAAACGCACGCGCCAGTGCCTTTTTTGGTAAACTTGCCGTCTTTGTCACGTTTTTGAGTAATTCTACTAGAGCTAAGATACTTGTATTCACATTTGGATTAATACACATACTTTTCTTTAGAAGACGAATACAAATAGCCTACGTATAGAAGAATTACTCAAAAACGAGACAAAGACAGCAAGTCGACAAAAAATGGCAGTTGCGCGTGCGTTTTTCTCGGGCCCGTGATCGGATAGCCGGTTACGAGCCGTACAGGTCGAAATAGTACGTTTCACCGGACTATCAAAGAATTTGGCAATGAGGTGGCGATTTTCGCAAGCACAGTAGCTCGAGGCCGTAACTGCTCCAACCGTTGCCGAAACTGCTGATCTTCATCGTAGCATCGAATGATCCTTTCATTGGTTTCAGTGCTGTCTTCTGCGGTAGCCTGTCTACATCGTTACCCCTACTTCTATCCTTGTGCCTAGCTGCTTTTCTGTATGCGGATTTCTTCGTCTTCCATTAGCTGGTGCTTTGCAGAACATGGAAGCTCTTCATACTTTTGCGTGAACATATGTTTCCTCTGTTTTGGAAGCTAATTTAGTTTGTTTCTTTGCATGCTTGTGCAGAGCTAGGGTAGAGACAGCGAGAAAGCGTGGGGAGAAGAAGACGCAGAATATGCGCGCACACGCACGCGATCAAGGGCAGTAAATTTTACTACGAAATAGAGAATATACTCTGTTTCGGAGTCTAATTTACTCTGTTCCTTACCATGCGCGTGTTTTTGCACATAAAAATAATTCGGTATCCACCCCGAACACAGAGGAAGTTGAAAAACAGTGGATTTCGTTTTTCACCTCAAACATTTAGACTCGTAGTAAAGCCTAGAAATTCTAGCCAGGAGCTCCTCTAGAAAGTCGTGGGTTCCGTCCTAATTCTGATTGAGGAAGTCTCAAGAAAATTAATCAGTTGAAGTGAAATCCCTGAATTCGAAAATGAAATCTTGAGAAGAAAATAGAGATGAGGTATTTCAAAAAAAAACTGATTTAAATAAACCGAAAAACAAAAAAAAATGAAAGAGCGATTACTATTCGGGAGGCTCATCCTAAAATTCGGAGCTTTTCAGCGCGGTCTCACATTTAAGGATGAGCCTTCCAGAGAAACAACTGCTCTCTTACTACTTCTGTTTCGGATTAGGGTGAGCCAAAAGAAAAGTATTTGGAGAGTCTATCCCTATCTTTTTCGAGTTTTCAAAAATTTTTGATAACGAAGGATTCATTATAAGTCCCATTCTCTATCATACAGCGACTCAGTTTTTAGGTGTGGGAAATCAAACTCAGGACGAGCTTTCAGGGGGAACTCGTCCCCGAAATGTCATGAGTACCTAAAAAAATCTACAACCGGACAAGAAGGATACCACCGTATTGACCCCATCACCTTCGTTTCGTGAGGTTTTCGAGCGGCTGCTACTTCCCATCTTTTTTTCAATAACATGGATGACCGCTTTCTCGCACTGTGGTGTACAATACCGCCCACGAAGCGTGTCCAAAAGCGCGTCGCCGACGCAATTTTCCGTCCGCGACGGAAAAGCACGACGAAAACGTCAAAAGATTTCAAAAATGTTTTCAGACACGAGAAAAACTCAAGTCTTGATCTACTTATCACCCATTTCCTCTCGAGAAGATAACAACTATTTGTTAATGTTAAAGGTTAATGTTAAAGTATTTTTGAATTCTGAGAAAACCATTCACTCCGACTCGCCGAGGTGATTAGAAATTTGTATTTGTTTTTGTAATAAAAACGAATTCTGACCTACTTACGACCTATTCACCGTCCGAGAAGCCGAATTTTCAAAGATTTTATATGATTTAAAACTTCGCTCCAAACGATTGGTAGCGCATTGTTGAGATGAAAAAATGTGCTCATATTTGGAAAAGACCCAAGTTTAAGCCTGTTTTTTTGGTTAGTTATGGGCGAACTCCACCCTGACCTCGCTAATTACCTTTGGTTCTCGCCCTAATTACATATAGTGCGTTCTCGAGAGAATCCACTGCAGCCAACCTGCGCATGGTGTCTTCGTCAGATCTAGTCTAGAATTGGCGAGGGCGGTTACTGCGAAAGGCGTTCGTGACACCACCAGCCAGCGCAGCGGGTCTTCGATAGCGCGTAATGATCTGACTTCGCAGCACCGTTGGCTGGACTATATTCTACGAGAGGACTATATCTACAGGACAACTGTGGTTTTTTACTCGTCCGGTTGTGGATTTCTTTTTTGTTCCAAACTCTTCTACCGTCCTAGTTTTTCTAATATTCTCACATACATATATCATATCCTATAACAAGAAGTAATTCTGTAAAAAAGGGGTCTCCCAAGCAAAAGTGGTTTGGTTCGCGTTGCAAATGTATAGCTAAGAATTGAATGATATCCATGATATCGTTCACATAATTCACTCATATTGATCGCGTCAGTCACAGCTGGCAACACCGGGTGTTATTTGCAACCTTCATGTTTTTCATACGTATCGAACGGGTCGGCCACTGTGATTTTCTCAACCAACTCTGACTGGGGTCTTAGGCCCCGGTGATAGTTGGTCGCTCAGACGTAGCCAGCCCGGTCGATAATCATGAAAGCCTGCTGGCCTACAGCCGGATGATGAATCTGCCCGCAGTTCTTCGCTTGCGAATGAAACGACATAACTCAAAACCTGCACAGTCCGAAACTACCTTCCATTCCATTTTGACACTTTCACATTAGTGGAACAAAGCAGTTTTCCATACTCATTATTTCGTTTCCTCCGCCCCATTCCTTCGCAGAACAGCCGCTTCGATTCCATGAATTTGATATGAAAAAGCTCTGCTGAGCTGCGAATGGAGATAGCTCTAACGATTTGTTTTGGAATTTAGATGCTGATAAGCAAGTACCATTTATTGCAGAAAAAACCAGTAGGCTGGTGAAGAAGAATGAGGGAACACTCAAAATGGGTTTTTTTAAGCGCGTTACGAAACTGAAAAGCAGCCTGGCGACATGACCTACATAATATCTCAAGCTTTCTGCACGCTATACTTGTCATCAGCACACTTTCAAAAAAGTTTAGCAAATTGTTCTCAGACTCCTTCGCAAATTCCGATGCATCCAGCACACTATCTCAGACGGCTAGCGCAAAGCTCAAGACTCTTGCTCATTCTTTTGGGTAACCTGCACAATTTTCCGGATGACCAGCAACGGGTACCGAGAACCTACCCACTCTCCGGGTTTCCACGACGTCCCGATGACGTCAGCAGAAGCTCGAAGCACTTTTCACGACGTCCCGATGACGTCATCAGAAGCCCGAAGCACTTTTCACGACGTCCCGATGACGTCATCAGAAGCCCGAAGCACTTTTCACGACGTCCCGATGACGTCATCAGAAACCGGAAGCACTTTTCACGCCGTCCCGATGACGTCATCACAAGCCCGAAGCACTTTTCACGGCGCCCCGATGACGTCATCAGAAGCCCGAAGCACTTTTTGGACTATTATAGACGGGGGGGGGGCACCTACGATTCGCTCGTGAAAATGAATGGAAAACCTGATAAAAGATGTTTGATGCTGCTATCAATCATTGTTGTTGATGAAGTTCTGTAGAAATACTTTGATTGATAGCGTTACAGATCGGTCGTTCATTTCATTTCTGACTTGAATCTTGAGTGCCCCTCCCCCGTCTAGGATAGTCCCGCACTTTTCAAGACGTCCCGATGACGTCATCAGAAGCCCGAAGCACTTTTTGGACTATTATAGACGGGGGGGGGCACCTACGATTCGCTCGTGAAAATGAATGGAAAACCTGATAAAAGATGTTTGATGCTGCTATCAATCATTGTTGTTGATGAAGTTCTGTAGAAATACTTTGATTGATAGCGTCACAGATCGGTCGTTCATTTCATTTCTGACTTGAATCTTGAGTGCCCCCTCCGTTTAGGATAGTCCCGCACTTTTCATGACGTCCCGATGACGTCATCAGAAGCCCGAAGCACTTTTTGGACTATTATAGACGGGGGGGGGGCACCTACGATTCGCTCGTGAAAATGAATGGAAAACCTGATAAAAGATGTTTGATGCTGCTATCAATCATTGTTGTTGATGAAGTTCTGTAGAAATACTTTGATTGATAGCGTTACAGATCGGTCGTTCATTTCATTTCTGACTTGAATCTTGAGTGCCCCCTCCGTTTAGGATAGTCCCGCACTTTTCATGACGTCCCGATGACGTCATCAGAAGCCCGAAGCACTTCTGACGATGTCCTGATGACGTCATCAAGAGCCCGAAGCACTTTTTGGACTATTATAGACGGGGGGGGGCACCTACGATTCGCTCGTGAAAATGAATGGAAAACCTGATAAAAGATGTTTGATGCTGCTATCAATCATTGTTGTTGATGAAGTTCTGTAGAAATACTTTGATTGATAGCGTTACAGATCGGTCGTTCATTTCATTTCTGACTTGAATCTTGAGTGCCCCTCCGTTTAGGATAGTCCCGCACTTTTCACGGCGCCCCGATGACGTCATCAGAAGCCGGAAGCACTTTTTGGACTATTATAGACGGGGGGGGGCACCTACGATTCGCTCGTGAAAATGAATGGAAAACCTGATAAAAGATGTTTGATGCTGCTATCAATCATTGTTGTTGATGAAGTTCTGTAGAAATACTTTGATTGATAGCGTTACAGATCGGTCGTTCATTTCATTTCTGACTTGAATCTTGAGTGCCCCCTCCGTTTAGGATAGTCCCGCACTTTTCATGACGTCCCGATGACGTCATCAGAAGCCCGAAGCACTTTTTGGACTATTATAGACGGGGGGGGGCACCTACGATTCGCTCGTGAAAATGAATGGAAAACCTGATAAAAGATGTTTGATGCTGCTATCAATCATTGTTGTTGATGAAGTTCTGTAGAAATACTTTGATTGATAGCGTTACAGATCGGTCGTTCATTTCATTTCTGACTTGAATCTTGAGTGCCCCTCCTCCGTTTAGGATAGTCCCGCACTTTTCAAGACGTCCCGATGGCGTCATCAAAAGCTCGAAGCACTTCTGACGATGTCCTGATGACGTCATCAAGAGCCCGAAGCATTTTTTGGACTATTATAGACGGGGGGGGGCACCTACGATTCGCTCGTGAAAATGAATGGAAAACCTGATAAAAGATGTTTGATGCTGCTATCAATCATTGTTGTTGATGAAGTTCTGTAGAAATACTTTGATTGATAGCGTTACAGATCGGTCGTTCATTTCATTTCTGACTTGAATCTTGAGTGCCCCCTCCGTTTAGGATAGTCCCGCACTTTTCAAGACGTCCCGATGACGTCATCAGAAGCCCGAAGCACTTTTTGGACTATTATAGACGGGGGGGGGCACCTACGATTCGCTCGTGAAAATGAATGGAAAACCTGATAAAAGATGTTTGATGCTGCTATCAATCATTGTTGTTGATGAAGTTCTGTAGAAATACTTTGATTGATAGCGTTACAGATCGGTCGTTCATTTCATTTCTGACTTGAATCTTGAGTGCCCCCTCCGTTTAGGATAGTCCCGCACTTTTCATGACGTCCCGATGACGTCATCAGAAGCCCGAAGCACTTTTTGGACTATTATAGACGGGGGGGGGCACCTACGATTCGCTCGTGAAAATGAATGGAAAACCTGATAAAAGATGTTTGATGCTGCTATCAATCATTGTTGTTGATGAAGTTCTGTAGAAATACTTTGATTGATAGCGTTACAGATCGGTCGTTCATTTCATTTCTGACTTGAATCTTGAGTGCCCCCTCCGTTTAGGATAGTCCCGCACTTTTCATGACGTCCCGATGACGTCATCAGAAGCCCGAAGCACTTCTGACGATGTCCTGATGACGTCATCAAGAGCCCGAAGCACTTTTTGGACTATTATAGACGGGGGGGGGCACCTACGATTCGCTCGTGAAAATGAATGGAAAACCTGATAAAAGATGTTTGATGCTGCTATCAATCATTGTTGTTGATGAAGTTATGTAGAAATACTTTGATTGATAGCGTTACAGATCGGTCGTTCATTTCATTTCTGACTTGAATCTTGAGTGCCCCTCCGTTTAGGATAGTCCCGCACTTTTCATGACGTCCCGATGACGTCATCAGAAGCCCGAAGCACTTCTGACGATGTCCTGATGACGTTCATCAAGAGCCCGAAGCACTTTTGGACTATTATAGACGGGGGCACCTACGATTCGCTCGTGAAAATGAATGGAAAACCTGATAAACGATGTTTGATGCTGCTATCACTCATTGTTGTTGATGAAGTTCTGTAGGAATACTTTGACTGCTAGCGTTACAGATGGGCCGCTCATTTCATTTTCTGACTTGAATCTTGAGTGCCCCTCCGTTTAGGATAGTCCCGCACTTTTCATGACGTCCCGATGACGTCATCAGAAGCCCGAAGCACTTCTGACGATGTCCTGATGACTTCATCAAGAGCCCGAAGCACTTTTTGGACTATTATAGACGGGGGGGGGGCACCTACGATTCGCTCGTGAAAATGAATGGAAAACCTGATAAAAGATGTTTGATGCTGCTATCAATCATTGTTGTTGATGAAGTTCTGTAGAAATACTTTGATTGATAGCGTTACAGATCGGTCGTTCATTTCATTTCTGACTTGAATCTTGAGGGCCCTCGGTTTAGGATAGTCCCGCACTTTTCATGACGTCCCGATGACGTCATCAGAAGCCCGAAGCACTTTTTGGACTATTATAGACGGGGGGGGGCACCTACGATTCGCTCGTGAAAATGAATGGAAAACCTGATAAAAGATGTTTGATGCTGCTATCAATCATTGTTGTTGATGAAGTTCTGTAGAAATACTTTGATTGATAGCGTTACAGATCGGTCGTTCATTTCATTTCTGACTTGAATCTTGAGTGCCCCCTCCGTTTAGGATAGTCCCGCACTTTTCATGACGTCCCGATGACGTCATCAGAAGCCCGAAGCACTTCTGACGATGTCCTGATGACGTCATCAAGAGCCCGAAGCACTTTTTGGACTATTATAGACGGGGGGGGCACCTACGATTCGCTCGTGAAAATGAATGGAAAACCTGATAAAAGATGTTTGATGCTGCTATCAATCATTGTTGTTGATGAAGTTCTGTAGAAATACTTTGATTGATAGCGTTACAGATCGGTCGTTCATTTCATTTCTGACTTGAATCTTGAGTGCCCCTCCGTTTAGGATAGTCCCCCCCTTTCCATGACGTCCCGATGCCGTCATCAGAAGCCCGAAGCACTTTTTGGACTATTATAGACGGGGGGGGGCACCTACGATTCGCTCGTGAAAATGAATGGAAAACCTGATAAAAGATGTTTGATGCTGCTATCAATCATTGTTGTTGATGAAGTTCTGTAGAAATACTTTGATTGATAGCGTTACAGATCGGTCGTTCATTTCATTTCTGACTTGAATCTTGAGTGCCCCCCTCCGTTTAGGATAGTCCCGCACTTTTCATGACGTCCCGATGACGTCATCAGAAGCCCGAAGCACTTTTTGGACTATTATAGACGGGGGGGGCACCTACGATTCGCTCGTGAAAATGAATGGAAAACCTGATAAAAGATGTTTGATGCTGCTATCAATCATTGTTGTTGATGAAGTTCTGTAGAAATACTTTGATTGATAGCGTTACAGATCGGTCGTTCATTTCATTTCTGACTTGAATCTTGAGTGCCCTCCGTTTAGGATAGTCCCGCACTTTTCATGACGTCCCGATGACGTCATCAGAAGCCCGAAGCACTTCTGACGATGTCCTGATGACGTCATCAAGAGCCCGAAGCACTTTTTGGACTATTATAGACGGGGGCACCTACGAATCGCTCGTGAAAATGAATGGAAAACCTGATAAAAGATGTTTGATGCTGCTATCAATCATTGTTGTTGATGAAGTTCTGTAGAAATACTTTGATTGATAGCGTTACAGATCGGTCGTTCATTTCATTTCTGACTTGAATCTTGAGTGCCCCCTCCGTTTAGGATAGTCCCGCACTTTTCATGACGTCCCGATGACGTCATCAGAAGCCCGAAGCACTTCTGACGATGTCCTGATGACGTCATCAAGAGCCCGAAGCACTTTTTGGACTATTATAGTCGGCGGCACCTACGATTCGCTCGTGAAAATGAATGGAAAACCTGATAAAAGATGTTTGATGCTGCTATCAATCATTGTTGTTGATGAAGTTCTGTAGAAATACTTTGATTGATAGCGTTACAGATCGGTCGTTCATTTCATTTCTGACTTGAATCTTGAGTGCCCCCTCCGTTTAGGATAGTCCCGCACTTTTCATGACGTCCCGATGACGTCATCAGAAGCCCGAAGCACTTCTGACGATGTCCTGATGACGTCATCAAGAGCCCGAAGCACTTTTTGGACTATTATAGACGGGGGGGCACCTACGATTCGCTCGTGAAAATGAATGGAAAACCTGATAAAAGATGTTTGATGCTGCTATCAATCATTGTTGTTGATGAAGTTCTGTAGAAATACTTTGATTGATAGCGTTACAGATCGGTCGTTCATTTCATTTCTGACTTGAATCTTGAGTGCCCCCTCCGTTTAGGATAGTCCCGCACTTTTCATGACGTCCCGATGACGTCATCAGAAGCCCGAAGCACTTCTGACGATGTCCTGATGACGTCATCAAGAGCCCGAAGCACTTTTTGGACTATTATAGACGGGGGGGGGCACCTACGATTCGCTCGTGAAAATGAATGGAAAACCTGATAAAAGATGTTTGATGCTGCTATCAATCATTGTTGTTGATGAAGTTCTGTAGAAATACTTTGATTGATAGCGTTACAGATCGGTCGTTCATTTCATTTCTGACTTGAATCTTGAGTGCCCCCTCCGTTTAGGATAGTCCCGCACTTTTCATGACGTCCCGATGACGTCATCAGAAGCCCGAAGCACTTCTGACGATGTCCTGATGACGTCATCAAGAGCCCGAAGCACTTTTTGGACTATTATAGACGGGGGGGGGCACCTACGATTCGCTCGTGAAAATGAATGGAAAACCTGATAAAAGATGTTTGATGCTGCTATCAATCATTGTTGTTGATGAAGTTCTGTAGAAATACTTTGATTGATAGCGTTACAGATCGGTCGTTCATTTCATTTCTGACTTGAATCTTGAGTGCCCCCTCCGTTTAGGATAGTCCCGCACTTTTCATGACGTCCCGATGACGTCATCAGAAGCCCGAAGCACTTTTTGGACTATTATAGACGGGGGGGGGCACCTACGATTCGCTCGTGAAAATGAATGGAAAACCTGATAAAAGATGTTTGATGCTGCTATCAATCATTGTTGTTGATGAAGTTCTGTAGAAATACTTTGATTGATAGCGTTACAGATCGGTCGTTCATTTCATTTCTGACTTGAATCTTGAGTGCCCCCCTCCGTTTAGGATAGTCCCGCACTTTTCATGACGTCCCGATGACGTCATCAGAAGCCCGAAGCACTTTTTGGACTATTATAGACGGGGGGGGGGGGGGCACCTACGATTCGCTCGTGAAAATGAATGGAAAACCTGATAAAAGATGTTTGATGCTGCTATCAATCATTGTTGTTGATGAAGTTCTGTAGAAATACTTTGATTGATAGCGTTACAGATCGGTCGTTCATTTCATTTCTGACTTGAATCTTGAGTGCCCCCCTCCGTTTAGGATAGTCCCGCACTTTTCATGACGTCCCGATGACGTCATCAGAAGCCCGAAGCACTTCTGACGATGTCCTGATGACGTCATCAAGAGCCCGAAGCACTTTTTGGACTATTATAGACGGGGGGGGGCACCTACGATTCGCTCGTGAAAATGAATGGAAAACCTGATAAAAGATGTTTGATGCTGCTATCAATCATTGTTGTTGATGAAGTTCTGTAGAAATACTTTGATTGATAGCGTTACAGATCGGTCGTTCATTTCATTTCTGACTTGAATCTTGAGTGCCCCCTCCGTTTAGGATAGTCCCGCACTTTTCATGACGTCCCGATGACGTCATCAGAAGCCCGAAGCACTTCTGACGATGTCCTGATGACGTCATCAAGAGCCCGAAGCACTTTTTGGACTATTATAGACGGGGGGGGGGCACCTACGATTCGCTCGTGAAAATGAATGGAAAACCTGATAAAAGATGTTTGATGCTGCTATCAATCATTGTTGTTGATGAAGTTCTGTAGAAATACTTTGATTGATAGCGTTACAGATCGGTCGTTCATTTCATTTCTGACTTGAATCTTGAGTGCCCCTCCTCCGTTTAGGATAGTCCCGCACTTTTCAAGACGTCCCGATGGCGTCATCAAAAGCTCGAAGCACTTCTGACGATGTCCTGATGACGTCATCAAGAGCCCGAAGCATTTTTTGGACTATTATAGACGGGGGGGGGCACCTACGATTCGCTCGTGAAAATGAATGGAAAACCTGATAAAAGATGTTTGATGCTGCTATCAATCATTGTTGTTGATGAAGTTCTGTAGAAATACTTTGATTGATAGCGTTACAGATCGGTCGTTCATTTCATTTCTGACTTGAATCTTGAGTGCCCCCTCCGTTTAGGATAGTCCCGCACTTTTCAAGACGTCCCGATGACGTCATCAGAAGCCCGAAGCACTTTTTGGACTATTATAGACGGGGGGGGGCACCTACGATTCGCTCGTGAAAATGAATGGAAAACCTGATAAAAGATGTTTGATGCTGCTATCAATCATTGTTGTTGATGAAGTTCTGTAGAAATACTTTGATTGATAGCGTTACAGATCGGTCGTTCATTTCATTTCTGACTTGAATCTTGAGTGCCCCTCCCCCGTCTAGGATAGTCCCGCACCTTTCAAGACGTCCCGATGGCGTCATCAAAAGCCCGAAGCACTTCTGACGATGTCCTGATGACGTCATCAGGAGCCCGAAGCACTTTTCACGACGTCCCGATGACGTCATCAGAAGCCCGAAGCACTTTTCACGACGTCACGATGACGTCATCAGAAGCCCGAAGCACTTTTCACGACGTCCCGATGACGTCATCAGAAGCCCGAAGCACTTTTCACGACGTCCCGATGGCGTCATCAAAAGCCCGAAGCACTTCTGACGATGTCCTGATGACGTCATCAGGAGCCCGAAGCACTTTTCACGACGTCCCGATGACGTCATCAGAAGCCTGAAGCACTTTTCGCGACGTCCCGATGACGTCATCAGAAGCCTGAAGCACTTTTCGCGACGTCCCGATGACGTCATCAGAAGCCCGAAGCACTTTTCACGACGTCCCGATGACGTCATCAGAAGCCCGAAGCACTTTTCACGACGTCCCGATGACGTCATCAGAAGCCCGAAGCACTTTTCACGACGTCCTGATGACATCATCAGAATCCCGAAGCACTTTTGACGACGTCCCGATGACGTCATCAGAATCCCGAAGCACTTTTGACGACGTCCCGATGACGTCATCAGAAGCCCGAAGCACTTTTCACGACGTCCTGATGACATCATCAGAATCCCGAAGCACTTTTGACGACGTCCCGATGACGTCAGCAGAAGGCCGAAGCACTTTTCACGACGTCCCGATGACATCATCAGAATCCCGAAGCACTTTTTGGACTATTATAGACGGGGGGGGCACCTACGATTCGCTCGTGAAAATGAATGGAAAACCTGATAAAAGATGTTTGATGCTGCTATCAATCATTGTTGTTGATGAAGTTCTGTAGAAATACTTTGATTGATAGCGTTACAGATCGGTCGTTCATTTCATTTCTGACTTGAATCTTGAGTGCCCCTCCCCCGTCTAGGATAGTCCCGCACCTTTCAAGACGTCCCGATGGCGTCATCAAAAGCCCGAAGCACTTCTGACGATGTCCTGATGACGTCATCAGGAGCCCGAAGCACTTTTCACGACGTCCCGATGACGTCATCAGAAGCCCGAAGCACTTTTCACGACGTCACGATGACGTCATCAGAAGCCCGAAGCACTTTTCACGACGTCCTGATGACATCATCAGAATCCCGAAGCACTTTTGACGACGTCCCGATGACGTCAGCAGAAGGCCGAAGCACTTTTCACGACGTCACGATGACGTCATCAGAAGCGCGAAGCACTTTTCACGACGTCCTGATGACATCATCAGAATCCCGAAGCACTTTTGACGACGTCCCGATGACGTCAGCAGAAGGCCGAAGCACTTTTCGCGACGTCCCGATGACGTCATCAGAAGCCCGAAGCACTTTTCACGACGTCCCGATGACGTCATCAGAAGCCCGAAGCACTTTTCACGACGTCCCGATGACGTCATCAGAAGCCCGAAGCACTTTTCACGACGTCCTGATGACGTCATCAGAAGCCCGAAGCACTTTTCACGACGTCCCGATGACGTCATCAGAAGCCCGAAGCACTTTTCACGACGTCCCGATGACGTGATCAGAAGCCCGAAGCACTTTTCACGACGTCCCGATGACGTCATCAGAAGCCTGAAGCACTTTTCGCGACGTCCCGATGACGTCATCAGAAGCCCGAAGCACTTTTCACGACGTCCCGATGACGTCATCAGAAGCCCGAAGCACTTTTCACGACGTCCCGATGACGTCATCAGAAGCCCGAAGCACTTTTCACGACGTCCTGATGACGTCATCAGAAGCCCGAAGCACTTTTCACGACGTCCCGATGACGTCATCAGAAGCCCGAAGCACTTTTCACGACGTCCCGATGACGTCATCAGAAGCCCGAAGCACTTTTCACGACGTCCTGATGACATCATCAGAATCCCGAAGCACTTTTGACGACGTCCCGATGACGTCAGCAGAAGGCCGAAGCACTTTTCACGACGTCCCGATGACATCATCAGAATCCCGAAGCACTTTTTGGACTATTATAGACGGGGGGGGGGCACCTACGATTCGCTCGTGAAAATGAATGGAAAACCTGATAAAAGATGTTTGATGCTGCTATCAATCATTGTTGTTGATGAAGTTCTGTAGAAATACTTTGATTGATAGCGTTACAGATCGGTCGTTCATTTCATTTCTGACTTGAATCTTGAGTGCCCCTCCCCCGTCTAGGATAGTCCCGCACCTTTCAAGACGTCCCGATGGCGTCATCAAAAGCCCGAAGCACTTCTGACGATGTCCTGATGACGTCATCAGGAGCCCGAAGCACTTTTCACGACGTCCCGATGACGTCATCAGAAGCCCGAAGCACTTTTCACGACGTCACGATGACGTCATCAGAAGCCCGAAGCACTTTTCACGACGTCCTGATGACATCATCAGAATCCCGAAGCACTTTTGACGACGTCCCGATGACGTCAGCAGAAGGCCGAAGCACTTTTCACGACGTCACGATGACGTCATCAGAAGCGCGAAGCACTTTTCACGACGTCCCGATGACGTCATCAGAAGCCCGAAGCACTTTTCACGACGTCCCGATGACGTCATCAGAAGCCCGAAGCACTTTTCACGACGTCCCGATGACGTCATCAGAAGCCCGAAGCACTTTTCACGACGTCCCGATGACGTCATCAGAAGCCCGAAGCACTTTTCACGACGTCCCGATGACGTCATCAGAAGCCCGAAGCACTTTTCACGACGTCCTGATGACATCATCAGAATCCCGAAGCACTTTTGACGACGTCCCGATAACGTCAGCAGAAGGCCGAAGCACTTTTCACGACGTCCCGATGACGTCATCAGAAGCCCGAAGCACTTTTCGCGACGTCCCGATGACGTCATCAGAAGCCCGAAGCACTTTTCACGACGTCCCGATGACGTCATCAGAAGCCCGAAGCACTTTTTGGACTATTATAGACGGGGGGGGGGGCACCTACGATTCGCTCGTGAAAATGAATGGAAAACCTGATAAAAGATGTTTGATGCTGCTATCAATCATTGTTGTGATGAAGTTCTGTAGAAATACTTTGATTGATAGCGTTACAGATCGGTCGTTCATTTCATTTCTGACTTGAATCTTGAGTGCCCCTCCCCCGTCTAGGATAGTCCCGCACCTTTCAAGACGTCCCGATGGCGTCATCAAAAGCCCGAAGCACTTCTGACGATGTCCTGATAACGTCATCAGGAGCCCGAAGCACTTTTCACGACGTCCCGATGACGTCATCAGAAGCCCGAAGCACTTTTCACGACGTCACGATGACGTCATCAGAAGCCCGAAGCACTTTTCACGACGTCCTGATGACATCATCAGAATCCCGAAGCACTTTTGACGACGTCCCGATGACGTCAGCAGAAGGCCGAAGCACTTTTCACGACGTCACGATGACGTCATCAGAAGCGCGAAGCACTTTTCACGACGTCCTGATGACATCATCAGAATCCCGAAGCACTTTTGACGACGTCCCGATGACGTCAGCAGAAGGCCGAAGCACTTTTCGCGACGTCCCGATGACGTCATCAGAAGCCCGAAGCACTTTTCACGACGTCCCGATGACGTCATCAGAAGCCCGAAGCACTTTTCACGACGTCCCGATGACGTCATCAGAAGCCCGAAGCACTTTTCACGACGTCCTGATGACATCATCAGAATCCCGAAGCACTTTTGACGACGTCCCGATGACGTCAGCAGAAGGCCGAAGCACTTTTCACGACGTCCCGATGACGTCATCAGAAGCCCGAAGCACTTTTCGCGACGTCCCGATGACGTCATCAGAAGCCCGAAGCACTTTTCACGACGTCCCGATGACGTCATCAGAAGCCCGAAGCACTTTTCACGACGTCCTGATGACATCATCAGAATCCCGAAGCACTTTTGACGACGTCCCGATGACGTCAGCAGAAGGCCGAAGCACTTTTCGCGATGTCCAGATGACGTCATCAGAATCCCGAAGCACTTTTCACGACGTCCCGATGACGTCATCAGAAGCCCGAAGCACTTTTCACGACGTCCCGATGACGTCATCAGAAGCCCGAAGCACTTTTCACGACGTCCTGATGACGTCATCAGAAGCCCGAAGCACTTTTCACGACGTCCCGATGACGTCATCAGAAGCCCGAAGCACTTTTCACGACGTCCCGATGACGTCATCAGAAGCCCGAAGCACTTTTCACGACGTCCTGATGACATCATCAGAATCCCGAAGCACTTTTGACGACGTCCCGATGACGTCAGCAGAAGGCCGAAGCACTTTTCACGACGTCCCGATGACGTCATCAGAAGCCCGAAGCACTTTTCGCGACGTCCCGATGACGTCATCAGAAGCCCGAAGCACTTTTCACGACGTCCCGATGACGTCATCAGAAGGCCGAAGCACTTTTCGCGACGTCCCGATGACATCATCAGAATCCCGAAGCACTTTTGACGACGTCCCGATGACGTCAGCAGAAGGCCGAAGCACTTTTCGCGATGTCCAGATGACGTCATCAGAATCCCGAAGCACTTTTCACGACGTCCCGATGACGTCATCAGAAGCCCGAAGCACTTTTCACGACGTCCCGATGACGTCATCAGAAGCCCGAAGCACTTTTCACGACGTCCTGATGACGTCATCAGAAGCCCGAAGCACTTTTCACGACGTCCCGATGACGTCATCAGAAGCCCGAAGCACTTTTCACGACGTCCTGATGACGTCATCAGAAGCCCGAAGCACTTTTCACGACGTCCCGATGACGTCATCAGAAGCCCGAAGCAGTTTTCGCGACGTCCTGATGACGTCATCAGAAGCCCGAAGCACTTTTCACGACGTCCCGATGACGTCATCAGAAGCCCGAAGCAGTTTTCACGACGTCCTGATGACGTCATCAGAAGCCCGAAGCACTTTTCACGACGTCCCGATGACGTCATCAGAAGCCCGAAGCAGTTTTCGCGACGTCCTGATGACGTCATCAGAAGCCCGAAGCACTTTTCACGCCGTCCCGATGACGTCATCACAAGCCCGAAGCACTTTTCACGGCGCCCCGATGACGTCATCAGAAGCCCGAAGCACTTTTTGGACTATTATAGACGGGGGGGGGGCACCTACGATTCGCTCGTGAAAATGAATGGAAAACCTGATAAAAGATGTTTGATGCTGCTATCAATCATTGTTGTTGATGAAGTTCTGTAGAAATACTTTGATTGATAGCGTTACAGATCGGTCGTTCATTTCATTTCTGACTTGAATCTTGAGTGCCCCCTCCGTTTAGGATAGTCCCCCACTTTTCAAGACGTCCCGATGACGTCATCAGAAGCCCGAAACACTTTTTGGACTATTATAGACGGGGGGGGGGGCACCTACGATTCGCTCGTGAAAATGAATGGAAAACCTGATAAAAGATGTTTGATGCTGCTATCAATCATTGGTGTTGATGAAGTTCTGTAGAAATACTTTGATTGATAGCGTTACAGATCGGTCGTTCATTTCATTTCTGACTTGAATCTTGAGTGCCCCCTCCGTTTAGGATAGTCCCCCACTTTTCAAGACGTCCCCATGGCGTCATCAAAAGCTCGAAGCACTTCTGACGATGTCCTGATGACGTCATCAGGAGCCCGAAGCACTTTTTGGACTATTATAGACGGGGGGGGGCACCTACGATTCGCTCGTGAAAATGAATGGAAAACCTGATAAAAGATGTTTGATGCTGCTATCAATCATTGTTGTTGATGAAGTTCTGTAGAAATACTTTGATTGATAGCGTTACAGATCGGTCGTTCATTTCATTTCTGACTTGAATCTTGAGTGCCCCCTCCGTTTAGGATAGTCCCGCACTTTTCAAGACGTCCCGATGGCGTCATCAAAAGCTCGAAGCACTTCTGACGATGTCCTGATGACGTCATCAGGAGCCCGAAGCACTTTTTGGACTATTATAGACGGGGGGGGGGCACCTACGATTCGCTCGTGAAAATGAATGGAAAACCTGATAAAAGATGTTTGATGCTGCTATCAATCATTGTTGTTGATGAAGTTATGTAGAAATACTTTGATTGATAGCGTTACAGATCGGTCGTTCATTTCATTTCTGACTTGAATCTTGAGTGCCCCTCCCCCGTCTAGGATAGTCCCGCACTTTTCAAGACGTCCCCATGGCGTCATCAAAAGCTCGAAGCACTTCTGACGATGTCCTGATGACGTCATCAGGAGCCCGAAGCACTTTTTGGACTGTTATAGACGGGGGGGGGCACCTACGATTCGCTCGTGAAAATGAATGGAAAACCTGATAAAAGATGTTTGATGCTGCTATCAATCATTGTTGTTGATGAAGTTCTGTAGAAATACTTTGATTGATAGCGTTACAGATCGGTCGTTCATTTCATTTCTGACTTGAATCTTGAGTGCCCCCTCCGTTTAGGATAGTCCCCCACTTTTCAAGACGTCCCGATGACGTCATCAGAAGCCCGAAGCACTTTTTGGACTATTATAGACGGGGGGGGGCACCTACGATTCGCTCGTGAAAATGAATGGAAAACCTGATAAAAGATGTTTGATGCTGCTATCAATCATTGTTGTTGATGAAGTTCTGTAGAAATACTTTGATTGATAGCGTCACAGATCGGTCGTTCATTTCATTTCTGACTGGAATCTTGAGTGCCCCCTCCGTTTAGGATAGTCCCGCACTTTTCAAGACGTCCCGATGACGTCATCAGAAGCCCGAAGCACTTTTTGGACTATTATAGACGGGGGGGGGGCACCTACGATTCGCTCGTGAAAATGAATGGAAAACCTGATAAAAGATGTTTGATGCTGCTATCAATCATTGTTGTTGATGAAGTTCTGTAGAAATACTTTGATTGATAGCGTTACAGATCGGTCGTTCATTTCATTTCTGGCTTGAATCTTGAGTGCCCCTCCCCGTCTAGGATAGTCCCGCACCTTTCAAGACGTCCCGATGGCGTCATCAAAAGCCCGAAGCACTTCTGACGATGTCCTGATGACGTCATCAGGAGCCCGAAGCACTTTTCGCGACGTCCCGATGACGTCATCAGAAGCCCGAAGCACTTTTCACGACGTCCCGATGACATCATCAGAATCCAGAAGCACTTTTGACGACGTCCCGATGACGTCATCAGAAGCCCGAAGCACTTTTCGCGACGTCCCGATGACGTCATCAGAAGCCCGAAGCACTTTTCGCGACGTCCCGATGACGTCATCAGAAGCCCGAAGCACTTTTCGCGACGTCCCGATGACGTCATCAGAAGCCCGAAGCACTTTTCACGACGTCCCGATGACATCATCAGAATCCAGAAGCACTTATGACGACGTCCCGATGACGTCATCAGAAGCCCGAAGCACTTTTCGCGACGTCCCGATGACGTCATCAGAAGCCCGAAGCACTTTTCACGACGTCCCGATGACATCATCAGAATCCAAAAGCACTTTTGACGACGTCCCGATGACGTCATCAGAAGCCCGAAGCACTTTTCGCGACGTCCCGATGACGTCATCAGAAGCCCGAAGCACTTTTCGCGACGTCCCGATGACGTCATCAGAAGCCCGAAGCACTTTTCGCGACGTCCCGATGACGTCATCAGAAGCCCGAAGCACTTTTCGCGACGTCCCGATGACGTCATCAGAAGCCCGAAGCACTTTTCGCGACGTCCCGATGACGTCATCAGAAGCCCGAAGCACTTTTCACGACGTCCCGATGACATCATCAGAATCCAGAAGCACTTTTGACGACGTCCCGATGACGTCAGCAGAAGGCCGAAGCACTTTTCACGACGTCACGATGACGTCATCAGAAGCCCGAAACACTTTTCGCGATGTCCAGATGACGTCATCAGAATCCCGAAGCACTTTTCACGACGTCCCGATGACGTCATCAGAAGCCCGAAGCACTTTTCACGACGTCCCGATGACGTCATCAGAAGCCCGAAGCACTTTTCACGACGTCCTGATGACGTCATCAGAAGCCCGAAGCACTTTTCACGACGTCCCGATGACGTCATCAGAAGCCCGAAGCACTTTTCACGACGTCCTGATGACGTCATCAGAAGCCCGAAGCACTTTTCGCGACGTTCCGATGACGTCATCAGAAGCCAGAAGCACTTTTCACGACGTCCTGATGACGTCATCAGAAGCCCGAAGCACTTTTCACGACGTCCCGATGACGTCATCAGAAGCCCGAAGCACTTTTCACGACGTCCCGATGACGTCATCAGAAGCCCGAAGCAGTTTTCACGCCGTCCCGATGACGTCATCACAAGCCCGAAGCACTTTTCACGGCGCCCCGATGACGTCATCAGAAGCCCGAAGCACTTTTCACGACGTCCTGATGACGTCATCAGAAGCCCGAAGCACTTTTCACGACGTCCCGATGACATCATCAGAATCCAGAAGCACTTTTCACGACGTCCCGATGACATCATCAGAATCCAGAAGCACTTTTGACGACGTCCCGATGACGTCATCAGAGGCCCGAAGCACTTTTCGCGACGTCCTGATGACGTCGTCAGAAGCCCGAAGCACTTTTCGCGACGTTCCGATGACGTCATCAGAAGCCCGAAGCACTTTTCACGACGTCCTGATGACGTCATCAGAAGCCCGAAGCACTTTTCACGACGTCCCGATGACGTCATCAGAAGCCCGAAGCAGTTTTCACGACGTCCTGATGACGTCATCAGAAGCCCGAAGCACTTTTCACGACGTCCCGATGACGTCGTCAGAAGCCCGAAGCAGTTTTTACGACGTCCTGATGACGTCATCAGAAGCCCGAAGCACTTTTCACGACGTCCCGATGACGTCATCAGAAGCCCGAAGCACTTTTCACGACGTCCCGATGACGTCATCAGAAGCCCGAAGCACTTTTCACGACGTCCTGATGACGTCATCAGAAGCCCGAAGCACTTTTCACGACGTCCCGATGACGTCATCAGAAGCCCGAAGCACTTTTCACGACGTCCTGATGACGTCGTCAGAAGCCCGAAGCACTTTTCACGACGTCCCGATGACGTCATCAGAAGCCCGAAGCACTTTTCACGACGTCCTGATGACGTCATCAGAAGCCCGAAGCACTTTTCACGACGTCCCGATGACGTCATCAGAAGCCCGAAGCAGTTTTCACGACGTCCTGATGACGTCATCAGAAGCCCGAAGCACTTTTCACGACGTCCCGATGACGTCATCAGAAGCCCGAAGCACTTTTCACGACGTCCTGATGACGTCATCAGAAGCCCGAAGCACTTTTCACGACGTTCCGATGACGTCATCAGAAGCCCGAAGCACTTTTCACGACGTCCTGATGACGTCATCAGAAGCCCGAAGCACTTTTCACGACGTCCCGATGACGTCATCAGAAGCCCGAAGCACTTTTCACGACGTCCTGATGACGTCATCAGAAGCCCGAAGCACTTTTCACGACGTCCCGATGACGTCATCAGAAGCCCGAAGCAGTTTTCACGACGTCCTGATGACGTCATCAGAAGCCCGAAGCACTTTTCACGACGTCCCGATGACGTCGTCAGAAGCCCGAAGCACTTTTCACGACGTCCTGATGACGTCATCAGAAGCCCGAAGCACTTTTCACGACGTCCCGATGACGTCATCAGAAGCCCGAAGCACTTTTCACGACGTCCCGATGACGTCATCAGAAGCCCGAAGCACTTTTCACGACGTCCTGATGACGTCATCAGAAGCCCGAAGCACTTTTCACGACGTCCCGATGACGTCATCAGAAGCCCGAAGCACTTTTCACGACGTCCTGATGACGTCATCAGAAGCCAGAAGCACTTTTCACGACGTCCCGATGACGTCATCAGAAGCCCGAAGCACTTTTCACGACGTCCCGATGACGTCATCAGAAGCCCGAAGCACTTTTCACGACGTCCTGATGACGTCATCAGAAGCCCGAAGCACTTTTCGCGACGTTCCGATGACGTCATCAGAAGCCCGAAGCACTTTTCACGACGTCCTGATGACGTCATCAGAAGCCCGAAGCACTTTTCACGACGTCCCGATGACGTCATCAGAAGCCCGAAGCACTTTTCACGACGTCCCGATGACGTCATCAGAAGCCCGAAGCACTTTTCACGACGTCCTGATGACGTCATCAGAAGCCAGAAGCACTTTTCACGACGTCCCGATGACGTCATCAGAAGCCAGAAGCACTTTTCACGACGTCCCGATGACGTCATCAGAAGCCAGAAGCACTTTTCACGACGTCCCGATGACGTCATAAGAATCCCCACTGACCTACAAATCGATTACTTACCTGCCTACATACCTCCTACCAACTTACCTGTCTGCCAAGTTGATTGCCTTCGACCATTGGCAGTATCTAATAGCAGTGAGGACTGAAAAGCGTGACGGCCCACGGCCTACGGCCCACGGCCTACGGCCCACGGCCTACGGCCTACGGCCTACGGCCTACGGCTCACGGCCTACGGCGCACACCATGAAAATTTCTTAAGCTTTCGGGCTCATAACTTTGTTGTTTGTGAACCGATTTGGCTGAAATTCGGACAGCAGATGTCTTCTGGACCCCTTCACTTATATCCAGAAGGAAATCTTCAGAAATTTTGTTCCAAAGATTCTATAAACTATTTTATAAAATTATAAGTGATCACAAGGCCTAGGCAAAACCAAACCTCTCCAGCCGCTTCGCGGCTGGAGCGATTCACTTATCGAATAAGGTTAGCGATTATCTAACGTTGTGTGATATTGCGATTTCATGAAATGGGTGTTGTAAATTCAGCGATTTACTCCACTTTTTGTGGCATCATTTTTTATTACATTTTGCAGAGGTCGAAACTCCTTTACGCGCAGACCTGTTTTCACATGCGAGAGCAGTCTATCCAAGTCCGAGTTGAGTAAAATGAAGCACTTTGCGAGTATTACTTCCAGTTTTAAGCGGAAAAGCCCAATACATATTACTAGTATTAAAAGCATCCGCGCATTTTATTCAAAGGCCGGGTCCGGGCAGAACTCTACGGGTCACGAAAAACAAAATTTCATTTACGCGCAGTTGGGTTAAGAGTTGTTCATAGCACCTCACACAGTTAAAGGCAGTGTTCACGATAATCTTCGATTTTGAGATTAATCCCTGAATCGATTGTTTGGTCTCCGGGGGTCTCCGGGTAGAACTGAAATGACGAAGAAATTGAGAAAAAAGCAGTAGAAAGGCATCAAATCCTTTACTCTCACCCCACCTTTTACTCTCACTAGAACTGTTCGTCGTGACAACGTAATCTTCTGCGGACCCACCCCTTGCGATTATCTACTATCTGTTATTCCGTTCTTTCCTTCGGACCCCAACTAATACTATTTTGGTCAAAATATTCTTCCATTTTTCACTAGCCCCATTTTTCACCTTTGACAACCACCGTGAACATGTTCATCCAATCGGACAACTAGTCCAGGCCAGAGAATAATGTAACTGAAATAAGACGTTTCAGGCCGTTTGAAGCCGTTTCTTCGTAATTTCTGTAACATTTGGTAGTCAAAGCATTGTGTTGAGCAAAAAACTCGGGAACGAAAATCGTCGTGAACACTGCCTTTAACTAAAAGAAGAATTGTCGAAGAGGGTTTCTTTGATAAACCAAAAAGCAATGATAACTATCCCACGGCTACACAATGCTTGCTCTCTCAGAAGTTTTCTGAAGATTTCATGAGAAATTAGGAAGAAAAAGTAGAAAATGTGTAGACTAAGAAAGAATTTAAAACAGATTCTGACCACCGTCGTGAGGTCTGATTGATTATTGTTGATTATGATTGAATTCATGGTGGTCATGCAGTGGTGATCTCATTGCTTCGAAATACACGTTGTATGACCAAGCTAATGGAATTAATCAAACATTACAAGTACAACAATATATGAGAGCATTTTCGAATAACCTCGTAAAAGACTAGAGGGCTATTTCGGAAACCATTTAACTCTTCCCTATAAAAAACCACAACGGTCCGCTTTCGCAGTTTACAAGAGGTGGCGAAAAAAAATTGTTCTATTAGAAAATATTGCTTATTTTTTGTAGACTCTTCACCCCGCTTTCCTCTTAATTTCTGTTTGTTGAAACATTTTCTATAACAGCATTTTTGCGAACTAATTTACTTTTGCCTGGAAGATCCTTTTTTGATAGAGAAGTTCACTTTTTCTTGATATTATGTACGTAGTAATATACCTGAAAAATCTTCAATACTTTTCGACTAGTGTGGATTGATATGATAATCGATAAGAAATCAACTTGTTGGTCACTCTACGAATGACGTCTTCTGAAGCCCCATGCATTTTCGACGACGTGTAGATGACGTCTTCTGAAGCCCCATGCATTTTCGACGACGTGTAGATGACGTCTTCTGAAGCCCCATGCATTTTCGACGACGTGTAGATGACGTCTTCTGAAGCCCCATGCATTTTCGACGACGTGTAGATGACGTCTTCTGAAGCCCCATGCATTTTCGACGACGTGTAGATGACGTCTTCCGAAGCCCCACGCATTTTCGACGACGTGTAGATGACGTCTTCCGAAGCCCCACGCATTTTCGACGACGTGTAGATGACGTCTTCTGAAGCCCCATGCATTTTCGACGACGTGTAGATGACGTCTTCCGAAGCCCCACGCATTTTCGACGACGTGTAGATGACGTCTTCTGAAGCAACATGCATTTTCGACGACGTGTAGATGACGTCTTCCGAAGCCCCACGCATTTTCGACGACGTGTAGATGACGTCTTCTGAAGCCCCATGCATTTTCGACGACGTGTAGATGACGTCTTCTGAAGCCCCATGCATTTTCGACGACGTGTAGATGACGTCTTCTGAAGCAACATGCATTTTCGACGACGTGTAGATGACGTCTTCCGAAGCCCCACGCATTTTCGACGACGTGTAGATGACGTCTTCTGAAGCCCCATGCATTTTCGACGACGTGTAGATGACGTCTGTTTCCGAACATGCATTTTCGACGACGTGTAGATCACGTCTTCCGAAGCCCCACGCATTTTCGACGACGTGTAGATGACGTCTCCTGAAGTCCCATGCATTTTCGACGACGTGTAGATGACGTCTTCCGAAGCCCCATGCATTTTCGACGACGTGTATATGACGTCTTCCGAAGCCCCATGCATCTTCGACGACGTGTAGATGACGTCTTCTGAAGCCCCATGCATTTTCGACGACGTGTAGATGACGTCTTCCGAAGCCCCATGCATTTTCGACGACGTGTAGATGACGTCTTCCGAAGCCCCACGCATTTTCGACGACGTGTAGATGACGTCTTCTGAAGCCCCATGCATTTTCGACGACGTGTAGATGACGTCTGTTTCGACGTGTGACGTATTTGAAGCCCCATGCATTTTCGACGACGTGTACGATGACGTCTTCCGAAGCCCCATGCCTTTTCAACGACGTGTAGATGACGTCTTCCGAAGCCCCATGCATTTTCGACGACGTGTAGATGACGTCTTCTGAAGCCCCATGCATTTTCGACGACGTGTAGATGACGTCTTCCGAAGCCCCATGCATTTTCGACGACGTGTAGATGACGTCTTCCGAAGCCCCACGCATTTTCGACGACGTGTAGATGACGTCTTCTGAAGCCCCATGCATTTTCAACGACGTGTAGATGACGTCTTCCGAAGCCCCATGCATTTTCGACGACGTGTAGATGACGTCTTCCGAAGCCCCATGCATTTTCGACGACGTGTAGATGACGTCTTCTGAAGCCCCATGCATTTTCGACGACGTGTAGATGACGTCTTCCGAAGCCCCATGCATTTTCGACGACGTGTAGATGACGTCTTCCGAAGCCCCATGCATTTTCGACGACGTGTAGATGACGTCTTCTGAAGCCCCATGCATTTTCGACGACGTGTAGATGACGTCTTCTGAAGCCCCATGCATTTTCGACGACGTGTAGATGACGTCTTCCGAAGCCCCATGCATTTTCGACGACGTGTAGATGACGTCTTCCGAAGCCCCATGCATTTTCGACGACGTGTAGATGACGTCTTCTGAAGCCCCATGCATTTTCGACGACGTGTAGATGACGTCTTCTGATGCCCCATGCATTTTCGACGACGTGTAGATGACGTCTTCCGAAGCCCCATGCATTTTCGACGACGTGTAGATGACGTCTTCCGAAGCCCCATGCATTTTCGACGACGTGTAGATGACGTCTTCTGAAGCCCCATGCATTTTCGACGACGTGTAGATGACGTCTTCTGAAGCCCCATGCATTTTCGACGACGTGTAGATGACGTCTTCCGAAGCCCCATGCATTTTCGACGACGTGTATATGACGTCTTCCGAAGCCCCATGCATTTTCGACGACGTGTAGATGACGTCTTCTGAAGCCCCATGCATTTTCAACGACGTGTAGATGACGTCTTCCGAAGCCCCATGCATTTTCGACGACGTGTATATGACGTCTTCCGAAGCCCCATGCATCTTCGACGACGTGTAGATGACGTCTTCTGAAGCCCCATGCATTTTCGACGACGTGTAGATGACGTCTTCCGAAGCCCCATGCATTTTCGACGACGTGTAGATGACGTCTTCCGAAGCCCCACGCATTTTCGACGACGTGTAGATGACGTCTCCTGAAGCCCCATGCATTTTCGACGACGTGTAGATGACGTCTTCCGAAGCCCCATGCATTTTCGACGACGTGTAGATGACGTCTTCCGAAGCCCCACGCATTTTCGACGACGTGTAGATGACGTCTTCTGAAGCCCCATGCATTTTCGACGACGTGTAGATGACGTCTTCCGAAGCCCCATGCATTTTCGACGACGTGTAGATGACGTCTTCCGAAGCCCCATGCATTTTCGACGACGTGTAGATGACGTCTTCCGAAGCCCCACGCATTTTCGACGACGTGTAGATGACGTCTTCTGAAGCCCCATGCATTTTCGACGACGTGTAGATGACGTCTTCTGAAGCCCCATGCATTTTCGACGACGTGTAGATGACGTCTTCCGAAGCCCCATGCATTTTCGACGACGTGTAGATGACGTCTTCCGAAGCCCCATGCATTTTCGACGACGTGTAGATGACGTCTTCTGAAGCCCCATGCATTTTCGACGACGTGTAGATGACGTCTTCTGAAGCCCCATGCATTTTCGACGACGTGTAGATGACGTCTTCCGAAGCCCCATGCATTTTCGACGACGTGTAGATGACGTCTTCTGAAGCCCCATGCATTTTCAACGACGTGTAGATGACGTCTTCCGAAGCCCCATGCATTTTCGACGACGTGTATATGACGTCTTCCGAAGCCCCATGCATCTTCGACGACGTGTAGATGACGTCTTCCGAAGCCCCATGCATTTTCGACGACGTGTAGATGACGTCTTCTGAAGCCCCATGCATTTTCGACGACGTGTAGATGACGTCTTCTGAAGCCCCATGCATTTTCGACGACGTGTAGATGACGTCTTCCGAAGCCCCATGCATTTTCGACGACGTGTAGATGACGTCTTCCGAAGCCCCACGCATTTTCGACGACGTGTAGATGACGTCTTCTGAAGCCCCATGCATTTTCGACGACGTGTAGATGACGTCTTCCGAAGCCCCATGCATTTTCGACGACGTGTAGATGACGTCTTCCGAAGCCCCACGCATTTTCGACGACGTGTAGATGACGTCTTCTGAAGCCCCATGCATTTTCGACGACGTGTAGATGACGTCTTCCGAAGCCCCACGCATTTTCGACGACGTGTAGATGACGTCTTCTGAAGCCCCATGCATTTTCGACGACGTGTAGATGACGTCTTCCGAAGCCCCATGCATTTTCGACGACGTGTAGATGACGTCTTCCGAAGCCCCATGCATCTTCGACGACGTGTAGATGACGTCTTCTGAAGCCCCATGCATTTTCGACGACGTGTAGATGACGTCTTCCGAAGCCCCATGCATTTTCGACGACGTGTAGATGACGTCTTCCGAAGCCCCATGCATTTTCGACGACGTGTAGATGACGTCTTCCGAAGCCCCATGCATTTTCGACGACGTGTAGATGACGTCTTCCGAAGCCCCATGCATTTTCGACGACGTGTAGATGACGTCTTCCGAAGCCCCATGCATTTTCGACGACGTGTAGATGACGTCTTCTGAAGCCCCATGCATTTTCGACGACGTGTAGATGACGTCTTCTGAAGCCCCATGCATTTTCGACGACGTGTAGATGACGTCTTCTGAAGCCCCATGCATTTTCGACGACGTGTAGATGACGTCTTCCGAAGCCCCATGCATTTTCGACGACGTGTAGATGACGTCTTCCGAAGCCCCATGCATTTTCGACGACGTGTAGATGACGTCTTCTGAAGCCCCATGCATTTTCGACGACGTGTAGATGACGTCTTCCGAAGCCCATGCATTTTCGACGACGTGTAGATGACGTCTTCCGAAGCCCCATGCATTTTCGACGACGTGTAGATGACGTCTTCTGAAGCCCCATGCATTTTCGACGACGTGTAGATGACGTCTTCCGAAGCCCCATGCATTTTCGACGACGTGTAGATGACGTCTTCCGAAGCCCCACGCATTTTCGACGACGTGTAGATGACGTCTTCTGAAGCCCCATGCATTTTCGACGACGTGTAGATGACGTCTTCCGAAGCCCCACGCATTTTCGACGACGTGTAGATGACGTCTTCTGAAGCCCCATGCATTTTCGACGACGTGTAGATGACGTCTTCTGAAGCCCCATGCATTTTCGACGACGTGTAGATGACGTCTTCTGAAGCCCCATGCATTTTCGACGACGTGTAGATGACGTCTTCTGAAGCCCCATGCATTTTCGACGACGTGTAGATGACGTCTTCCGAAGCCCCATGCATTTTCGACGACGTGTAGATGACGTCTTCTGAAGCCCCATGCATTTTCGACGACGTGTAGATGACGTCTTCCGAAGCCCCACGCATTTTCGACGACGTGTAGATGACGTCTTCTGAAGCCCCATGCATTTTCGACGACGTGTAGATGACGTCTTCCGAAGCCCCATGCATTTTCGACGACGTGTAGATGACGTCTTCTGAAGCCCCATGCATTTTCGACGACGTGTAGATGACGTCTTCTGAAGCCCCATGCATTTTCGACGACGTGTAGATGACGTCTTCCGAAGCCCCACGCATTTTCGACGACGTGTAGATGACGTCTTCTGAAGCCCCATGCATTTTCGACGACGTGTAGATGACGTCTTCCGAAGCCCCATGCATTTTCGACGACGTGTAGATGACGTCTTCTGAAGCCCCATGCATTTTCGACGACGTCTAGATGACGTCTTCCGAAGCCCCACGCATTTTCGACGACGTGTAGATGACGTCTTCTGAAGCCCCATGCATTTTCGACGACGTGTAGATGACGTCTTTCGAAGCCCCATGCATTTTCGACGACGTGTAGATGACGTCTTCTGAAGCCCCATGCATTTTCGACGACGTGTAGATGACGTCTTCTGAAGCCCCATGCATTTTCGACGACGTGTAGATGACGTCTTCTGAAGCCCCATGCATTTTCGACGACGTGTAGATGACGTCTTCTGAAGCCCCATGCATTTTCGACGACGTGTAGATGACGTCTTCTGAAGCCCCATGCATTTTCGACGACGTGTAGATGACGTCTTCTGAAGCCCCATGCATTTTCGACGACGTGTAGATGACGTCTTCTGAAGCCCCATGCATTTTCGACGACGTGTAGATGACGTCTTCCGAAGCCCCATGCATTTTCGACGACGTGTAGATGACGTCTTCTGAAGCCCCATGCATTTTCGACGACGTGTAGATGACGTCTTCTGAAGCCCCATGCATTTTCGACGACGTGTAGATGACGTCTTCCGAAGCCCCATGCATCTTCGACGACGTGTAGATGACGTCTTCTGAAGCCCCATGCATTTTCGACGACGTGTAGATGACGTCTTCCGAAGCCCCACGCATTTTCGACGACGTGTAGATGACGTCTTCTGAAGCCCCATGCATTTTCGACGACGTGTAGATGACGTCTTCTGAAGCCCCATGCATTTTCGACGACGTGTAGATGACGTCTTCCGAAGCCCCATGCATTTTCGACGACGTGTAGATGACGTCTTCCGAAGCCCCATGCATTTTCGACGACGTGTAGATGACGTCTTCCGAAGCCCCATGCATTTTCGACGACGTGTAGATGACGTCTTCTGAAGCCCCATGCATTTTCGACGACGTGTAGATGACGTCTTCCGAAGCCCCACGCATTTTCGACGACGTGTAGATGACGTCTTCCGCAGCCCCATGCATTTTCGACGACGTGTAGATGACGTCTTCTGAAGCCCCATGCATTTTCGACGACGTGTAGATGACGTCTTCTGAAGCCCCATGCATTTTCGACGACGTGTAGATGACGTCTTCCGAAGCCCCATGCATTTTCGACGACGTGTAGATGACGTCTTCTGAAGCCCCATGCATTTTCGACGACGTGTAGATGACGTCTTCCGAAGCCCCATGCATTTTCGACGACGTGTAGATGACGTCTTCCGAAGCCCCACGCATTTTCGACGACGTGTAGATGACGTCTTCTGAAGCCCCATGCATTTTCGACGACGTGTAGATGACGTCTTCCGAAGCCCCATGCATTTTCGACGACGTGTAGATGACGTCTTCCGAAGCCCCACGCATTTTCGACGACGTGTAGATGACGTCTTCTGAAGCCCCATGCATTTTCGACGACGTGTAGATGACGTCTTCCGAAGCCCCATGCATTTTCGACGACGTGTAGATGACGTCTTCCGAAGCCCCACGCATTTTCGACGACGTGTAGATGACGTCTTCTGAAGCCCCATGCATTTTCGACGACGTGTAGATGACGTCTTCCGAAGCCCCATGCATTTTCGACGACGTGTAGATGACGTCTTCTGAAGCCCCATGCATTTTCGACGACGTGTAGATGACGTCTTCTGAAGCCCCATGCATTTTCGACGACGTGTAGATGACGTCTTCTGAAGCCCCATGCATTTTCGACGACGTGTAGATGACGTCTTCTGAAGCCCCATGCATTTTCGACGACGTGTAGATGACGTCTTCTGAAGCCCCATGCATTTTCGACGACGTGTAGATGACGTCTTCTGAAGCCCCATGCATTTTCGACGACGTGTAGATGACGTCTTCTGAAGCCCCATGCATTTTCGACGACGTGTAGATGACGTCTCCTGAAGTCCCATGCATTTTCGACGACGTGTAGATGACGTCTTCCGAAGCCCCATGCATTTTCGACGACGTGTATATGACGTCTTCCGAAGCCCCATGCATCTTCGACGACGTGTAGATGACGTCTTCTGAAGCCCCATGCATTTTCGACGACGTGTAGATGACGTCTTCCGAAGCCCCACGCATTTTCGACGACGTGTAGATGACGTCTTCTGAAGCCCCATGCATTTTCGACGACGTGTAGATGACGTCTTCCGAAGCCCCATGCATTTTCGACGACGTGTAGATGACGTCTTCCGAAGCCCCATGCATTTTCGACGACGTGTAGATGACGTCTTCTGAAGCCCCATGCATTTTCGACGACGTGTAGATGACGTCTTCTGAAGCCCCATGCATTTTCGACGACGTGTAGATGACGTCTTCTGAAGCCCCATGCATTTTCGACGACGTGTAGATGACGTCTTCTGAAGCCCCATGCATTTTCGACGACGTGTAGATGACGTCCTCCGAAGCCCCATGCATTTTCGACGACGTGTAGATGACGTCTTCTGAAGCCCCATGCATTTTCGACGACGTGTAGATGACGTCTTCCGAAGCCCCACGCATTTTCGACGACGTGTAGATGACGTCTTCTGAAGCCCCATGCATTTTCGACGACGTGTAGATGACGTCTTCTGAAGCCCCATGCATTTTCGACGACGTGTAGATGACGTCTTCTGAAGCCCCATGCATTTTCGACGACGTGTAGATGACGTCTTCCGAAGCCCCATGCATTTTCGACGACGTGTAGATGACGTCTTCCGAAGCCCCACGCATTTTCGACGACGTGTAGATGACGTCTTCTGAAGCCCCATGCATTTTCGACGACGTGTAGATGACGTCTTCCGAAGCCCCATGCATTTTCGACGACGTGTAGATGACGTCTTCTGAAGCCCCATGCATTTTCGACGACGTGTAGATGACGTCTTCTGAAGCCCCATGCATTTTCGACGACGTGTAGATGACGTCTTCCGAAGCCCCATGCATTTTCGACGACGTGTAGATGACGTCTTCCGAAGCCCCATGCATTTTCGACGACGTGTAGATGACGTCTTCCGAAGCCCCATGCATTTTCGACGACGTGTAGATGACGTCTTCTGAAGCCCCATGCATTTTCGACGACGTGTAGATGACGTCTTCTGAAGCCCCATGCATTTTCGACGACGTGTAGATGACGTCTTCCGAAGCCCCATGCATTTTCGACGACGTGTAGATGACGTCTTCTGAAGCCCCATGCATTTTCGACGACGTGTAGATGACGTCTTCTGAAGCCCCATGCATTTTCGACGACGTGTAGATGACGTCTTCTGAAGCCCCATGCATTTTCGACGACGTGTAGATGACGTCTTCCGAAGCCCCACGCATTTTCGACGACGTGTAGATGACGTCTTCTGAAGCCCCATGCATTTTCGACGACGTGTAGATGACGTCTTCCGAAGCCCCATGCATTTTCGACGACGTGTAGATGACGTCTTCTGAAGTCCCATGCATTTTCGACGACGTGTAGATGACGTCTTCCGAAGCCCCATGCATTTTCGACGACGTGTATATGACGTCTTCCGAAGCCCCATGCATCTTCGACGACGTGTAGATGACGTCTTCTGAAGCCCCATGCATTTTCGACGACGTGTAGATGACGTCTTTCGAAGCCCCATGCATTTTCAACGACGTGTAGATGACGTCTTCCGAAGCCCCACGCATTTTCGACGACGTGTAGATGACGTCTTCTGAAGCCCCATGCATTTTCGACGACGTGTAGATGACGTCTTCTGAAGCCCCATGCATTTTCGACGACGTGTAGATGACGTCTTCTGAAGCCCCATGCATTTTCGACGACGTGTAGATGACGTCTTCTGAAGCCCCATGCATTTTCGACGACGTGTAGATGACGTCTTCTGAAGCCCCATGCATTTTCGACGACGTGTAGATGACGTCTTCTGAAGCCCCATGCATTTTCGACGACGTGTAGATGACGTCTTCCGAAGCCCCATGCATTTTCGACGACGTGTAGATGACGTCTTCCGAAGCCCCATCCATCTTCGACGACGTGTAGATGACGTCTTCTGAAGCCCCATGCATTTTCGACGACGTGTAGATGACGTCTTCCGAAGCCCCATGCATTTTCGACGACGTGTATATGACGTCTTCCGAAGCCCCATGCATTTTCAACGACGTGTAGATGACGTCTTCTGAAGCCCCATGCATTTTCAACGACGTGTAGATGACGTCTTCCGAAGCCCCATGCATTTTCGACGACGTGTAGATGACGTCTTCTGAAGCCCCATGCATTTTCAACGACGTGTAGATGACGTCTTCCGAAGCCCCATGCATTTTCGACGACGTGTAGATGACGTCTTCTGAAGCCCCATGCATTTTCGACGACGTGTAGATGACGTCTTCCGAAGCCCCACGCATTTTCGACGACGTGTAGATGACGTCTTCCGAAGCCCCATGCATTTTCGACGACGTGTAGATGACGTCTTCCGAAGCCCCATGCATTTTCGACGACGTGTAGATGACGTCTCCTGAAGCCCCATGCATTTTCGACGACGTGTAGATGACGTCTTCCGAAGCCCCATGCATTTTCGACGACGTGTAGATGACGTCTTCTGAAGCCCCATGCATTTTCGACGACGTGTAGATGACGTCTTCTGAAGCCCCATGCATTTTCGACGACGTGTAGATGACGTCTTCCGAAGCCCCATGCATTTTCGACGACGTGTAGATGACGTCTTCCGAAGCCCCATGCATTTTCGACGACGTGTAGATGACGTCTTCCGAAGCCCCATGCATTTTCGACGACGTGTAGATGACGTCTTCCGAAGCCCCATGCATTTTCGACGACGTGTAGATGACGTCTTCTGAAGCCCCATGCATTTTCGACGACGTGTAGATGACGTCTTCCGAAGCCCCACGCATTTTCGACGACGTGTAGATGACGTCTTCTGAAGCCCCATGCATTTTCGACGACGTGTAGATGACGTCTTCTGAAGCCCCATGCATTTTCGACGACGTGTAGATGACGTCTTCCGAAGCCCCACGCATTTTCGACGACGTGTAGATGACGTCTTCTGAAGCCCCATGCATTTTCGACGACGTGTAGATGACGTCTTCTGAAGCCCCATGCATTTTCGACGACGTGTAGATGACGTCTTCCGAAGCCCCATGCATTTTCGACGACGTGTAGATGACGTCTTCTGAAGCAACATGCATTTTCGACGACGTGTAGATGACGTCTTCCGAAGCCCCATGCATTTTCGACGACGTGTAGATGACGTCTTCTGAAGCCCCATGCATTTTCGACGACGTGTAGATGACGTCTTCCGAAGCCCCACGCATTTTCGACGACGTGTAGATGACGTCTTCTGAAGCCCCATGCATTTTCGACGACGTGTAGATGACGTCTTCTGAAGCCCCATGCATTTTCGACGACGTGTAGATGACGTCTTCTGAAGCCCCATGCATTTTCGACGACGTGTAGATGACGTCTTCTGAAGCCCCATGCATTTTCGACGACGTGTAGATGACGTCTTCCGAAGCCCCACGCATTTTCGACGACGTGTAGATGACGTCTTCTGAAGCCCCATGCATTTTCAACGACGTGTAGATGACGTCTTCCGAAGCCCCATGCATTTTCGACGACGTGTATATGACGTCTTCCGAAGCCCCATGCATCTTCGACGACGTGTAGATGACGTCTTCTGAAGCCCCATGCATTTTCGACGACGTGTAGATGACGTCTTCCGAAGCCCCATGCATTTTCGACGACGTGTAGATGACGTCTTCTGAAGCCCCATGCATTTTCGACGACGTGTAGATGACGTCTTCTGAAGCCCCATGCATTTTCGACGACGTGTAGATGACGTCTTCTGAAGCCCCATGCATTTTCGACGACGTGTAGATGACGTCTTCCGAAGCCCCACGCATTTTCGACGACGTGTAGATGACGTCTTCTGAAGCCCCATGCATTTTCGACGACGTGTAGATGACGTCTTCTGAAGCCCCATGCATTTTCGACGACGTGTAGATGACGTCTTCCGAAGCCCCATGCATTTTCGACGACGTGTAGATGACGTCTTCTGAAGCCCCATGCATTTTCGACGACGTGTAGATGACGTCTTCCGAAGCCCCATGCATTTTCGACGACGTGTAGATGACGTCTTCCGAAGCCCCACGCATTTTCGACGACGTGTAGATGACGTCTTCTGAAGCCCCATGCATTTTCGACGACGTGTAGATGACGTCTTCCGAAGCCCCATGCATTTTCGACGACGTGTAGATGACGTCTTCCGAAGCCCCATGCATTTTCGACGACGTGTAGATGACGTCTTCTGAAGCCCCATGCATTTTCGACGACGTGTAGATGACGTCTTCTGAAGCCCCATGCATTTTCGACGACGTGTAGATGACGTCTTCCGAAGCCCCACGCATTTTCGACGACGTGTAGATGACGTCTTCTGAAGCCCCATGCATTTTCGACGACGTGTAGATGACGTCTTCTGAAGCCCCATGCATTTTCGACGACGTGTAGATGACGTCTTCCGAAGCCCCATGCATTTTCGACGACGTGTAGATGACGTCTTCTGAAGCCCCATGCATTTTCGACGACGTGTAGATGACGTCTTCCGAAGCCCCATGCATTTTCGACGACGTGTAGATGACGTCTTCTGAAGCCCCATGCATTTTCGACGACGTGTAGATGACGTCTTCTGAAGCCCCATGCATTTTCGACGACGTGTAGATGACGTCTTCTGAAGCCCCATGCATTTTCGACGACGTGTAGATGACGTCTTCTGAAGCCCCATGCATTTTCGACGACGTGTAGATGACGTCTTCTGAAGCCCCATGCATTTTCGACGACGTGTAGATGACGTCTTCCGAAGCCCCATGCATTTTCGACGACGTGTATATGACGTCTTCCGAAGCCCCATGCATTTTCGACGACGTGTAGATGACGTCTTCTGAAGCCCCATGCATTTTCGACGACGTGTAGATGACGTCTTCTGAAGCCCCATGCATTTTCGACGACGTGTAGATGACGTCTTCTGAAGCCCCATGCATTTTCGACGACGTGTAGATGACGTCTTCCGAAGCCCCATGCATTTTCGACGACGTGTAGATGACGTCTTCTGAAGCCCCATGCATTTTCGACGACGTGTAGATGACGTCTTCCGAAGCCCCATGCATTTTCGACGACGTGTAGATGACGTCTCCTGAAGCCCCATGCATTTTCGACGACGTGTAGATGACGTCTTCCGAAGCCCCATGCATTTTCGACGACGTGTAGATGACGTCTCCTGAAGCCCCATGCATTTTCGACGACGTGTAGATGACGTCTTCCGAAGCCCCATGCATTTTCGACGACGTGTAGATGACGTCTTCCGAAGCCCCATGCATTTTCGACGACGTGTAGATGACGTCTTCTGAAGCCCCATGCATTTTCGACGACGTGTAGATGACGTCTTCCGAAGCCCCACGCATTTTCGACGACGTGTAGATGACGTCTTCTGAAGCCCCATGCATTTTATACGACGTGTAGATGACGTCTCCGGAAGTCCCTTGCATTTTCGGCGACGGGTAGATGACGTCTTCTGAAGCCCCATGCATTTTCGACGACGTGTAGATGACGTCTTCTGAAGCCCCATGCATTTTCGACGACGTGTAGATGACGTCTTCTGAAGCCCCATGCATTTTCGACGACGTGTAGATGACGTCTTCTGAAGCCCCATGCATTTTCGACGACGTGTAGATGACGTCTTCTGAAGCCCCATGCATTTTCGACGACGTGTAGATGACGTCTTCCGAAGCCCCATGCATTTTCGACGACGTGTAGATGACGTCTTCTGAAGCCCCATGCATTTTCGACGACGTGTAGATGACGTCTTCTGAAGCCCCATGCATTTTCGACGACGTGTAGATGACGTCTTCTGAAGCCCCATGCATTTTCGACGACGTGTAGATGACGTCTTCTGAAGCCCCATGCATTTTCGACGACGTGTAGATGACGTCTTCTGAAGCCCCATGCATTTTCGACGACGTGTAGATGACGTCTTCCGAAGCCCCACGCATTTTCGACGACGTGTAGATGACGTCTTCTGAAGCCCCATGCATTTTCGACGACGTGTAGATGACGTCTTCTGAAGCCCCATGCATTTTCGACGACGTGTAGATGACGTCTTCCGAAGCCCCATGCATTTTCGACGACGTGTAGATGACGTCTTCTGAAGCCCCATGCATTTTCGACGACGTGTAGATGACGTCTTCCGAAGCCCCATGCATTTTCGACGACGTGTAGATGACGTCTTCCGAAGCCCCATGCATTTTCGACGACGTGTAGATGACGTCTTCCGAAGCCCCATGCATTTTCGACGACGTGTAGATGACGTCTTCCGAAGCCCCACGCATTTTCGACGACGTGTAGATGACGTCTTCTGAAGCCCCATGCATTTTCGACGACGTGTAGATGACGTCTTCCGAAGCCCCACGCATTTTCGACGACGTGTAGATGACGTCTTCTGAAGCCCCATGCATTTTCGACGACGTGTAGATGACGTCTTCCGAAGCCCCACGCATTTTCGACGACGTGTAGATGACGTCTTCTGAAGCCCCATGCATTTTCGACGACGTGTAGATGACGTCTTCTGAAGCCCCATGCATTTTCGACGACGTGTACATGACGTTTTCCGAAGCCCCACGCATTTTCGACGACGTGTAGATGACGTCTTCTGAAGCCCCATGCATTTTCGACGACGTGTAGATGACGTCTTCTGAAGCCCCATGCATTTTCGACGACGTGTAGATGACGTCTTCTGAAGCCCCATGCATTTTCGACGACGTGTAGATGACGTCTTCTGAAGCCCCATGCATTTTCGACGACGTGTAGATGACGTCTTCTGAAGCCCCATGCATTTTCGACGACGTGTAGATGACGTCTTCTGAAGCCCCATGCATTTTCGACGACGTGTAGATGACGTCTTCCGAAGCCCCATGCATTTTCGACGACGTGTATATGACGTCTTCCGAAGCCCCATGCATCTTCGACGACGTGTAGATGACGTCTTCTGAAGCCCCATGCATTTTCGACGACGTGTAGATGACGTCTTCCGAAGCCCCATGCATTTTCGACGACGTGTAGATGACGTCTTCTGAAGCCCCATGCATTTTCGACGACGTGTAGATGACGTCTTCTGAAGCCCCATGCATTTTCAACGACGTGTAGATGACGTCTTCCGAAGCCCCACGCATTTTCGACGACGTGTAGATGACGTCTCCTGAAGCCCCATGCATTTTCGACGACGTGTAGATGACGTCTTCCGAAGCCCCATGCATTTTCGACGACGTGTAGATGACGTCTTCTGAAGCCCCATGCATTTTCGACGACGTGTAGATGACGTCTTCTGAAGCCCCATGCATTTTCGACGACGTGTAGATGACGTCTTCCGAAGCCCCACGCATTTTCGACGACGTGTAGATGACGTCTCCTGAAGCCCCATGCATTTTCGACGACGTGTAGATGACGTCTTCTGAAGCCCCATGCATTTTCGACGACGTCTAGATGACGTCTTCCGAAGCCCCATGCATTTTCGACGACGTGTAGATGACGTCTTCTGAAGCCCCATGCATTTTCGACGACGTCTAGATGACGTCTTCCGAAGCCCCATGCATTTTCGACGACGTGTAGATGACGTCTTCTGAAGCCCCATGCATTTTCGACGACGTGTAGATGACGTCTTCCGAAGCCCCACGCATTTTCGACGACGTGTAGATGACGTCTTCTGAAGCCCCATGCATTTTCGACGACGTGTAGATGACGTCTTCCGAAGCCCCATGCATTTTCGACGACGTGTAGATGACGTCTTCCGAAGCCCCATGCATTTTCGACGACGTGTAGATGACGTCTTCTGAAGCCCCATGCATTTTCGACGACGTGTAGATGACGTCTTCTGAAGCCCCATGCATTTTCGACGACGTGTAGATGACGTCTTCTGAAGCCCCATGCATTTTCGACGACGTGTAGATGACGTCTTCTGAAGCCCCATGCATTTTCGACGACGTGTAGATGACGTCTTCTGAAGCCCCATGCATTTTCGACGACGTGTAGATGACGTCTTCCGAAGCCCCACGCATTTTCGACGACGTGTAGATGACGTCTTCTGAAGCCCCATGCATTTTCGACGACGTGTAGATGACGTCTTCTGAAGCCCCATGCATTTTCGACGACGTGTAGATGACGTCTTCCGAAGCCCCACGCATTTTCGACGACGTGTAGATGACGTCTTCTGAAGCCCCATGCATTTTCGACGACGTCTAGATGACGTCTTCCGAAGCCCCATGCATTTTCGACGACGTGTAGATGACGTCTTCTGAAGCCCCATGCATTTTCGACGACGTGTAGATGACGTCTTCTGAAGCCCCATGCATTTTCGACGACGTGTAGATGACGTCTTCTGAAGCCCCATGCATTTTCGACGACGTGTAGATGACGTCTTCCGAAGCCCCATGCATTTTCGACGACGTGTAGATGACGTCTTCTGAAGCCCCATGCATTTTCGACGACGTGTAGATGACGTCTTCTGAAGCCCCATGCATTTTCGACGACGTGTAGATGACGTCTTCCGAAGCCCCATGCATTTTCGACGACGTGTAGATGACGTCTTCTGAAGCCCCATGCATTTTCGACGACGTGTAGATGACGTCTTCCGAAGCCCCATGCATTTTCGACGACGTGTAGATGACGTCTTCCGAAGCCCCACGCATTTTCGACGACGTGTAGATGACGTCTTCTGAAGCCCCATGCATTTTCGACGACGTGTAGATGACGTCTTCCGAAGCCCCACGCATTTTCGACGACGTGTAGATGACGTCTTCTGAAGCCCCATGCATTTTCGACGACGTGTAGATGACGTCTTCTGAAGCCCCATGCATTTTCGACGACGTGTAGATGACGTCTTCTGAAGCCCCATGCATTTTCGACGACGTGTAGATGACGTCTTCCGAAGCCCCATGCATTTTCGACGACGTGTAGATGACGTCTTCTGAAGCCCCATGCATTTTCGACGACGTGTAGATGACGTCTTCCGAAGCCCCATGCATTTTCGACGACGTGTAGATGACGTCTTCCGAAGCCCCATGCATTTTCGACGACGTGTAGATGACGTCTTCTGAAGCCCCATGCATTTTCGACGACGTGTAGATGACGTCTTCCGAAGCCCCATGCATTTTCGACGACGTGTAGATGACGTCTTCTGAAGCCCCATGCATTTTCGACGACGTGTAGATGACGTCTTCCGAAGCCCCATGCATTTTCGACGACGTGTAGATGACGTCTTCTGAAGCCCCATGCATTTTCAACGACGTGTAGATGACGTCTTCTGAAGCCCCATGCATTTTCAACGACGTGTAGATGACGTCTTCCGAAGCCCCATGCATTTTCGACGACGTGTAGATGACGTCTTCTGAAGCCCCATGCATTTTCGACGACGTGTAGATGACGTCTTCCGAAGCCCCATGCATTTTCGACGACGTGTATATGACGTCTTCCGAAGCCCCATGCATCTTCGACGACGTGTAGATGACGTCTCCTGAAGCCCCATGCATTTTCGACGACGTGTAGATGACGTCTTCCGAAGCCCCATGCATTTTCGACGACGTGTAGATGACGTCTTCCGAAGCCCCACGCATTTTCGACGACGTGTAGATGACGTCTTCTGAAGCCCCATGCATTTTCGACGACGTGTAGATGACGTCTTCCGAAGCCCCACGCATTTTCGACGACGTGTAGATGACGTCTTCTGAAGCCCCATGCATTTTCGACGACGTGTAGATGACGTCTTCCGAAGCCCCATGCATTTTCGACGACGTGTAGATGACGTCTTCCGAAGCCCCACGCATTTTCGACGACGTGTAGATGACGTCTTCTGAAGCCCCATGCATTTTCGACGACGTGTAGATGACGTCTTCCGAAGCCCCATGCATTTTCGACGACGTGTAGATGACGTCTTCTGAAGCCCCATGCATTTTCGACGACGTGTAGATGACGTCTTCTGAAGCCCCATGCATTTTCGACGACGTGTAGATGACGTCTTCTGAAGCCCCACGCATTTTCGACGACGTGTAGATGACGTCTCCTGAAGCCCCATGCATTTTCGACGACGTGTAGATGACGTCTTCCGAAGCCCCATGCATTTTCGACGACGTGTAGATGACGTCTTCTGAAGCCCCATGCATTTTCGACGACGTCTAGATGACGTCTTCCGAAGCCCCATGCATTTTCGACGACGTGTAGATGACGTCTCCTGAAGCCCCATGCATTTTCGACGACGTGTAGATGACGTCTTCCGAAGCCCCATGCATTTTCGACGACGTGTAGATGACGTCTTCTGAAGCCCCATGCATTTTCGACGACGTGTAGATGACGTCTTCCGAAGCCCCATGCATTTTCGACGACGTGTAGATGACGTCTTCCGAAGCCCCACGCATTTTCGACGACGTGTAGATGACGTCTTCTGAAGCCCCATGCATTTTCGACGACGTGTAGATGACGTCTTCCGAAGCCCCATGCATTTTCGACGACGTGTAGATGACGTCTTCTGAAGCCCCATGCATTTTCGACGACGTGTAGATGACGTCTTCTGAAGCCCCATGCATTTTCGACGACGTGTAGATGACGTCTTCCGAAGCCCCACGCATTTTCGACGACGTGTAGATGACGTCTTCCGAAGCCCCATGCATTTTCGACGACGTGTAGATGACGTCTTCTGAAGCCCCATGCATTTTCGACGACGTGTAGATGACGTCTTCCCAAGCCCCATGCATTTTCGACGACGTGTAGATGACGTCTTCTGAAGCCCCATGCATTTTCGACGACGTGTAGATGACGTCTTCCGAAGCCCCACGCATTTTCGACGACGTGTAGATGACGTCTTCTGAAGCCCCATGCATTTTCAACGACGTGTAGATGACGTCTTCCGAAGCCCCATGCATTTTCGACGACGTGTATATGACGTCTTCCGAAGCCCCATGCATCTTCGACGACGTGTAGATGACGTCTTCTGAAGCCCCATGCATTTTCGACGACGTGTAGATGACGTCTTCCGAAGCCCCATGCATTTTCGACGACGTGTAGATGACGTCTTCTGAAGCCCCATGCATTTTCGACGACGTGTAGATGACGTCTTCTGAAGCCCCATGCATTTTCGACGACGTGTAGATGACGTCTTCCGAAGCCCCACGCATTTTCGACGACGTGTAGATGACGTCTTCTGAAGCCCCATGCATTTTCGACGACGTGTAGATGACGTCTTCTGAAGCCCCATGCATTTTCGACGACGTGTAGATGACGTCTTCCGAAGCCCCACGCATTTTCGACGACGTGTAGATGACGTCTTCTGAAGCCCCATGCATTTTCGACGACGTGTAGATGACGTCTTCCGAAGCCCCATGCATTTTCGACGACGTGTATATGACGTCTTCCGAAGCCCCATGCATCTTCGACGACGTGTAGATGACGTCTTCTGAAGCCCCATGCATTTTCGACGACGTGTAGATGACGTCTTCCGAAGCCCCACGCATTTTCGACGACGTGTAGATGACGTCTTCTGAAGCCCCATGCATTTTCGACGACGTGTAGATGACGTCTTCCGAAGCCCCATGCATTTTCGACGACGTGTAGATGACGTCTTCTGAAGCCCCATGCATTTTCGACGACGTGTAGATGACGTCTTCTGAAGCCCCATGCATTTTCGACGACGTGTAGATGACGTCTTCCGAAGCCCCACGCATTTTCGACGACGTGTAGATGACGTCTTCTGAAGCCCCATGCATTTTCGACGACGTCTAGATGACGTCTTCCGAAGCCCCATGCATTTTCGACGACGTGTAGATGACGTCTCCTGAAGCCCCATGCATTTTCGACGACGTGTAGATGACGTCTTCCGAAGCCCCATGCATTTTCGACGACGTGTAGATGACGTCTTCCGAAGCCCCACGCATTTTCGACGACGTGTAGATGACGTCTTCTGAAGCCCCATGCATTTTCGACGACGTGTAGATGACGTCTTCCGAAGCCCCATGCATTTTCGACGACGTGTAGATGACGTCTTCCGAAGCCCCATGCATCTTCGACGACGTGTAGATGACGTCTTCTGAAGCCCCATGCATTTTCGACGACGTGTAGATGACGTCTTCCGAAGCCCCACGCATTTTCGACGACGTGTAGATGACGTCTTCTGAAGCCCCATGCATTTTCGACGACGTGTAGATGACGTCTTCTGAAGCCCCATGCATTTTCGACGACGTGTAGATGACGTCTTCCGAAGCCCCACGCATTTTCGACGACGTGTAGATGACGTCTTCTGAAGCCCCATGCATTTTCGACGACGTGTAGATGACGTCTTCCGAAGCCCCATGCATTTTCGACGACGTGTAGATGACGTCTTCCGAAGCCCCACGCATTTTCGACGACGTGTAGATGACGTCTTCTGAAGCCCCATGCATTTTCGACGACGTGTAGATGACGTCTTCCGAAGCCCCACGCATTTTCGACGACGTGTAGATGACGTCTTCTGAAGCCCCATGCATTTTCGACGACGTGTAGATGACGTCTTCCGAAGCCCCACGCATTTTCGACGACGTGTAGATGACGTCTTCTGAAGCCCCATGCATTTTCGACGACGTCTAGATGACGTCTTCCGAAGCCCCATGCATTTTCGACGACGTGTAGATGACGTCTTCTGAAGCCCCATGCATTTTCGACGACGTGTAGATGACGTCTTCCGAAGCCCCATGCATTTTCGACGACGTGTAGATGACGTCTTCTGAAGCCCCATGCATTTTCGACCACGTGTAGATGACGTCTTCTGAAGCCCCATGCATTTTCGACGACGTGTAGATGACGTCTTCCGAAGCCCCATGCATTTTCGACGACGTGTAGATGACGTCTTCTGAAGCCCCATGCATTTTCGACGACGTGTAGATGACGTCTTCCGAAGCCCCACGCACTTTCGACGACGTGTAGATGACGTCTTCTGAAGCCCCATGCATTTTCGACGACGTGTAGATGACGTCTTCCGAAGCCCCACGCATTTTCGACGACGTGTAGATGACGTCTTCTGAAGCCCCATGCATTTTCGACGACGTGTAGATGACGTCTTCCGAAGCCCCATGCATTTTCGACGACGTGTAGATGACGTCTTCTGAAGCCCCATGCATTTTCGACGACGTGTAGATGACGTCTTCTGAAGCCCCATGCATTTTCGACGACGTGTAGATGACGTCTTCCGCAGCCCCATGCATTTTCGACGACGTGTAGATGACGTCTTCTGAAGCCCCATGCATTTTCGACGACGTGTAGATGACGTCTTCTGAAGCCCCATGCATTTTCGACGACGTGTAGATGACGTCTTCCGAAGCCCCACGCATTTTCGACGACGTGTAGATGACGTCTTCTGAAGCCCCATGCATTTTCGACGACGTGTAGATGACGTCTTCTGAAGCCCCATGCATTTTCGACGACGTGTAGATGACGTCTTCCGAAGCCCCACGCATTTTCGACGACGTGTAGATGACGTCTTCTGAAGCCCCATGCATTTTCGACGACGTCTAGATGACGTCTTCCGAAGCCCCATGCATTTTCGACGACGTGTAGATGACGTCTTCTGAAGCCCCATGCATTTTCGACGACGTGTAGATGACGTCTTCTGAAGCCCCATGCATTTTCGACGACGTCTAGATGACGTCTTCCGAAGCCCCATGCATTTTCGACGACGTGTAGATGACGTCTTCTGAAGCCCCATGCATTTTCGACGACGTGTAGATGACGTCTTCCGAAGCCCCATGCATTTTCGACGACGTGTAGATGACGTCTTCCGAAGCCCCACGCATTTTCGACGACGTGTAGATGACGTCTTCTGAAGCCCCATGCATTTTCGACGACGTGTAGATGACGTCTTCCGAAGCCCCATGCATTTTCGACGACGTGTAGATGACGTCTTCCGAAGCCCCACGCATTTTCGACGACGTGTAGATGACGTCTTCTGAAGCCCCATGCATTTTCGACGACGTGTAGATGACGTCTTCCGAAGCCCCATGCATTTTCGACGACGTGTAGATGACGTCTTCTGAAGCCCCATGCATTTTCGACGACGTCTAGATGACGTCTTCCGAAGCCCCATGCATTTTCGACGACGTGTAGATGACGTCTTCTGAAGCCCCATGCATTTTCGACGACGTGTAGATGACGTCTTCTGAAGCCCCATGCATTTTCGACGACGTGTAGATGACGTCTTCCGAAGCCCCACGCATTTTCGACGACGTGTAGATGACGTCTTCTGAAGCCCCATGCATTTTCGACGACGTGTAGATGACGTCTTCCGAAGCCCCATGCATTTTCGACGACGTGTAGATGACGTCTTCTGAAGCCCCATGCATTTTCGACGACGTGTAGATGACGTCTTCTGAAGCCCCATGCATTTTCGACGACGTGTAGATGACGTCTTCCGAAGCCCCATGCATTTTCGACGACGTGTAGATGACGTCTTCCGAAGCCCCATGCATTTTCGACGACGTGTAGATGACGTCTTCCGAAGCCCCACGCATTTTCGACGACGTGTAGATGACGTCTTCTGAAGCCCCATGCATTTTCGACGACGTGTAGATGACGTCTTCTGAAGCCCCATGCATTTTCGACGACGTGTAGATGACGTCTTCTGAAGCCCCATGCATTTTCGACGACGTGTAGATGACGTCTTCCGAAGCCCCATGCATTTTCGACGACGTGTAGATGACGTCTTCTGAAGCCCCATGCATTTTCGACGACGTGTAGATGACGTCTTCCGAAGCCCCACGCATTTTCGACGACGTGTAGATGACGTCTTCTGAAGCCCCATGCATTTTCGACGACGTGTAGATGACGTCTTCCGAAGCCCCACGCATTTTCGACGACGTGTATATGACGTCTTCCGAAGCCCCATGCATCTTCGACGACGTGTAGATGACGTCTTCTGAAGCCCCATGCATTTTCGACGACGTGTAGATGACGTCTTCTGAAGCCCCATGCATTTTCGACGACGTGTAGATGACGTCTTCCGAAGCCCCATGCATTTTCGACGACGTGTAGATGACGTCTTCCGAAGCCCCACGCATTTTCGACGACGTGTAGATGACGTCTTCTGAAGCCCCATGCATTTTCGACGACGTGTAGATGACGTCTTCCGAAGCCCCATGCATCTTCGACGACGTGTAGATGACGTCTCCTGAAGCCCCATGCATTTTCGACGACGTGTAGATGACGTCTTCCGAAGCCCCATGCATTTTCGACGACGTGTAGATGACGTCTTCTGAAGCCCCATGCATTTTCGACGACGTGTAGATGACGTCTTCCGAAGCCCCACGCATTTTCGACGACGTGTAGATGACGTCTTCTGAAGCCCCATGCATTTTCGACGACGTGTAGATGACGTCTTCCGAAGCCCCATGCATTTTCGACGACGTGTAGATGACGTCTTCTGAAGCCCCATGCATTTTCGACGACGTGTAGATGACGTCTTCTGAAGCCCCATGCATTTTCGACGACGTGTAGATGACGTCTTCTGAAGCAACATGCATTTTCGACGACGTGTAGATGACGTCTTCCGAAGCCCCACGCATTTTCGACGACGTGTAGATGACGTCTTCTGAAGCCCCATGCATTTTCGACGACGTGTAGATGACGTCTTCCGAAGCCCCATGCATTTTCGACGACGTGTATATGACGTCTTCCGAAGCCCCATGCATCTTCGACGACGTGTAGATGACGTCTTCTGAAGCCCCATGCATTTTCGACGACGTGTAGATGACGTCTTCCGAAGCCCCACGCATTTTCGACGACGTGTAGATGACGTCTTCTGAAGCCCCATGCATTTTCGACGACGTGTAGATGACGTCTTCCGAAGCCCCACGCATTTTCGACGACGTGTAGATGACGTCTTCTGAAGCCCCATGCATTTTCAACGACGTGTAGATGACGTCTTCCGAAGCCCCATGCATTTTCGACGACGTGTATATGACGTCTTCCGAAGCCCCATGCATCTTCGACGACGTGTAGATGACGTCTTCTGAAGCCCCATGCATTTTCGACGACGTGTAGATGACGTCTTCCGAAGCCCCATGCATTTTCGACGACGTGTAGATGACGTCTTCCGAAGCCCCACGCATTTTCGACGACGTGTAGATGACGTCTTCTGAAGCCCCATGCATTTTCGACGACGTGTAGATGACGTCTTCCGAAGCCCCATGCATTTTCGACGACGTGTAGATGACGTCTTCCGAAGCCCCACGCATTTTCGACGACGTGTAGATGACGTCTTCTGAAGCCCCATGCATTTTCGACGACGTGTAGATGACGTCTTCTGAAGCCCCATGCATTTTCGACGACGTGTAGATGACGTCTTCCGAAGCCCCATGCATTTTCGACGACGTGTAGATGACGTCTTCCGAAGCCCCACGCATTTTCGACGACGTGTAGATGACGTCTCCTGAAGCCCCATGCATTTTCGACGACGTGTAGATGACGTCTTCCGAAGCCCCATGCATTTTCGACGACGTGTAGATGACGTCTTCCGAAGCCCCACGCATTTTCGACGACGTGTAGATGACGTCTTCTGAAGCCCCATGCATTTTCGACGACGTCTAGATGACGTCTTCCGAAGCCCCATGCATTTTCGACGACGTGTAGATGACGTCTTCCGAAGCCCCACGCATTTTCGACGACGTGTAGATGACGTCTTCTGAAGCCCCATGCATTTTCGACGACGTGTAGATGACGTCTTCCGAAGCCCCACGCATTTTCGACGACGTGTAGATGACGTCTTCTGAAGCCCCATGCATTTTCGACGACGTGTAGATGACGTCTTCTGAAGCCCCATGCATTTTCAACGACGTGTAGATGACGTCTTTCGAAGCCCCATGCATTTTCAACGACGTGTAGATGACGTCTTCCGAAGCCCCACGCATTTTCGACGACGTGTAGATGACGTCTCCTGAAGCCCCATGCATTTTCGACGACGTGTAGATGACGTCTTCCGAAGCCCCACGCATTTTCGACGACGTGTAGATGACGTCTTCTGAAGCCCCATGCATTTTCGACGACGTGTAGATGACGTCTTCCGAAGCCCCATGCATTTTCGACGACGTGTAGATGACGTCTTCCGAAGCCCCACGCATTTTCGACGACGTGTAGATGACGTCTTCTGAAGCCCCATGCATTTTCGACGACGTCTAGATGACGTCTTCCGAAGCCCCATGCATTTTCGACGACGTGTAGATGACGTCTTCCGAAGCCCCATGCATTTTCGACGACGTGTAGATGACGTCTTCTGAAGCCCCATGCATTTTCGACGACGTGTAGATGACGTCTTCTGAAGCCCCATGCATTTTCGACGACGTGTAGATGACGTCTTCTGAAGCCCCATGCATTTTCGACGACGTGTAGATGACGTCTTCCGAAGCCCCATGCATTTTCGACGACGTGTAGATGACGTCTTCTGAAGCCCCATGCATTTTCGACGACGTGTAGATGACGTCTTCCGAAGCCCCACGCATTTTCGACGACGTGTAGATGACGTCTTCTGAAGCCCCATGCATTTTCGACGACGTGTAGATGACGTCTTCTGAAGCCCCATGCATTTTCGACGACGTGTAGATGACGTCTTCCGAAGCCCCACGCATTTTCGACGACGTGTAGATGACGTCTTCTGAAGCCCCATGCATTTTCGACGACGTCTAGATGACGTCTTCCGAAGCCCCATGCATTTTCGACGACGTGTAGATGACGTCTTCTGAAGCCCCATGCATTTTCGACGACGTGTAGATGACGTCTTCTGAAGCCCCATGCATTTTCGACGACGTGTAGATGACGTCTTCTGAAGCCCCATGCATTTTCGACGACGTGTAGATGACGTCTTCCGAAGCCCCATGCATTTTCGACGACGTGTAGATGACGTCTCCTGAAGCCCCATGCATTTTCGACGACGTGTAGATGACGTCTTCCGAAGCCCCATGCATTTTCGACGACGTGTATATGACGTCTTCCGAAGCCCCATGCATTTTCGACGACGTGTAGATGACGTCTTCTGAAGCCCCATGCATTTTCGACGACGTGTAGATGACGTCTTCCGAAGCCCCATGCATTTTCGACGACGTGTAGATGACGTCTTCCGAAGCCCCACGCATTTTCGACGACGTGTAGATGACGTCTTCTGAAGCCCCATGCATTTTCGACGACGTGTAGATGACGTCTTCCGAAGCCCCATGCATTTTCGACGACGTGTAGATGACGTCTTCCGAAGCCCCATGCATTTTCGACGACGTGTAGATGACGTCTCCTGAAGCCCCACGCATTTTCGACGACGTGTAGATGACGTCTTCCGAAGCCCCACGCATTTTCGACGACGTGTAGATGACGTCTTCTGAAGCCCCATGCATTTTCGACGACGTGTAGATGACGTCTTCCGAAGCCCCATGCATTTTCGACGACGTGTAGATGACGTCTTCCGAAGCCCCATGCATTTTCGACGACGTGTAGATGACGTCTTCTGAAGCCCCATGCATTTTCGACGACGTGTAGATGACGTCTTCTGAAGCCCCATGCATTTTCGACGACGTGTAGATGTCGTCTTCCGAAGCCCCATGCATTTTCGACGACGTGTAGATGACGTCTTCTGAAGCCCCATGCATTTTCGACGACGTGTAGATGACGTCTTCCGAAGCCCCATGCATTTTCGACGACGTGTAGATGACGTCTTCCGAAGCCCCACGCATTTTCGACGACGTGTAGATGACGTCTTCTGAAGCCCCATGCATTTTCGACGACGTGTAGATGACGTCTTCCGAAGCCCCACGCATTTTCGACGACGTGTAGATGACGTCTTCTGAAGCCCCATGCATTTTCGACGACGTGTAGATGACGTCTTCCGAAGCCCCATGCATTTTCGACGACGTGTAGATGACGTCTTCTGAAGCCCCATGCATTTTCGACGACGTGTAGATGACGTCTTCCGAAGCCCCATGCATTTTCGACGACGTGTAGATGACGTCTTCTGAAGCCCCATGCATTTTCGACGACGTGTAGATGACGTCTTCCGAAGCCCCACGCATTTTCGACGACGTGTAGATGACGTCTCCTGAAGCCCCATGCATTTTCGACGACGTGTAGATGACGTCTTCCGAAGCCCCATGCATTTTCGACGACGTGTATATGACGTCTTCCGAAGCCCCATGCATCTTCGACGACGTGTAGATGACGTCTTCTGAAGCCCCATGCATTTTCGACGACGTGTAGATGACGTCTTCCGAAGCCCCACGCATTTTCGACGACGTGTAGATGACGTCTTCTGAAGCCCCATGCATTTTCGACGACGTGTAGATGACGTCTTCCGAAGCCCCATGCATTTTCGACGACGTGTAGATGACGTCTTCTGAAGCCCCATGCATTTTCGACGACGTGTAGATGACGTCTTCCGAAGCCCCACGCATTTTCGACGACGTGTAGATGACGTCTTCTGAAGCCCCATGCATTTTCGACGACGTGTAGATGACGTCTTCCGAAGCCCCATGCATTTTCGACGACGTGTAGATGACGTCTTCCGAAGCCCCACGCATTTTCGACGACGTGTAGATGACGTCTTCTGAAGCCCCATGCATTTTCGACGACGTGTAGATGACGTCTTCCGAAGCCCCATGCATTTTCGACGACGTGTAGATGACGTCTTCTGAAGCCCCATGCATTTTCGACGACGTGTAGATGACGTCTTCCGAAGCCCCACGCATTTTCGACGACGTGTAGATGACGTCTTCTGAAGCCCCATGCATTTTCGACGACGTGTAGATGACGTCTTCCGAAGCCCCACGCATTTTCGACGACGTGTAGATGACGTCTTCTGAAGCCCCATGCATTTTCGACGACGTGTAGATGACGTCTTCCGAAGCCCCATGCATTTTCGACGACGTGTAGATGACGTCTTCTGAAGCCCCATGCATTTTCGACGACGTGTAGATGACGTCTTCTGAAGCCCCATGCATTTTCGACGACGTGTAGATGACGTCTTCTGAAGCCCCATGCATTTTCGACGACGTGTAGATGACGTCTTCTGAAGCCCCATGCATTTTCGACGACGTGTAGATGACGTCTTCCGAAGCCCCATGCATTTTCGACGACGTGTAGATGACGTCTTCTGAAGCCCCATGCATTTTCGACGACGTCTAGATGACGTCTTCCGAAGCCCCACGCATTTTCGACGACGTGTAGATGACGTCTTCTGAAGCCCCATGCATTTTCGACGACGTGTAGATGACGTCTTCCGAAGCCCCACGCATTTTCGACGACGTGTAGATGACGTCTTCCGAAGCCCCACGCATTTTCGACGACGTGTAGATGACGTCTTCTGAAGCCCCATGCATTTTCGACGACGTGTAGATGACGTCTTCCGAAGCCCCATGCATTTTCGACGACGTGTAGATGACGTCTTCCGAAGCCCCATGCATTTTCGACGACGTGTAGATGACGTCTTCCGAAGCCCCATGCATTTTCGACGACGTGTATATGACGTCTTCCGAAGCCCCATGCATCTTCGACGACGTGTAGATGACGTCTTCTGAAGCCCCATGCATTTTCGACGACGTGTAGATGACGTCTTCCGAAGCCCCACGCATTTTCGACGACGTGTAGATGACGTCTTCTGAAGCCCCATGCATTTTCAACGACGTGTAGATGACGTCTTCCGAAGCCCCATGCATTTTCGACGACGTGTATATGACGTCTTCCGAAGCCCCATGCATCTTCGACGACGTGTAGATGACGTCTTCTGAAGCCCCATGCATTTTCGACGACGTGTAGATGACGTCTTCCGAAGCCCCATGCATTTTCGACGACGTGTAGATGACGTCTTCCGAAGCCCCATGCATTTTCGACGACGTGTAGATGACGTCTTCCGAAGCCCCACGCATTTTCGACGACGTGTAGATGACGTCTTCTGAAGCCCCATGCATTTTCGACGACGTGTAGATGACGTCTTCCGAAGCCCCATGCATTTTCGACGACGTGTAGATGACGTCTTCTGAAGCCCCATGCATTTTCGACGACGTGTAGATGACGTCTTCCGAAGCCCCATGCATTTTCGACGACGTGTAGATGACGTCTTCTGAAGCCCCATGCATTTTCGACGACGTCTAGATGACGTCTTCCGAAGCCCCACGCATTTTCGACGACGTGTAGATGACGTCTTCTGAAGCCCCATGCATTTTCGACGACGTGTAGATGACGTCTTCCGAAGCCCCACGCATTTTCGACGACGTGTAGATGACGTCTTCCGAAGCCCCATGCATCTTCGACGACGTGTAGATGACGTCTCCTGAAGCCCCATGCATTTTCGACGACGTGTAGATGACGTCTTCCGAAGCCCCATGCATTTTCGACGACGTGTAGATGACGTCTTCTGAAGCCCCATGCATTTTCGACGACGTGTAGATGACGTCTTCCGAAGCCCCACGCATTTTCGACGACGTGTAGATGACGTCTTCTGAAGCCCCATGCATTTTCGACGACGTGTAGATGACGTCTTCCGAAGCCCCACGCATTTTCGACGACGTGTAGATGACGTCTTCTGAAGCCCCATGCATTTTCGACGACGTGTAGATGACGTCTTCTGAAGCCCCATGCATTTTCGACGACGTGTAGATGACGTCTTCTGAAGCCCCATGCATTTTCGACGACGTGTAGATGACGTCTTCTGAAGCCCCATGCATTTTCGACGACGTGTAGATGACGTCTTCTGAAGCCCCATGCATTTTCGACGACGTGTAGATGACGTCTTCTGAAGCCCCATGCATTTTCGACGACGTGTAGATGACGTCTTCCGAAGCCCCATGCATTTTCGACGACGTGTAGATGACGTCTCCTGAAGCCCCATGCATTTTCGACGACGTGTAGATGACGTCTTCCGAAGCCCCATGCATTTTCGACGACGTGTAGATGACGTCTTCCGAAGCCCCATGCATTTACGACGACGTGTAGATTACGTCTTCCGAAGCCCCATGCATTTTCGACGACGTGTATATGACGTCTTCCGAAGCCCCATGCATCTTCGACGACGTGTAGATGACGTCTTCTGAAGCCCCATGCATTTTCGACGACGTGTAGATGACGTCTTCCGAAGCCCCATGCATTTACGACGACGTGTAGATGACGTCTTCCGAAGCCCCACGCATTTTCGACGACGTGTAGATGACGTCTTCTGAAGCCCCATGCATTTTCAACGACGTGTAGATGACGTCTTTCGAAGCCCCATGCATTTTCAACGACGTGTAGATGACGTCTTCCGAAGCCCCACGCATTTTCGACGACGTGTAGATGACGTCTCCTGAAGCCCCATGCATTTTCGACGACGTGTAGATGACGTCTTCCGAAGCCCCATGCATTTTCGACGACGTGTAGATGACGTCTTCCGAAGCCCCACGCATTTTCGACGACGTGTAGATGACGTCTTCTGAAGCCCCATGCATTTTCGACGACGTCTAGATGACGTCTTCCGAAGCCCCATGCATTTTCGACGACGTGTAGATGACGTCTTCTGAAGCCCCATGCATTTTCGACGACGTGTAGATGACGTCTTCTGAAGCCCCATGCATTTTCGACGACGTGTAGATGACGTCTTCTGAAGCCCCATGCATTTTCGACGACGTGTAGATGACGTCTTCTGAAGCCCCATGCATTTTCGACGACGTGTAGATGACGTCTTCCGAAGCCCCATGCATTTTCGACGACGTGTAGATGACGTCTTCCGAAGCCCCATGCATTTTCGACGACGTGTAGATGACGTCCTCCGAAGCCCCACGCATTTTCGACGACGTGTAGATGACGTCTTCTGAAGCCCCATGCATTTTCGACGACGTCTAGATGACGTCTTCCGAAGCCCCATGCATTTTCGACGACGTGTAGATGACGTCTCCTGAAGCCCCATGCATTTTCGACGACGTGTAGATGACGTCTTCCGAAGCCCCATGCATTTTCGACGACCTGTAGATGACGTCTTCCGAAGCCCCACGCATTTTCGACGACGTGTAGATGACGTCTTCTGAAGCCCCATGCATTTTCGACGACGTGTAGATGACGTCTTCCGAAGCCCCATGCATTTTCGACGACGTGTAGATGACGTCTTCTGAAGCCCCATGCATTTTCGACGACGTGTAGATGACGTCTTCTGAAGCCCCATGCATTTTCGACGACGTGTAGATGACGTCTTCCGAAGCCCCATGCATTTTCGACGACGTGTAGATGACGTCTTCTGAAGCCCCATGCATTTTCGACGACGTGTAGATGACGTCTTCCGAAGCCCCATGCATTTTCGACGACGTGTAGATGACGTCTTCCGAAGCCCCATGCATTTTCGACGACGTGTAGATGACGTCTTCCGAAGCCCCATGCATTTTCGACGACGTGTAGATGACGTCTTCTGAAGCCCCATGCATTTTCGACGACGTGTAGATGACGTCTTCCGAAGCCCCATGCATTTTCGACGACGTGTAGATGACGTCTTCCGAAGCCCCACGCATTTTCGACGACGTGTAGATGACGTCTTCTGAAGCCCCATGCATTTTCGACGACGTGTAGATGACGTCTTCCGAAGCCCCATGCATTTTCGACGACGTGTAGATGACGTCTTCCGAAGCCCCATGCATTTTCGACGACGTGTAGATGACGTCTTCTGAAGCCCCATGCATTTTCGACGACGTGTAGATGACGTCTTCTGAAGCCCCATGCATTTTCGACGACGTGTAGATGACGTCTTCTGAAGCCCCATGCATTTTCGACGACGTGTAGATGACGTCTTCTGAAGCCCCATGCATTTTCGACGACGTGTAGATGACGTCTTCCGAAGCCCCACGCATTTTCGACGACGTGTAGATGACGTCTCCTGAAGTCCCATGCATTTTCGACGACGTGTAGATGACGTCTTCCGAAGCCCCATGCATTTTCGACGACGTGTATATGACGTCTTCCGAAGCCCCATGCATCTTCGACGACGTGTAGATGACGTCTTCTGAAGCCCCATGCATTTTCGACGACGTGTAGATGACGTCTTCCGAAGCCCCACGCATTTTCGACGACGTGTAGATGACGTCTTCTGAAGCCCCATGCATTTTCGACGACGTGTAGATGACGTCTTCCGAAGCCCCATGCATTTTCGACGACGTGTAGATGACGTCTTCTGAAGCCCCATGCATTTTCGACGACGTGTAGATGACGTCTCCTGAAGCCCCATGCATTTTCGACGACGTGTAGATGACGTCTTCCGAAGCCCCATGCATTTTCGACGACGTGTAGATGACGTCTTCTGAAGCCCCATGCATTTTCGACGACGTCTAGATGACGTCTTCCGAAGCCCCATGCATTTTCGACGACGTGTAGATGACGTCTTCTGAAGCCCCATGCATTTTCGACGACGTGTAGATGACGTCTTCCGAAGCCCCATGCATTTTCGACGACGTGTATATGACGTCTTCCGAAGCCCCATGCATCTTCGACGACGTGTAGATGACGTCTTCTGAAGCCCCATGCATTTTCGACGACGTGTAGATGACGTCTTCCGAAGCCCCACGCATTTTCGACGACGTGTAGATGACGTCTTCTGAAGCCCCATGCATTTTCGACGACGTGTAGATGACGTCTTCCGAAGCCCCATGCATTTTCGACGACGTGTAGATGACGTCTTCCGAAGCCCCACGCATTTTCGACGACGTGTAGATGACGTCTTCTGAAGCCCCATGCATTTTCAACGACGTGTAGATGACGTCTTCCGAAGCCCCATGCATTTTCGACGACGTGTATATGACGTCTTCCGAAGCCCCATGCATCTTCGACGACGTGTAGATGACGTCTTCTGAAGCCCCATGCATTTTCGACGACGTGTAGATGACGTCTTCCGAAGCCCCATGCATTTACGACGACGTGTAGATGACGTCTTCCGAAGCCCCACGCATTTTCGACGACGTGTAGATGACGTCTTCTGAAGCCCCATGCATTTTCAACGACGTGTAGATGACGTCTTCCGAAGCCCCATGCATTTTCAACGACGTGTAGATGACGTCTTCCGAAGCCCCACGCATTTTCGACGACGTGTAGATGACGTCTTCTGAAGCCCCATGCATTTTCGACGACGTGTAGATGACGTCTTCCGAAGCCCCATGCATTTTCGACGACGTGTAGATGACGTCTTCCGAAGCCCCATGCATTTTCGACGACGTGTAGATGACGTCTCCTGAAGCCCCATGCATTTTCGACGACGTGTAGATGACGTCTTCCGAAGCCCCATGCATTTTCGACGACGTGTAGATGACGTCTTCTGAAGCCCCATGCATTTTCGACGACGTGTAGATGACGTCTTCCGAAGCCCCATGCATTTTCGACGACGTGTAGATGACGTCTTCTGAAGCCCCATGCATTTTCGACGACGTGTAGATGACGTCTTCCGAAGCCCCACGCATTTTCGACGACGTGTAGATGACGTCTCCTGAAGCCCCATGCATTTTCGACGACGTGTAGATGACGTCTTCCGAAGCCCCATGCATTTTCGACGACGTGTAGATGACGTCTTCCGAAGCCCCACGCATTTTCGACGACGTGTAGATGACGTCTTCTGAAGCCCCATGCATTTTCGACGACGTGTAGATGACGTCTTCCGAAGCCCCATGCATTTTCGACGACGTGTAGATGACGTCTTCCGAAGCCCCACGCATTTTCGACGACGTGTAGATGACGTCTTCTGAAGCCCCATGCATTTTCGACGACGTGTAGATGACGTCTTCCGAAGCCCCACGCATTTTCGACGACGTGTAGATGACGTCTTCTGAAGCCCCATGCATTTTCGACGACGTGTAGATGACGTCTTCCGAAGCCCCATGCATTTTCGACGACGTGTAGATGACGTCTTCTGAAGCCCCATGCATTTTCGACGACGTGTAGATGACGTCTTCTGAAGCCCCATGCATTTTCGACGACGTGTAGATGACGTCTTCCGAAGCCCCACGCATTTTCGACGACGTGTAGATGACGTCTTCTGAAGCCCCATGCATTTTCGACGACGTGTAGATGACGTCTTCTGAAGCCCCATGCATTTTCCACGACGTGTAGATGACGTCTTCTGAAGCCCCATGCATTTTCGACGACGTGTAGATGACGTCTTCCGAAGCCCCACGCATTTTCTACGACGTGTAGATGACGTCTTCTGAAGCAACATGCATTTTCGACAACGTGTAGATGACGTCTTCCGAAGCCCCATGCATTTTCGACGACGTGTAGATGACGTCTTCTGAAGCCCCATGCATTTTCGACGACGTGTAGATGACGTCTTCCGAAGCCCCACGCATTTTCGACGACGTGTAGATGACGTCTTCCGAAGCCCCATGCATTTTCGACGACGTGTAGATGACGTCTTCCGAAGCCCCATGCATTTTCGACGACGTGTAGATGACGTCTTCTGAAGCCCCATGCATTTTCGACGACGTGTAGATGACGTCTTCTGAAGCCCCATGCATTTTCGACGACGTGTAGGTGACGTCTTCAGAAGCCCCATGCATTTTCGACGACGTGTAGATGACGTCTTCTGAAGCCCCATGCATTTTCGACGACGTGTAGGTGACGTCTTCTGAAGCCCCATGCATTTTCGACGACGTGTAGATGACGTCTTCCGAAGCCCCACGCATTTTCGATGACGTGCAGGTGACGTCTTCTGAAGCCCCATGCATTTTCGACGACGTGTAGATGACGTCTTCCGAAGCCCCATGCATTTTCGACGACGTGTAGATGACGTCTTCTGAAGCCCCATGCATTTTCGACGACGTGTAGATGACGTCTTCTGAAGCCCCATGCATTTTCGACGACGTGTAGATGACGTCTTCTGAAGCCCCATGCATTTTCGACGACGTGTAGATGACGTCTTCTGAAGCCCCATGCATTTTCGACGACGTGTAGATGACGTCTTCTGAAGCCCCATGCATTTTCGACGACGTGTAGATGACGTCTTCTGAAGCCCCATGCATTTTCGACGACGTGTAGATGACGTCTTCTGAAGCCCCATGCATTTTCGACGACGTGTAGATGACGTCTTCTGAAGCCCCATGCATTTTCGACGACGTGTAGATGACGTCTTCCGAAGCCCCATGCATTTTCGACGACGTGTATATGACGTCTTCCGAAGCCCCATGCATCTTCGACGACGTGTAGATGACGTCTTCTGAAGCCCCATGCATTTTCGACGACGTGTAGATGACGTCTTCCGAAGCCCCACGCATTTTCGACGACGTGTAGATGACGTCTTCTGAAGCCCCATGCATTTTCGACGACGTGTAGATGACGTCTTCCGAAGCCCCATGCATTTTCGACGACGTGTAGATGACGTCTTCCGAAGCCCCACGCATTTTCGACGACGTGTAGATGACGTCTTCTGAAGCCCCATGCATTTTCGACGACGTGTAGATGACGTCTTCCGAAGCCCCACGCATTTTCGACGACGTGTAGATGACGTCTTCTGAAGCCCCATGCATTTTCGACGACGTGTAGATGACGTCTTCCGAAGCCCCATGCATTTTCGACGACGTGTAGATGACGTCTTCCGAAGCCCCATGCATTTTCGACGACGTGTAGATGACGTCTCCTGAAGCCCCATGCATTTTCGACGACGTGTAGATGACGTCTTCCGAAGCCCCATGCATTTTCGACGACGTGTAGATGACGTCTCCTGAAGCCCCATGCATTTTCGACGACGTGTAGATGACGTCTTCCGAAGCCCCATGCATTTTCGACGACGTGTAGATGACGTCTTCCGAAGCCCCACGCATTTTCGACGACGTGTAGATGACGTCTTCTGAAGCCCCATGCATTTTCGACGACGTGTAGATGACGTCTTCCGAAGCCCCATGCATTTTCGACGACGTGTAGATGACGTCTTCCGAAGCCCCATGCATTTTCGACGACGTGTAGATGACGTCTTCCGAAGCCCCACGCATTTTCGACGACGTGTAGATGACGTCTTCCGAAGCCCCATGCATTTTCGACGACGTGTAGATGACGTCTTCCGAAGCCCCACGCATTTTCGACGACGTGTAGATGACGTCTCCTGAAGCCCCATGCATTTTCGACGACGTGTAGATGACGTCTTCCGAAGCCCCATGCATTTTCGACGACGTGTAGATGACGTCTTCTGAAGCCCCATGCATTTTCGACGACGTCTAGATGACGTCTTCTGAAGCCCCACGCATTTTCGACGACGTGTAGATGACGTCTCCTGAAGCCCCATGCATTTTCGACGACGTGTAGATGACGTCTTCCGAAGCCCCATGCATTTTCGACGACGTGTAGATGACGTCTTCTGAAGCCCCATGCATTTTCGACGACGTGTAGATGACGTCTTCTGAAGCCCCATGCATTTTCGACGACGTGTAGATGACGTCTTCTGAAGCCCCATGCATTTTCGACGACGTGTAGATGACGTCTTCCGAAGCCCCACGCATTTTCGACGACGTGTAGATGACGTCTCCTGAAGCCCCATGCATTTTCGACGACGTGTAGATGACGTCTTCCGAAGCCCCATGCATTTTCGACGACGTGTATATGACGTCTTCCGAAGCCCCATGCATCTTCGACGACGTGTAGATGACGTCTTCTGAAGCCCCATGCATTTTCGACGACGTGTAGATGACGTCTTCCGAAGCCCCACGCATTTTCGACGACGTGTAGATGACGTCTTCTGAAGCCCCATGCATTTTCGACGACGTGTAGATGACGTCTTCCGAAGCCCCACGCATTTTCGACGACGTGTAGATGACGTCTTCTGAAGCCCCATGCATTTTCGACGACGTGTAGATGACGTCTTCTGAAGCCCCATGCATTTTCGACGACGTGTAGATGACGTCTTCCGAAGCCCCACGCATTTTCGACGACGTGTAGATGACGTCTTCTGAAGCCCCATGCATTTTCGACGACGTGTAGATGACGTCTTCTGAAGCCCCATGCATTTTCGACGACGTGTAGATGACGTCTTCTGAAGCCCCATGCATTTTCGACGACGTGTAGATGACGTCTTCTGAAGCCCCATGCATTTTCGACGACGTGTAGATGACGTCTTCTGAAGCCCCATGCATTTTCGACGACGTGTAGATGACGTCTTCCGAAGCCCCACGCATTTTCGACGACGTGTAGATGACGTCTCCTGAAGCCCCATGCATTTTCGACGACGTGTAGATGACGTCTTCCGAAGCCCCATGCATTTTCGACGACGTGTAGATGACGTCTTCCGAAGCCCCACGCATTTTCGACGACGTGTAGATGACGTCTTCTGAAGCCCCATGCATTTTCGACGACGTCTAGATGACGTCTTCCGAAGCCCCATGCATTTTCGACGACGTGTAGATGACGTCTTCCGAAGCCCCACGCATTTTCGACGACGTGTAGATGACGTCTTCTGAAGCCCCATGCATTTTCGACGACGTGTAGATGACGTCTTCCGAAGCCCCACGCATTTTCGACGACGTGTAGATGACGTCTTCTGAAGCCCCATGCATTTTCGACGACGTGTAGATGACGTCTTCTGAAGCCCCATGCATTTTCGACGACGTGTAGATGACGTCTTCTGAAGCCCCATGCATTTTCGACGACGTGTAGATGACGTCTTCCGAAGCCCCATGCATTTTCGACGACGTGTAGATGACGTCTTCTGAAGCCCCATGCATTTTCGACGACGTGTAGATGACGTCTTCTGAAGCCCCATGCATTTTCGACGACGTGTAGATGACGTCTTCTGAAGCAACATGCATTTTCGACGACGTGTAGATCACGTCTTCCGAAGCCCCACGCATTTTCGACGACGTGTAGATGACGTCTCCTGAAGTCCCATGCATTTTCGACGACGTGTAGATGACGTCTTCCGAAGCCCCATGCATTTTCGACGACGTGTATATGACGTCTTCCGAAGCCCCATGCATCTTCGACGACGTGTAGATGACGTCTTCTGAAGCCCCATGCATTTTCGACGACGTGTAGATGACGTCTTCCGAAGCCCCACGCATTTTCGACGACGTGTAGATGACGTCTTCTGAAGCCCCATGCATTTTCAACGACGTGTAGATGACGTCTTCCGAAGCCCCATGCATTTTCGACGACGTGTATATGACGTCTTCCGAAGCCCCATGCATCTTCGACGACGTGTAGATGACGTCTTCCGAAGCCCCATGCATTTTCGACGACGTGTAGATGACGTCTTCCGAAGCCCCACGCATTTTCGACGACGTGTAGATGACGTCTCCTGAAGCCCCATGCATTTTCGACGACGTGTAGATGACGTCTTCCGAAGCCCCATGCATTTTCGACGACGTGTAGATGACGTCTTCCGAAGCCCCACGCATTTTCGACGACGTGTAGATGACGTCTTCTGAAGCCCCATGCATTTTCGACGACGTGTAGATGACGTCTTCCGAAGCCCCATGCATTTTCGACGACGTGTAGATGACGTCTTCCGAAGCCCCATGCATTTTCGACGACGTGTAGATGACGTCTTCTGAAGCCCCATGCATTTTCGACGACGTGTAGATGACGTCTTCTGAAGCCCCATGCATTTTCGACGACGTGTAGATGACGTCTTCTGAAGCCCCATGCATTTTCGACGACGTGTAGATGACGTCTTCCGAAGCCCCACGCATTTTCGACGACGTGTAGATGACGTCTTCTGAAGCCCCATGCATTTTCGACGACGTGTAGATGACGTCTTCCGAAGCCCCATGCATTTTCGACGACGTGTAGATGACGTCTTCCGAAGCCCCACGCATTTTCGACGACGTGTAGATGACGTCTTCTGAAGCCCCATGCATTTTCGACGACGTCTAGATGACGTCTTCCGAAGCCCCATGCATTTTCGACGACGTGTAGATGACGTCTTCCGAAGCCCCACGCATTTTCGACGACGTGTAGATGACGTCTTCTGAAGCAACATGCATTTTCGACGACGTGTAGATGACGTCTTCCGAAGCCCCACGCATTTTCGACGACGTGTAGATGACGTCTTCTGAAGCCCCATGCATTTTCGACGACGTGTAGATGACGTCTTCTGAAGCCCCATGCATTTTCGACGACGTGTAGATGACGTCTTCTGAAGCCCCATGCATTTTCGACGACGTGTAGATGACGTCTTCTGAAGCCCCATGCATTTTCGACGACGTGTAGATGACGTCTTCTGAAGCCCCATGCATTTTCGACGACGTGTAGATGACGTCTTCTGAAGCCCCATGCATTTTCGACGACGTGTAGATGACGTCTTCTGAAGCCCCATGCATTTTCGACGACGTGTAGATGACGTCTTCTGAAGCCCCATGCATTTTCGACGACGTGTAGATGACGTCTTCTGAAGCCCCATGCATTTTCGACGACGTGTAGATGACGTCTTCCGAAGCCCCACGCATTTTCGACGACGTGTAGATGACGTCTTCTGAAGCCCCATGCATTTTCGACGACGTGTAGATGACGTCTTCTGAAGCCCCATGCATTTTCGACGACGTGTAGATGACGTCTTCCGAAGCCCCATGCATTTTCGACGACGTGTAGATGACGTCTTCTGAAGCCCCATGCATTTTCGACGACGTGTAGATGACGTCTTCTGAAGCCCCATGCATTTTCGACGACGTGTAGATGACGTCTTCCGAAGCCCCACGCATTTTCGACGACGTGTAGATGACGTCTTCTGAAGCCCCATGCATTTTCGACGACGTGTAGATGACGTCTTCCGAAGCCCCATGCATTTTCGACGACGTGTAGATGACGTCTTCCGAAGCCCCACGCATTTTCGACGACGTGTAGATGACGTCTCCTGAAGCCCCATGCATTTTCGACGACGTGTAGATGACGTCTTCCGAAGCCCCATGCATTTTCGACGACGTGTAGATGACGTCTTCCGAAGCCCCATGCATTTTCGACGACGTGTAGATGACGTCTTCCGAAGCCCCATGCATTTTCGACGACGTGTAGATGACGTCTTCCGAAGCCCCATGCATTTTCGACGACGTGTAGATGACGTCTTCCGAAGCCCCATGCATCTTCGACGACGTGTAGATGACGTCTTCTGAAGCCCCATGCATTTTCGACGACGTGTAGATGACGTCTTCCGAAGCCCCACGCATTTTC